>SRMA01025125.1:19377-101013 GCA_007224835.1 Danionella cerebrum
ACCGATGTAAACGGCTCATTTTGATTGATTGAAGCCAGAGAAGATGTTCTCCAGATTTCTGAAGGTCTCGGTTTGCTCAGGACTGGTGGAACTCCACGTCGTTTGCGAACTATTACCGCACGTGGAACATCGTGGTCCATGACTGGCTCTACTACTACGGCTACAGAGACCTCCTGCGGGTGAGAAGCTGCGGCTCCTCTCGTGGACGTGTGAGTGGAGCGTGATCTCTCTCTCTCTCTGTGTGTGTGATCTGATCTTCTCAGCTGTGTGGAGCTCGCTTCCGCTCGGTGGCCACTCTCTCGGTGTTCGCCGTCTCTGCTCTGGTCCACGAGTACGCCTTCACCATGGGCTTCGGCTTCTTCTACCCCGTCATGTTCTGCACCTTCGCCGGCATCGGCGGTGAGAACCCGCACCATCTCCGGAGTGAAGAACATCTAGTGATGGATGGAGCATGCGTGAAAATAAAGCAATGCCCGGATGATTGCAGCCAGGGGCGAGAGGAGCTAACGGCAGCTTTGTGATTTCAGCCGTGTTTAACTTCGCTCTGAACGACCGGAGGAAGAGTCCGGTGTGGAACGTGATCATGTGGACGTGTCTGTTCAGCGGCCAGGGGCTCCACGTGTGCCTCTACTGCCTCGAGTGGTACGCCCAGATCCACTGCCCGCGCTCCGGGGTGAGGCGCCACACAGCAATTCACAAAAGAAACCTCAGATTTCTTCACTTTCTAGATTAACATTTTTATACGAAAATCCTTTAAATTGAGATATTGAATTATTTCAAAATATAAATGTTACATTTCCACCCCAGGACTCTACACTAATGTAATTTCCATTATGTAACAGAATTTCTCTCAATTAAAATAAAAACATCTCGCTATTCATTATTTTCTTTGAATTCCGTCTCGTAATATAGAATTCCTTTCAACAAAAAACAGTTTCCATTTTGTCATAGAATATCTAACAGAATTTACATTTTTAATTTAATCTTTTGTTGTAGATCTTCACTCAAAATAAAATTGGGTCGTTTTCACCCAAATTCTCAAATGTTACATCTGCATCTTGAAAGTTTTAAAATGTGCATTCCGTTAATTTTCACTCAAAAGATACAGAGAAATAAGTAAAAATAGACTTATTATCGCATAACATTCTGTAACTTTCACTTCCTCTACTGTAACAAAAAAAAAATCTATATTTTATTTCACATTCGGTCATTTTCACCCTTCCCTAAATCTCGGATTACACTGCACCCGATCACCCGCAGGTGGCGCTGCAGGATGCTCTGATATCAGTATCAGGAATCACGCTTCTCTCACTTTCTCCACAGTCCGGGTTCTGGGAGCTGGTGACGCCGCGCTCCTGGATCTGCAGCTACGACTGAACACCAGCGGCTCCATCTCTGCGTCCGCCGGAGCTCCGTGGTGGAGCACGAACCACAGCCGCTCTACATGCAGGGCCTGGACAGAGAAACTGAAACAGCTGGACTTGATATGATCGCTCCTCACAATCAAGTGGTGTTTCAGTTTTAATGTCCCAATGTACCTACACAACCCTTGCTGAACTGTTTCAGTTTCATTGTCCAAATTCCTTTTTTTTAGATTGTTTTAATTTTATACGGTTCCCTAGACCCTGGCCGCTCAGAGGAACAAAAGAAATGTGGAAGAGGATGAAGATCAGCACATTTCTGCCCAGAACAGAACTATAAACAGATAGAGGAAATGTTTGTGAGCGCTCGGAGGAAGAGGAGCGGGTTCCCACCGGAGCAGGAGGCGTTTTTAGGGATATTCTGTGCTTTCCTGCGAGTGTAAATCAAACACTGCATGTCTTGTTTTTATTTCTCTCTGTCTGCGCCGAGGGAAGCGGTGTATTGAAACCCCCCGAACAAAAGCATTTAGTGGATGTCAAGGTTCGCCCAAATACAACGATCACTTCTTAATGAAAGTAATTCAGCAGCGAGAGAAACCTCCACCTGATCAAAGATCTCCATCCCAGAGCTGTTCCAGGAGACCATCACTTTTGATTTCACTGCTCCGCTTCAGTTTCTCCGAGTTTCTCGTTAAAGATGATCTGGAAGCAAGAGCTCGAGAGAACGACGATCGAACACAAACGTAGTAATTATTAGCAACACACTTAAACAAACGTTATTTCTTAAAAATCAACGAGTGAATGTAACATGAAGCACAGGAGACTAATTACATATGACACCAATAAAGTCATGTTTTACATATATTTAAACCAAAGAACATTAAAGAGTTCAGGGAAAGTACTTGAGTCATTGATACAGATGATTGAAATTCAAGAAACGTCCATATACAGATGTTGGACAATGAAACTGAAACACTGGATTGATAACTTTGTTACATACAAAGTATTTTCATAAATGTGTCGTTTGTATTTAATCGTGCTGTATTGCTCGTTAAACAGAGAATATACTCCGCTGTAATTTTTTATAGTTGATCGACCCTTACACTCAATCAATGTGGGCGGGGCACCACTTTCAGTGGGAGGGGCTTAACCTTTCTACAGTCTCCTAATCTCAGCGCGGGAAATTACCTCAGCGACACGATCTCTCCACTGTTTAAAAATGTGAAAAGAGTAATTATCCGAATGTGAAACTATCTGTTTTTATTTAAGAAAGTTTATTTCTGCAAAAAAGAGCATTTTAGAATGGAGTTTGTAACCTTAAAACAATTAGATTTTTGATGAATACGTACATTTTTGGCTTAATTAATTTCTTGCTTTGTTTTGTGTGATTAAATTAAATGTACGTCTGGAGTGACAACAAGGTTCACCGGACACTAATGGAGGAATAAAGAAGAATATCTTACTGTGCACAAAATGACATTTATAAAAACAAATAAAAGTCATCTTCATCGTCCTGGAAACATGTGAAGAAAACTGTACTTTGGGTTTTGTTCCACTGAGGAAACGAGAGGGAAACCCTCAATCCTCCTTTCATCATCAACACTCGCGCCTCCCGCTGAAACTACAGAGAAGCGTTGAGAATTTGTGTCTATGGGACACCCCTACACACGGAAATCTTCATTTATTAATAACAAATGTAAAGATAAACTAAAACACCAAAAACACTACTCCACTCACAAATAAGAATAAGTCAATAATTCATAAAGCCAACACGGTTTCTCTGCATCAGTACGCAGCTGTTTCTACTCACTCTTAGCTAAATAAGGCTCATGGTGTTTCAGTTTCATTGTCCATTCAGGGCGAATATATTTTTTCTTTTATAAAATTGAAATTATTTTTAAGAATGCAGCACAAAACCTCGAATTTTAATTTTCTTATTAACAAATACTTTTGTGATTGTTTCTACAAACTTAAACTTTACAGTAATTCATAAATTGGAGAAAAAAATAGAAATTCATAACAATGTATAAAAACAACAATCTCCAGACAGAAACATTTATAAGAGAAGAAAACTTAAATTATTTACTAGAAGCATAAACAAACATTTGTTAACGGTTTTAAAAATCTCAGATTTTGTCACATGTCAAAGTGAAAAACATGCCGTTTGTTTTTCAGGGAATAAAACACAAATAGTGCAAAAAAATGAACTTATTCCTTAAGTTTTTGGGTAAAACCTGAAACTGCATTAAAACGTTGCGTCACAAAGTGGAAAACTAAACACTTCTTTAAGGAACTGAAACACAATTCAACAGCTTTTGTCGCAAAGAAGGAACATGTTAAAGTTCCGAAGACGTTATCGAAGACGAACAGTCAGAGATCCGCGGTTCAGACATTCTGCATCGTTTCAGAGAACGTCATCCTCCAGTATTTCACTCGGCTCCAGTGCAGACACAGCGCCATCTTCCTGCGTTTCTGCTTTAAAACCACGAATGGATGGAGAAACTAAATCCTCCATCACTTTGATTCACTGCGGCGTCTTTACCGTTTCGACTGTTTGGCTTTACAGTAGTTTTGGCACTCCTTTTACCGTTTGAACTGTTTGTTTTTGACTGAATACATCGTTTTTCAAATTAATTTCTGGTTTGGGTCCTGGTGGTTTTAGATTAACCGATGGTCTGTTGCGGTTTTATAATAAACGGTTTGCTCCACCAGTGTTTCGGTGGAAACCTTTTTTCTCATGAAAGTCTGGTTTCCCCGAAGCTTTCACATGAATGTGGTTTTTGTTAGAATTTTCCATTGTTTCAGAGCACACCTGCACAGACATCTGGTTTTTCACAGAAGGTTTTGGAACCACTTTCTTCCAGTGATTTAGTTTTGGATATTCGATTTCTTGTACTTGACGTAACTCCGGCGCTCACTGGTCTATTACACAGCTCCTGGTCAAACCTTTTAAAAAAGCACAAGCAGTTTGCGATGTTTTCGGTTTCCTACTTCCGTGAATGCGATCGCTGCCTCGCCAGTCTCTTCATGAAGCAGCAGGTCACCGTAGCGATGATCAAAATGCCGACAAACAACGACGACGAGACGCCCACCACCAGAGGAAGCAGCAGCATGTCCGCAACTGCACGGATCAAACATAATAATGAGAAATAACTTGATTCTCGGGGTCTGTACACAAACTTTGATGTTCAAACTCTTTTTAAAACTTTGCCCATTGCGACGAGGAGCGATGTAAACCGTTTACCATTTATCAATGATTTTCCTGAGCTCAGCTATCGACTTTTCTAAGCAGTTGCTGGGGTAAACAGTACGGTTGCTGGGTGAAATCGACGAGGTCATTAAAAGGTCCTCTTCTCATGTTCCAAGCTGATTTAGTTGCTAGGGTAAATTTTGTAGTTGCTATGGAGGAGACACTGACCTAAAAGTGCATTCCCCATGAGTAAAATAAACAAACCCCTAGATCTTTATGATTTTCTAAAGCTGAGATTTAAAAAACATCGATAGAACCATCTCACCTCGAGCGTAAAGGTAGAGCTGAACCCTCTCGGACTCGGCTCGCGCTCCTGTCCGGTACCAATCCCCCTTGGGATCCTGCACCCACACTTCAGCCTGGCACTGGTACTCGCCCCTGTCCTCCTCCGCTGCCGAGAAAATCCTCATCCGGAAGGACTGAGTCGAAAGGCGCTCAATGCTGCGTTCGCTGCCGTTACTGAAGACCTGCAGCAGGCCGTCGTAGCTCAGAGCGGCCAGGACTCGCGGTTCTTCTCCGTTATCTTCCAGAAGAGTCGACGGGAGCCTTCTTTCTGGAATCTGCAGCCACTGCACCTCCACTTTTGAGGAGGTGCTGGAGGAGATGGAGACATTGCAGAAGAGAGTGACGGTGCTGCCGCGCTTCAAGAGCGGGCGGCGAGGGAGATCGATGATGGCAGAAACACGGACCTCTAAACAAACATCCAAAGATGCAGACGAAAGCAGAAGAACACAGACTGTGAGCGGAAACGCAGAGCCATGGAGCGCCACATGAACAACAGATGGATGCACTGGTGCTGCACGACGAACACCAGCTCCGCTCAGACTCAAACCTGCAGTTACTACGGAAACCTTGCCAGCACTAATGAAGTCAGAAGGGAGAAAAGCCTCTCGAACGCACCTTGCCTCTTGAGGCTGAGCGTGACCCAGTCTGATCTCTGGGTGATGGTGGCGGGACTCATCGGGTCTGGAGTCCTGCGTCCAGCGTAGATGCTAACGGTGCATCGATAGCGCCCAGCGTCCTCAGGGTGAACAGAGAAGATGCGGAGCGTGATTTTCCCTTCGGACTCTTTCTCCAAACTGCCTC
Organism: Danionella cerebrum; assembly: GCA_007224835.1. Classification (NCBI taxonomy): domain Eukaryota; kingdom Metazoa; phylum Chordata; class Actinopteri; order Cypriniformes; family Danionidae; genus Danionella; species Danionella cerebrum. The sequence continues at coordinate 25,075 of SRMA01025125.1, forward strand.
CGCCCGCTCGTACATCGCCCCAAGAAACCACTCCGTCAGAGCCCAGACGAGCCACCTCCACCTGACGAGGAGAGACCAAGACTTTCATTTTTTTTTGTTCATGTTAGAAGCATAGATATTATTAATAGTAAAAAAGCATCTTAATTAAATTCAAGTAAAATGTACACAAATCCCTGTTAGTACGTTATTTATAGCACACTCAAGGCTCTAATGACAAATAAATTGATAAACCCTTACACCGCATTTCGTGACATACCTCTGCTTCCGGTCCACCCTTCAGTCTTCGGCGTGTCCACTGTACGAGCATCGCGGATCGGCTCAGAGAACCGGCGCCAGACACCAGACAGGAGAGAGTCAGCAGAGCGCCCGGGGGAAGAGAGACGAGACCCTCAGGAGCCGAGCGAACCGCCAGCGTTTCCGCTGGACCAACAACAGAAGGGTCACACCTGAGAGCACCAGCAACTAGCCAAAATTTACAGCCCGACGCAGCGGCGTTTGTTACTCACAGAGCGGCTGAACACTCAGATTCCCAAGCTCCATCGTCCTCTGCGCGATTCGTTCCCACGTCCCGTCCGGATCCCGAATCCACTGTGCAGCTTCGCAGAAGTACGACCCAGAGTCCTCCGGGGCCAGAGTGTTTATTTTCAACACGTACAGATCCCGTCCTCCGTCACCTTTTCTCTTCTCCAGCGCGACCTCTCCAGCATCGTATCGTTTCGTATAAGCACCAGCGGTGCCCGGAGTCGCTCGCAGGTCCCGATCGATGGTCATGATTTCTCGCAGGTTGTGCCCCAGAGAGTCGCTCTGTCTGGAGCGCAGGCCGAACGTGACGGAGAGGTGAGTGTGCTGCTCTGATTGGACGGACGCGGCACAGGTCAGCTGCAGCTCGGTGCCCTCTGTGACAGGAACACCGCTCAGGATTCGAGAGTGCGTTATCAGCAGCGTGTCTGGAATGACTGCGGAGAGAGAGAGAGATGCTTTCCTTTCTTCATCAAGCTTCTCATCATCATCATCATCATCATGGCTTACCTTTGATGGCCACCGACGAGCTGTAGTTCCCTTGGAAGCGAGTGTCTGTACTCGGCGTGTAACACTCGTATCGGCCCTGATCGTCCGGACGAAGCCGCTGGATCACAAGTCTGGCTTTATCCCCAGAATCCCGCTCCACCCGAACCTCGCCTCCCTGCACACGGGCCTGGTACGGAGTGTAAGGAAACCCAGCGTCCCGGGTAGAAATCACCCCAATCTGGCGCCCCTCAGAATCCTCTCGATACAAATACCACTCAAAATCCTGCGTCCGCGAGCCTTCGTATCCGGTAACGGTGCAGGGGATGGAGAGAGGGAAGCCTGCCACCCGGTAGAGAGGTCCAGCAGGGAGCGCCACCTCACGGCAGATACTCCAGTGGAGCGCTGTCAAACAGAGATAACCCGTCTTAGCATTCCCACACAACTAACCAGCACATACAAAAAGCCATACCGGAGAAAACTGGCAGCATAGGCACGGCCCTGGGCTCTTTTCAAACAGGATTGCTCCTCTGTTGCCGGAATCATCGTATCATTTACAGCTATCGAGTAATGAACACAAATCTGCCTTTATCTTTGTCAAGTAATACCTGCTGAAGTTTGGGGCTGTTAGCTGGAAAACCCAAAAGGGTCAAAGCCTTACCAAGTCATTCAATAACAATCGCTTAAAAGATGGAGGTTTTATATTTGTTCTGAGAACAGTCTTTCGGAGGCACACGAGTATCATCCTGCTCACCGCTTACCACCTAGTGCTTCAAAAACAAACTAGGTGTCAATACAAAGGTCAGGAATTTTATTAGTCATGGTGACGCCCTCGGTCCATAGACAAAGGTTTGTATCCTGCCTCAAAAGCTTTCAACTTTGACAATATTTTATTTTTTCCCACACATGCAAAAGCCATACTCTGGACCTGGCCCTCTGTTCCTGACTCTCATCGAGAGGTTTTACCTCAAATGTTGCTATTCCAGGTCATTGTAAGTCCTCTCATCAAGAGCAATTATTCAACCATTCCCTTTTTGGGGTCACGAGGGTCTCCTGGTGCATATCTTCAGCTAATATCTGGTGAGAGGCAGGGGACAGGTCACCAGTCCATCGCAGGGTTGCATTCACTCACACATTCACACCTGAGGGGAATTTAGATTATTCCATTAACCGAACCGCGTGCTTTTGGGATTGTGGGGGAAACCGGAAAAAACCCGGGGGAAACCCACGCAAGCACCGGGAGAACATGCAAACTCCTTCCAGGAGGATCCCCGGCAGGCCTTCAACCTACAACCTTCAAACTGGAAGGCCACACTAGCCACAGACGTCATTGTTTTTGTGTTTTTCAGCAAATGTTTGACAAGTGTTTGTTTCTCTAGTGGAGGAGGTTATACATCTCCATGTCATGATGTGTCATTGATTAGCACAAGCTATTTGCATTATACCTGTTGTTTCTATAATGCTATTTGCATTTCTGAATAAATAGCAACTGTCTAACAAGCAATAAAACAAGTGAAACACAGTTAAATGCTGCTCCGGGTCTACGGGTTTCTCCTCATGCTCTTCTCAAGATCTAAAAAACTATTTTCCTTTGAGTCTTGAAGCAGATCAAAAGGCTGCTGCTGATGCTATCCATTGTTTGTTTGCCAAACAACAAATATCATATTTATTTATTTACAGAAGAACAAAAACGCTTCTGTATCAGCTCAACCAGCCCAATTAGCAATGATGGGAGGGTTGTGCTGTCTGGAAGTCTGTCAAGAGTCACAGGAGGGGTACAAAAGTTTGTCATCGCAAAACACAGCAATCAATCTGGTTTTTAAAGACAATAGGTTTTTATTATTATAGAAGAGCTTTGTTCACACACATTTCCCTTCAAACGCCTGTAAGTCAAAAGCTCATAGATCCATCACAACCCAACCACATCGGTGAACATACACAGAAGCATTAAAACTGAGTTTGTACAAAACTACGGCGGTCTGGAGGATGGACAGGTTTTTGTTGACTCACAGGAAGTGACCACATGAACAAACACACAAGGAACAGAATCGTAAGCGGATCAGACGCGTAATTAAAGCTCAAAACCAGAGCAGCAGGCCACTGGAAATCCTGCATGGCTTAAACGCTCTCCGTGATGCCATTATAAAGCCCCCTGTGAAGGAATAAAAACTGTATAAAATACAAACAGAGCTCTCAAGATGATTGAACAAGGCTCTAAATGGTGCTCCAATACAAAACACGGAAATATAATAAAGGAATAATGGATTCTTCAGGTTTTAGATTTCATCATTGACAAAATGACATTTCAGATTTCACGAAAAATAAGTTATAACAGCTTGATGATTTATGAACCAACAACCTTTAGGTTAAAACGTCAAAATAAGGCGAAAATAATTTCGCACATCTAAGAAAATATCAATTAAAACAAAAATAAATAACGTTAAGAATCTATTAAACAGTTTAAAATGGAAAAGAAAAAAACACAAGGCTGATATTAAATATTAGAATTCATAAAAAAAAGTAGAAGGATGCAACGGGAGATAAAAAAAAATACTTTATTGATCAAGATTTATTTATAGAGAGATTTGAAAAAGGCATAATAAAACAATATAAATCATCTACACGTTACCACGATATTTGTACAAAAATACTTCAAATGTCATTTTTACCCAGCACCATATATGTTGATTATTTTGGATTGACCGTAAACACCTGAAAATCGCTTTAGTTGAGAAACTCCCGCTTTTTTAGCTTTACTTTGTTATTATTGTAAGTCTGGGGTGGATTAAATGGAGCAGAAAGACATTAAACACGAGCTGAACTCACCGCTCACAAACACGACGAATGTGATGATCCATCGTGGTCCCATTTCGTTGTAATAGCCAAGAACTCTCACATTTACCGTTATTTAAAACAATAAAATCATGTTCATTAGCGCGTGTTTGGCTAGCACGAAAAACTAATATAACGTTACAAGCCAGCTGCAATCAACCCCGAGATTCAACGGAACCCGTGGAAGCTTTAAACTCGCGGTCTTCCCTTGCGAAGGTTTCTTTCGCTTTTTATTTAATTTGATCGTGAATTTGATCCCTCGCTATCACATCATTCAGACCGATGCAGAGGAGAGGACAGTAGGAGCAGCGGACTGAAAGTAGTGCGCTACGTCACGCGCACGAACACATACGTACCATCGGTCACGGGGGTCACTGGACTCGGCGCGGATGAACACAGCCAATAGCGGATCAATGCGCTCAGATAAATGTGGATGTAGGTCAAGCTGTTTTGGCGCGAAAATGTTTAAGACTATTTCATTCAAATAATATTTGATTTGACAAAATTATATATATTTAAATTAATTAAACGATTATATAAACGTTTGCCCTTATAATTGCCAAACTGTAACAAAACTAATAAAAAATTACCAGACCTTAAAATATATGTCCTAACTAATATATTAAATAACTGTTTTTGAAAAGTAGGACAAACGTATTGATAAAGTCTCTCATTTTAGCCTGCTTTCCGTGTCACGGAGAATAATAATAATTTAATACTATTTTTTTAAATACTTTAATTGTATTATACCCAATGTATTCGGTTGTTCGAAATAGATTAAACCAAAACTGAAAAGAAAACTATGGATTAGTTCAGTGGAGAAAAAAAATCATTAATAGACACTGTGACATAGTTTTTAGTCAATTTATTTTTATTTTTTTTTATATCTTCAAAAAGAGAAAAATAACCGTTTTTTTACAGAAAGCTTTTATTATATATATATGTATATATATGTATGGTGTAGGTTGTAGGTAATGTGTATGGTGTAGGTTATTATAATTCAAATAATTTATTACTTTCGATCGGTTTCATTATCGGACCAGGGCTATCTCTCAAGTCTCCACACGGTGGCAGGAAAGGATTTCTCTCTCTCTCTCTCTCTCTCTCTCTCTCTCTCTCTCTCTCTCTCTCTCTGCCCCCCTCCTCTTTACCTCCGCCCTTCTCAGCCTTGGCCCCGTCTGCAGATTCGATCTTGTGGTTTCATCCAGAGCCAAAATAATCAGCACATTTTCTGTGTATCTTCTAAGAACTGGAGTGGAGTTGTACAAGCTCTTTTTTTCCTTCCCCACAGAGTGTCGTCTGAGAGTGCGTTTCCTTATTTGTGAGAGTTTTGATCCTGGGTCTTGCGGCGGGCGCTTGAGGCCTGCACTGGCGCGCTCCTGTTATTTTTGGCAGTGGAGCTGGTTGGTGCTCTGGATCCAAACCCAGAAGCTTCGAGGGAGTCATCAGCCTTGATACGTCTCTCTAACACACTAGAGGAGCGAGTACTTCTCCACAAACGTGCTTCAGAGCGGAGAAAAAATATCAAAGAACTGAAAGGTCTGCAGCCTGCTCTGCCTGGAGCACCTGAACAGAAGCTTCTGGGTGATGTTTCAGCAGGAGATCAACGCATGCTTCGGGGGAGTTGGGTTTGGTACAAACACGGATTCCTGAGTGAGCATTAGTTTCCTAAGTTTCACGGATTCCTCATGAGCTTGAGGATATAGAGAGCGGATCACCCGTGAATGATCCAGAAGGACAACCAGCTCTCCACCAGAGACCAGATGGATGCCATTCCTCAGTAAAAGACTCATGTGCCCGCCTGGAGTTCACCAGGAACACCTCACCAGAATTCTCCGAACTATCTTTCTAGTGACCTCCAGGATAATGTTTGGAGGATCCCAGGGTCTGCTCATCTCCTGACCAATAGCAGCTCTACAGTGAAGCATGGTGGAGGAAGCATTAGGCCCTGGAGAGGTTCTTCAGGAACTTGAGGCTAATGGGGGAGTGGATAGACTGGTGGGGTGGGTAGGAGGCCGTGGGCACAAAATGGCAGTCACTTTCTGTCACCACCAGTGTGTGAATGTGGAGTTTGTTCTCTCAAACACACGCAGCATTGTGCGCGAGCTGTAAATATATGTTCTCTCTGAGAATCCTTCCACATGAAAAGATAAATGATGCACAGTTCAGGCTTTTCTACAGCAAAACAATTCTCAAATCTCTCCATGTGCAATGTCTCATCGTTAAATGTTCTTGCCTTTAAAGCAAAAGCGTACATTTCATACTGATAATATATCCCTGACACTCCATGAGAGTCTCTACATTTCTTTGGGAAGGCAGATTGTTTTTTAATTCTTTCACAAAAGAAGCTTAAGTAAGAGAAAATCCTTGAGGAGTGATCATCTGCAGACTCCAGAGGGTTCTTGGATGTATCTAAAGTGCATCTCATGTACCTCAGAGTTTGCAATAAAAGGCAAAAATAAGTTTGTGCTTCCTGAAGCGTTTCTGCTGTGTTTTCATTCTCAAACCACCAGTGTTTAACAGACGGACCGACGATCATCTCTCTAAAGCATCGTATATTTTCACTGTGGACGTGAAATAAACAGAAAGACGTATAAAGCAGCACTGAGCATTGAGCGGTTTCTACTCCATCCTCCTAAAACATCTCTCCCCAACCATCCCTGGCCCCAAAGAGAAGGTTCAGGCCAAAGATGGAATGATGTCATCCTTTACTCTCCCTCGAGTGCTTCCAGAAACACATCCAACTCTCTCTGATGCACACAAAGAGGATATTTATTTACACATACTTTTGGAAGTTGGGGACTATTTGAAACTATAAGCTGAATATCGTGGAGGAACATCGAGCAGTGCCAAAGCGCAGACAATGGAAATACTCCCGTCCCGACCGCTAGGGGGCAGTTAGCAATAAAACGATTTAAAACGCATATTTAGCGTCCTTTTCTAACATTAAATTACGTGTTACACAACCTTTTATCTTGCAAAATATGTTGATATTACCAAATCCTGCCATTGACCTTTTATTTTTACAAATGAGAGATTTGAAAGCGGTTGGTCAGGAAGGAGTCACGTTGATCTATTAGATTAAATAAATAAATAAATAAATAAATAAATTAAATAAATAACTAAATTACAATAAATAATGGTATAAATAAAATTAGGACTGAATGTTGAACATTAAATTAAAACCTTTTTAATGAACTAAATGTTGTGGAAATGTAATCGAAGAGGAGTTGGTGGATTTTTTAAAGTTTATACCAGTCTCTTCTAAGAGGAAGCCGGGGTTTACGAGCTGATCCCGTGGCCGCCTCCAGGGGGCGCTCGAGGCGGTTTGGCTTTGTTGAGCTCAGTGAGCAGAGGCAGGTTTAACTCTTTATTCAGAAATGCAATAATGAGCATTTTAACCCGCAATTGTGCAGATTATACCAGTTTTTTTGTTACATTTTTTATATAAATAACAATTTTTTTTAATAAAAATGTTATGTTTTTTAATCCCATATTTGTAACATTTAATATCCATTTTGTTTTGCAAATGCGTTAACCGCATATTTAAAAAAGTCTACGTTCATCACTCTTTTCAACCATTTGAATACACTTTGATTGACATAAAATATCCTACTTTTATAAGATCCCTTTTATTACACATTTTAAATCATTTAACCCATTTATTATTATTTAAAAATCTATTTGATTCCCATTTCTAGCATTTCATCTTCCTTTAATAATTACATTTGTATAAACCCCTATGGTTTTGAAGTCTGTTCTAAATTGTATTATAATTTTACAACCTTGTAGATCCTTTTTATATAATAATCTTGCAGCTCAGTTTTATAGATAATGTCTAATTGGATTTCGTTAAACATATATTTGTTAATGAAGGATTGGAAGCATTCTATAAAAATGTAAGGTTATACGTCCTCTCTCTCTCTCTCCCTCTCCCTCTCTCTCTCTCTCTCTCTCTCTCTCTCCTGTTCAAAGCCACAAAGATATTTGAGTTGTGCTGGATTCTGCAGAAGCATGTGGTGGTGGTGGTGGCAGCCGGTGTGTGTGTGTGTGTGTGTGTGTGTGTGTGTGTGCGTGTGTGTGTGATGGTCAGGGCCCCTGTCGGACGGACACGCCGGCGCCTCTCTCTTTCTGGAGGACTTCTGAACCACCACCCACTCCTCCAGCAGAGCCCTGCCAACCCAAACCGCTGGCTTCCACATCCCTAAATCTCTCTGCATCTCTCTCTCTTTCATATGACCTGGTTCATGGCATATACGTATTGGGCTCAACATATTAAATAACACAAAATATAAAGCTGCTGCTGATATACAACAAATAAAATGAGAGAGAGAGAGACTTTTGACAAGCGTTTAATTACGTTTTCTATTCAAAAACACCAACAAAAGCAAACACGGATGAATAGCACGTGCTCTTGTAAAAGTTTGAATCATCCCGGTCCTTGATTGGAGCACTCCGGAGAAGGTTCCTCTCACGTTTTAGTCACCGTTTGTGAAATTTTACTTTTCTGCTCAGAAATATTACCATTTTTCTTCGTCCAAACACAAAGTTAATCAACTGACTATTGGGTGGATTCCTCCTGACTTACTTAAAACCAAAAATAAAACATTGAATAGAACAAACTATATTTTAAAAGGGGATAAAATACTTTGTAAAAACATGGGTGTTAAACTTTGTCAATGGCTAAAAGCAGAGAGAACAGTTCTCAGGAAAATCAGGGTTTAAAATGTGAATAAAGGTATTTACAGACAGCATTTAATGTAAAACCCTCCGTTTGCAAATCAGCAGTTCTTTTTGTTAATGTGCCCTCCGTATTTCCTCCACCTCAGCGGAGAGAGCGGGAAGGAAGGAGGGAGAGAATAACAGACTAATGTAAATTAGAATAAAGACTATTTCCTTGTAATAGATTCAACAAAAAACTGATTAAAATGATTATTATTATTATAAAGAAACCATAAACTGTTTAAGAGTACATGATAATAAAATCAAATGATAATCTTCCTCTCTCTATTTGCTTTTCTCGCCAGTGTATATTCCCGGTGTTAAACATACACTAGTGTAGACATGTATAACACTGGTCTAGTGTTAATGTTAAAAAGTGTTTCCATGGACCACACTGCAAGTAGTGTTGATTTAACACTGGGGCTCAGAGGATGCATTTACAGGAACATGTTCCTGGTATAAAGGGCAAGGGCTCGTGTGCTTGATCAGCTCCAGGAAGATCTCGATCTGCAGGAAACCTCGTGCTCCTCAGATTCAGGGTTAGACTGGAGCTCTGCGAGCGAGAGCAGAATTCAAGCAGAAATCTATAAAAAGTGTCACAGTTCATTTCCCTGCTGCAGAACTCCTATTTCTCCCTCCTGCTCTGGAAGCGATTTGTCATCCAGAGGAGGTTTAATAGGGAACATATTATCTTTAACAGGGGCCTGGAGCCTACCACAGCCCGCCGCAGCTCCTATAAACAGAACGGCTTCATTACTGGAGCGTTTGATTCATTCGAGGGCTTCAGAGAATCTCCGTTACAGAGCCCGACTCGTAAAGAGCGACAGATCAGAGTTTCTAATCACCTTCATTCATTTCTTCCTCTCCAGCGTGACACCCTTCCTTTACAAACTCTCACAGCCAGAACAGAGCCGCGCTTCCAGCAGCATCAGGCGGTAAACGACAGAATTTCCATGTGATTCCACACTTTTGAACAAGCTCCATTCTAAAAGCTGCAGCACGGCATTTCTACACCTCAAACGTCAGTGGAACACTCTTGAGGTTGTGTTGTGATTGGTCTCGGGTTTGAAGGACTCAAGAGTCCTCACCATTATATTCTCGGGATGATCTGGGTTGAATTTGGTGAAAATCAGAGTTTGAGAAAATAGGTTTTCCAGATAAACTAGTCTGCAGGAAATGTGTGAGTTCTGGAGAGATTGGGCTCAGAAGTGTGCTCCTCACAGGGCCTCCCCTGTTCAGATTAGGACCATTCATACTTGAACTGAGGTTCATGTTCTGAATGTGAGGGCGAGTTCGGTTGCCGCAACAGAACTCAGAAGCAGTTTGCTAAGTTCAATCTATTTTAAACTCTTAAAGTCTATTTACCCCCACCTTCCCGACACGATAGAAGCAAGTCATGGATCAGGCTTCATCTGTTCCTGGACAGCTTGAACCTGCTACTTATTCTCACGATAGCAGGCAGCTCCAGACAATGAACTCCTGAAAACTGCATTGTTCTAAATTGCATTAAAGGATAAGTGCTAACTGTGACTAGTGGGGGCGCTGAAGAGTTTGAGTTTCCAAGTTTGAGGTTCCAAACCTGGTCTTGTTGAAGGTGAGATTCTCTTTGCCACATTTCAAGGAGGGGAGGGTTTCCTCAAAATGTGTGAAAAAGTTGCTTTGAAAGAGGTGCAGATCTTTCCGGTCACAGAAGCACCTCCTCAGCTGCACGCCGCTGTCTGTTTACTAACAGCTTCTGATCCCTGGAGGGCTCACCTTCATCTGAGGGCTTCTCAATCTTCATCAATGTCGCCAGACTCAAAGCGCTCCCTTTCCTCTCTCCTCATCAGTTTTCCTCATGACCTTCTCTGACCTGACCCTCTCCTCTTTTATCTGAGCCGGGTCTCTCTCCTTCACCGCTCTCCAAAGCTTTGTGAGATCCAGAAGAGCCTGAGGAGGCATCATTAAAGCCCTAAAACAATGAGGAGCTCACCTGAATGAACCTCTGGAACACCGCTCCCGTGCCTCAGGACGTCCACGGAGGAAGCAGAGCCTCAGATTGACTCCAGGTCCTTTCCTCCTAAAACTAGTGTTCATCACTCTGAGTTTTCAACTGGAAACGTGAGATTAAAATAAATTACAGGAAACTGTTCATTTTCATCCAGATTTCATCCGCGCAACGAAAGAATACAACTCACATTATCACTGACAATCACCAAATATTATTTTCACTCACATCTGATTGGTGGGAGAGAGTCTGACGCAACTTCCTGTTGATGCAAAAAATGAGTGTTAAACTTTACAGAAATGAGGCCAAATCATTAAAAATGACTTATTGACGAATTAATGATGAAACAACAATAACCACCTTAATTAAAAAGCAATTATTCATGATCCGTGCCTCGTTACAGTAAACCCAAATTAGCAATAGATAAAAAGACTAATTAATCACAGTGACCTTAAAGATTTCTCATTTTGTTTCCCACAAATTAATTTTTAAAAGTGAACATAAATCTCTGTTATTTTCATTTGATGTCATTGAAATGAGAATTTCCATTTCATTTTCCTCCACATTTATAAACTTTCTATTCCGCTATCGTGATGCTGGACAAACGATTTTTTTCTCTGGATTACACAGAGTCTATGTTTACGAACAGCTGATGGGTGTAAGGAAAATCCCGGAGGTTCCTCAAGGTTCAGATCTTGGTCCTCTTGCTCTTATCTTCTGAAACGTCGAGTTCTTCATTGCAGCTGGATCCCCTCCCTAACGGTGTAATCCCTGTTGAGAATAAAGTTTAAACAAGTTAACTTTCAAAGTTCTCCCATGAGTGTAGCTGTAAAGACCCTCGCAGTATATTTAAAGAGAATTACAGGAAACAAAAAGAGCCGTCTGTGTTTAAATCTCCCACAAACGAAGCCCATTAAACACAGACTATAACGTGAGCTCAAGCAGGAACAGAAACTCTGAGGACATCCCAGCTAGTCCACATACAACTTATAAAGTCAACAGCGGATGGAATAAGTTCGTGTTTAAACTTGGAACAAAAACATTGAAACACAAGACAAACTTGAACTCATTGAGAATGACCACTGACCACACATCCCTCCCTCCCTCTGTTCCTCTCATCCCTTCATTTTCCTTTTCTCTCTCATGGCTCGGAGTATATTTATCTTTCATGGCTTCGCTTGAGGCTGATCCTCATTTTTTTTCTCTCTCCGACATAAAGATGTAAAAATAAAGCGAGGTCAGTGCCGCCACAGGCCAGTGTAAAAGCTCAGAATAAACCCTGAGCCCCCGGATAAACCCCAGGCACCCCACCCAAACCCCCAGAACCCACTTCAGACCACCGTAAACAAGTCAGGGCTGATGAGAGAGCTCCCTTCCACCTCAGTCGGATCAGGACAGATGGCAAATGAGAAACATGCCTCAGACCAGAAACAAAGGAGGCGAGGGACACAGAGCTCTGAGCATGCTGGGAAATAAAAATAAAGAATACGATGGTTTCTAATTTCCTGACAGTTTATACACAATCGAGCAGATAGGAAAATGTTGAAAGAGAGAAAGCAGGGGATGGCCACGTTCCTCGAGCTCCATCCTGGAGTTGGGATGGAAAGGGTTTCATCGGAAGAACATCTAGGAGTCTCATTCCGGAGACGGTCTCCTTCTCGTCGCAGAATTATTGAGAATAAATATATCCCCCTGAAGCATGAATAACCCTCCTGTGCTTAAACCCTGTGCCGCACGAGGGATTTATCAGATATTGAATGATCTGCTCGTCCTCATCCATCAATAATTCCCTGGAAATCAATCACTCGGTTGATCTTCGGCTCATCAAACGCTTTGATTTGTCTCACAGCAGAAACAAAGCTTCCCTCTGTGAACACAAAGAGTCCCTCAGAAGATCAGTGGAGGAATTAAAGCTCCAGCGGCCGCGCCTGAGAGGAACAATTACCCCCCCCCCATATCAACCCGAGCGCTTGATAATTACCCACATCTCCCCCGACCTGCACCATTACCCCGGAAGCAACAGGTACATCTGACTTTTATTCCTGCACTGGAAGCAATCAAACGCTCTGCAGAAGCTGAGCTTCAATCAGATTGAAATTCATTTGATTGAGGAATTCAATCCCTGAACAAAAGAGAAGTGGTTCCATCGAGCGATCAGCAGCACCAGAGCGATCAGAAACACCAAAGATCTTTAATTACAGATCTGTAAAGCTGGGAATCAAATATTGATAATTTGTGAATGAAGCTCCGCGTGGCGTTTGGAACAAAACAAGATCGTTTACATTAACATTACAAACAATTACTCGAAACAGAAGATTTGTTCTGTACGCCGCTCGAAATTCAACAGATCCAAAACAATAAAGATCAACATCCACGGCGCTCCATCCATATAAAAGAGAAAGAGGGGGGGATGACATTTATTGCATTATAATACAGAAAAGGGAAAATCCAGGCAAAGGTTTTTGTTCCTCGATCGAGCGAATCGAGATCATGGACAACAGGAAGTCATGTGACCATCACCTTTTGGCAGAACAGTAGTGATTCCATGTCCATGAACATCTGACTGTTTATTGAATTTAAAGCATGATTTCCATTTCTTTAATCTTAAAAGCTGTGTGTAGCGGAAGGAACGTAATTAAAATCTGCTTCTATTCAAAAGTTATACTTCACATATATTGAAGTGAGTATTTCATAAAGCCGTATGGATGGTAGAGGCCATCGAAACCGTGTAACTGTTTATTAACACCGGCGACTCAGTGCTAATAAACGCAGAAATAGTGTTAGCACAGCGTTATGAGACATAATCGAGACGCACAGCTGGAGAATATTTAACTGCAGTAGACTCTTGCTGGATCTGGCAACCGGAAATACTCTGCTCCATGGTATTCGTGCGGTTTTACCAGGGTCACAGAATGCTGCTCTAATGACAAAACTCTCAGTCCAAATAAAACAATAAAACCAGCATTTGAATAAAAAAAGATTAATTTATTAATAAAAGACACGCGTTCATTCAGCAAAACCTCAGCGGTTTCCAAACAGCTCATAAATTATAAGATAAATTAGAATTAATGTAAACAAGACATTAAATAAAACAACGATTACACAAAGAAAGTGGTTCGCTGCACACAACGCTTGCACCTTAAGTTTCTTCCCAAAGCATTTAATCAAGATTCAAAATCATTTCAAAATAAACAAAGATTAGTTTTAGTAAAATATCGATTAAAGCATCGATTAAAAGCACAAACATGAGACGGAACAAACAAAAACACCACATAAAGCATCAAAACCTTTCACCATCACTGAAAACATTACAAAACACAATCCTGCGGCAGAACACTTCGGAATCTTGGGGATTTGAGAAGCCTCGAAACACTAGAGGAGACCCTGAGGTTCGTGGAGAAGCTGCTGAAAGCTTTTCGTTTCTCTCTGTTTCTTTATAAAGGTGTTTAGTTGAAAACTCTCTCCAAGAGATGCTCTCTGTTCACTTCCAAACTCCATCAGTCTTATCTTAAGGCACAGGTGAGGTTACGGTTTGACATCTGTGACAAGAATCTTGGCCAAAACAATTCCAGAAATTATTTAGACTCACTAGCGCCACCTGGGGGTCATGAGACTTTGAGATGTGGTTTTCATTCTTTAATTTTAATGATTCTTGCTGAACTCTACACATTGGTCATAGTGTGTAGAGCATCAAACTGGCCACAGAGAGGCGATGCGATCCCTTTGATTGCTGCTTGCAGCTTTACTTATTTTTGCTATTTCACGTTTAATTTTTTGCTGATTTTCCAGAACAGTGTGAGTGATGTCAGGAAACAGAATAAAATACGTTTTGTGAAATACCTGGATTTATGCAAAAGTTATTCAAGTGGAACAGGAAAGATTTCTCTTTAAAGTCTCCCTGGATCAAAATATTGTAAAGAAATATAACAATATGCTACAGTACAAAGTTATTATAGTACATAGAGTAAATGTGTACTTTAAAGAAACCACAGGAAGTTTAAAAAATATAAATCAAAATGAATTTTTTTGCTGTTTGATAGAAGCAGACGGCTCTTGTTCCCTCAGCATTGAAATAACTACATTTTATTAAAATAACAGAGAACAGAAAACAGTTTGTCGTTTGTAAACAGCTCAAGACACACTTTAACTAAAGGTGAACTGAATATTTTAAAGGCTTTGTTTCAAACCGACTGCAAACCTAAATTAAATTATAAAAATATGGAAATACTTTCTTGCGTGATGTAGATGAAAAAATGTTTTTCTTGGTTTTTATTTTGGTTGTTTCGATTTAAGTGACTTTTGACTCCCCTTCATTTGCATAAATACTTTTTATTATTTATTCTTGATTATTGATGTATTATGCCGAGCTTTTAAACTTGTAAAACAGGCTTCATACTGAGGGAGGTCTCTCGTGAAGCCCACAGCCAGATTCTGCTCCGCATCGAGAAAAAACGAAAGAGATTTAAAGTGTAAACCTCAGCCAATCATCCGCTTCCATCCGTCCTCATGAACCAGCCTGAGCCACAGGTCCTCACCCCCACCCCCCATCCATCCTCTCAGTACCTCCCCGCCGGGAGATGAGATGTTCTCCTTGTGCTTCTGTGCGCTTCCTCCCACAGTCCACAAACATAAGTCCAAAAAGCAAGTAAAGAAAAGGAATGAGACAGAAATGTGATAAAATAAATCCCAGAAGAACAAAAGAATGTTTTTAAAAAGGACCCAATGTCATATTAAACCCTTAAAATCCTTCAAACGTGGATCTGGTGTTCCTCAAAGTCATAGATTTTCTCCTCATCCAGATCCCAGCACGGAGGATGAATGAAGCACCAACAGTTGCATCCTTTCAAACATGCTTCTGAACACAGGTTCCCAGCCAGAATCCACCCGGCAGTACACCAAAGCCTCCACTGGGGGTTAAATCTCCAGCAGGCCGCTGCCACCGTCCACTCCATTCCCTGAGTTTGGTTTCTCCTCTCCTCCTCCAGTCGCCTCTGCGTTTGCCTCCGGAGCAGCTTTACTTGAATCCCCAACTTCCTCATCGGCTCCCCTAGCCTCCGCCTCATCCTCGGGAGCCTTCCCGCTCAGGCTGGCTTCCGAGTGGGTCTTCTGGTGTTTGCTGAGGTGGTCGCTCCGGGTGAAGCGCTTGTTGCACAGGAGGCACGTGAACTTCTTTTCTCTCGTATGGGTACGAACGTGGCGCTCAAGTTCGTCGGAGCGGGTGAAGCGCTTCCCGCAGAAGAGCCAGTTGCAGACGAAGGGGCGTTCGCCCGTGTGCCAGCGCAGGTGAGCTTTGAGATGCGAGGCTTTGCCGTAGACCTTTCCGCAGCCGGGGATGTGGCAGCTATGGATCGGTTTCTTCCGCAGGGATGCAGCGGATGCACCCAGACGCTCCAGCTCTTGGCAGTTCGGACAGTCGCAGGATGATCTTCCAGTGGTCGATCCGGAGGTGTATCCAGACGCACGGGAGGACTTGAGCCCCATGGACGAATCCAGGAGCCCGGAGGAGTTTACAGGCTTGGGTTTGTACATGTCCTGAGGAAGCATGTGCTGGGAGGACTGGAGCAAGTGTGAGGAGGAGCCCAATCCCACGGACGGATACGGCGCCGGGTTTAGCGGAGTAAATTCAGGAGTGTAACCGGGCATTTGAGGGTTGAGGGTTGCCTGTGGAGGCACCGGCTGCAGAGGAGCTTGTAGACCATCCGGTTGAGATTGACCGAGCCAGTTTGACCCAGTATGCACATCCCACCAGCTGGAGGTGGGATTAGTAGGAGTGGCAGTGATGCCGGGATGAATCCCCTTGTACCAGGAGCCGTACGTGTGCGTCATGTCCAAGTAGGAGTTGACACTCGTCAGACAGTCTTTGGTTCCCAGTATAGAAGGGTCCTGAGTGCTTTGGAACGAAGAGAAGGGGTTGTATTCAGAGCCGTACGCCCCGGTTGGAGCAGGAGGAGGGCTCCCGGTTGGGGTGAGCAAGCCCCCGGAGGTGAAGGAGCTGGTGTTGTAGGAGTCGGGAATTCCTTCGTTGCCTCCGCCAGTTTTGGCGCTCCTGAGTTCAGAAGTCATGCTGTAGGGTTTCTTGATTGCACTCTTTCCAGGTGTGGCAGAGTCTCGGACTGGACTGGTGCTTCCAAACTTGTTACAGGTAGCGGTTAGCATAGCCAGGGGACTGGATCCATAACGTGTTTCCTCCTGAGGAGACAAATTGAAGATTAGAGAGAAAGGTCCGGGGGTTTAAGAGCTTTGAAGCTTGTGTTTTATCCTGAACTTCTTCAACTGATTTGATTTGGAAGTGATGTGACCATTTCCTTCAGCAGTAGTGTCAGGACAGACCGTGTGACGGGGATTTCATTGATGAAGGACGTCACTAATGGTTTTATTGCAGCACTATAACCACAAAGAGCTTGAGCAAACATCCTTCCTGCGTGATTAGTCTAGACAGAGCTATGCAGCCCTTCTGACGAACACAATGATTACTGTCAACGGTTTGGATGTGATTTAGTGGCTCCCGGAGCTCAGGGGTTAAGCAACATGCAATGCAACACAAGCTCCTGCACCTCTCCACCCCCCCCCCAACACTCTCTATTCTCTCCTATCAGGTCTCCACCAGCCTATCCAATAAAGCAAAGAAGTGCCAAGACTTAAGCGCCGAAATAAACACATTATCACGTGATCATATGTGGAGCTATCAAAGCACTACTGGAGGGGGGGGGAGATGCTGGGTTTATTTCAACATTTATTTGAAATCTTATGAACAGATTTGCTCTCGTATGAGAGAAAAAAGTATTTGACCCCCTCAATCAGCGGATTACTGGCTCTAAGCTTCTTTCTGTCGGCAAGACATGTTAGCATCATGCTAATTAGAACTACTTATACTAATTCATGACCTGTTAGGTCATGCTAGAATCATGTAGTTGGCATGCTAAGGTATGCTAGCCACATGCCAACAATGTGATAAATCATTCTAGCACAAAGCTACACGCTAAGCTAATGCCATGAACAGTCATACGAACTTTAGGCTCTAGACCCAAAATCATGCTAGCTACATACAAACACGGTTACTACAAGCCACTGGCATGTTACGACATGTCATCACCATGCTAGCAATTTATTTATGCAGGCTAGCATTAAGCTCCTCCAAGCTTTAAACATGCTAAAGAAACAAAGTTTATGATGGAACAATGTTTATTCATGTTTGAAGAACACTGTTTTTCCAATATGTTTCTTGCTCAAGATAAAGTTGGTGTGAACTTTAAAATGTGGAAATGATTGCTAGTACGGTAAATGTCATGTGTGTGATCTATAAGAGAGCGAGAATGTCTTATAATGGCTCTTCTGTCGACACAATCATCACGGTTCCTGTTAAACGTGTTCCTGCAGCATCTCTATAGAGACTCTCTGTGTGGGAAAACAGACAATAAACTACAGCTCAGTTCAGAACATTGTGCTGTCAGTCAGGGATCAAACCAACGTGAAGGAAGCGCAGGGATTTATTACATTTCAATCAGTTTTTCAGACTGATCTTCAAGTTTTCACCGCACGTAATGCTCTCCAAGAACGCCTCAAGAACACAATTAGTGACAGAAAAATCCGGATTCATTTCTACTCTATTAAAGGACTGTGGTTACGTGACAAAATTTGGATAGAATTATGAAAATGGTACAATTACTCAAAAGCTAAAGTTTGGGTTAGATATAATAGACATTTTGGAACCAATAAAAGCTGCATTTATCACATAAGATTAATTGTCAAAGTATGTTTTATAGTAATGTTCCTCTCCTAAACACGAGTTAAACTAATTAATTAATTAAACTACTTAATTAAACAACATTTCGTTGCCTTGTACCCACATGTGTAATGACAATAAAGTTAAATCTAATTTAATCTAAAAATCTGCAGTTTCTTCTTAAGAAACGATTCCACAGTTTTGGGTGCACAACATATTCATAATATATTTCCCTAAGAACTAAATACATTTTTGAAAATTAAAAAAAAACTTGAGTAAATGTCGAATTGATGGTGCACAGAATACGTTTGAAATTTAACAAAATAAAAAAACTTGTGTTAAAAGTTGAATTCTCTTATTTGTACACTGTGTACTCGTCAGCTCAGGTGAGGAGACGAGGAGGTTTCTCTCTGAAGCTGCTGTTTCCAGGTTAACTGCTCCTCATTATTTACACTGGGATGATTAAACTTGATATCCTCCCCCAAAACCACAGCCAGGAGAGCTTTATTTAGCATTTTCCCCTTCATGAAGCAATCTGCGAGA
The DNA here is from genome assembly GCA_007224835.1 of Danionella cerebrum. Lineage (NCBI taxonomy): Eukaryota > Metazoa > Chordata > Actinopteri > Cypriniformes > Danionidae > Danionella > Danionella cerebrum. The sequence continues at coordinate 43,887 of SRMA01025125.1, forward strand.
CAACCTCAAACTTTAGGGAGGTTTGGTTTGCAAATGTTTAACTTAACAATGAAAGCGCAGGAGTCTGCTAATATTCTCACAGTTAAAACAATAAGTAATAATTATAATAACTAATTAATTCATAATAATAGTCTTGACTCTGTTTTCTTGCAAACGAAGATCATCCTGGAGGATGAGAAGAGGATGCACACCAACACGTTTCAAACTTTACTCACCACTAACGGTGAAACAAGAACGTCCCAATCACGAGGCTCGAACTGAGAAACGCTGCTGCTCAGTTTGTGCTCGAAACAGATTTCTTCTACTGAGTTTGAATCTTTGTCGAGAAACATGCTAGAGACTCCTGTGAGGAGCATCAGGTGGAACTGCAGATCATCAGGGGTATTATATCTCTAACCTCCTACTCTCCCTCCAGAAGTGTAAGAGGAAGTGACTGAAGCTGCAGTTCCTCAACTGACCACCAGAGGCTGGTGTCAGCGTTGAGTAGATCCACAGTTAACTTTATACACCAACTTTTTGATTATCGCATAAAATATTTGCAAACAAAACAACCCGAGAAAACAAAATCATCCCTTCATGATTAACTGTTGCTAAATATCAAAAGAAAAGTGAAGTTTTTTTTCTCGTGTGTAATAACTTACTACATGGACACATGGATAAAAGGCACTATGCACAGTCATGTGATCTGCTTTTGGTGGTGAGAGACTGCTCTTTGGGATTGCAACAAACAATTTCAGATGCGACATTAAATTGGTATCCGGATATTCCAAAATGTGCATGAAAAGCTTAATGGAAACACAGCTACCGACAGAAGTTTTAAAGTGCTTAATTTTTATAAAAAAAAAACACACTTTCCTATCACCAAGCCTCTAAACCTATGGGTGACGTCAGAAACCCAACATCCATGGTTTTAAAGAGTTCTCACTCCGATCTAACCAATCAGAAGATTATTCTGAGCTGCTTTAACATTTAATTAGTTTTCAAGAAGTAGCCTGTGAAAAACTTAACCTGAAGCTTAACAGTTCAATAAAACTCCCTTTTCTCAACCAAACTCAGTTAAGGTAATGAGATTTTTGAAGGAGCAACATAAGAAGAAGATACCACTTAAAATTTTTATAACTCTTTAAAACGTGTTTGTTGATCAAGTAAAATCTCCCCGAGTTTATAAAGCAAATGATAAAAAGTTTATAAACTACCATTACCTTTACTCCGATAATTATCTGCTAAACGTATTTGAAAGTCGCAGTTTGGGCTGAAGGTAAAGCTGAGTTGAGAGCAGTTTGTGAGGGATCCGTACCTCCAGAATCGTGGCGGCCATCCCGGAGGAAGCGCTCCGTGCAGGTGAGTCCCGAGGCGGATGAGAGAAGCGCGAGCTTCCGCTGAATCAGAACCGAATACCCCGCGAGAGCCAGGCGCGGGAGAGCTAAGAGGAGAGCGACAGACACGCCCCTTGAGAGAGAGAGAGAGAGAGAGAGAGAGAGAGAGAGGGGGGGGGGGTTCAGAGAGAATAGAAGAAAAGAAGAGAGGAGGAGAAAGAGGAGACAAAAAATAAGAGTGAGATTGAGAAGAAAATATCAAGAGAACAGAGAGCTGGGAAAAGAGAGATAGAAGGTCGGGAGACAGAAAGAAGAGAGATGGAGTGAAAACACTGAGAAGAGAAGGAGAGGAATTGAGAAGAAAGAGATAAGAGTTTATTATAATGACGCGATATGGGTTTAATGTCCACGATGCAATAAATGTCAATATTACAATATTAACAAGTCACAATATTTCACAAAAAATAAACTGTCAAATAAAAGCAAACCAAACGACAACCATTTAAACCATTTGTTTGTTTCTCTGAACCGTCATTGGAAAACAAAAGGTAGTTGAAGCGCTAAGATCGACAGGGGCTAGTTTTATTTGGATCTGAGCATGTGATCATCCAGCCACTAGAGGGCAGTGCTCTTGGAGTGTAGCATCTCCTATTCTCTGAGTGATAGAAGATTCCTCTTGTTTCTATGTGGGTAAGGTATAACTATGTCCTAGTAAATATTAAATAAAATGCAAAAATAACTTAAAGAAGTTTCAGAAGTGACTAAAAGTCTGCAAAAAATAATAAAGTCTAAAGTAAATATGTGTTGTTTCATTTTCTGTGACAAATGATTGTTTCATTTGAGATCAAAGTTTTCTTGAGATCTCTACGTTAAACTCTGTATTCCTGAAACTGTATTCATCATCGAAACCATCGCGGACGGGAGCTTCCAAACTTCACTGAAAACCAAAGATGCATCAAAAGTTTGGTTTAGTTCAAAGTTTGTTTCTTTTTGTTCTTCATGTATTTATCTTTTTGTAAATAAATCAAAACAGAGCTGCTGTTTTTACTCAGTAAAAAAAATGTTCGTCCGGAACAAACTGCTTCATGTTGAAACCAGTCACCATCCAATCCCTGAAGATGGTCCTCCAACAAGGGTTTCAGTTTCTTTGACCAACCCCAGAAACCTTCCATGAAGAGCATAAACAGCCTCCGACAGCGCGGCTCGGTGTCCAGCGCCCTCGTGGGTGTCGCTCGTCTTCCCAAAATGAGGGGAAAGAAGATGAAAATTGTTTTCAGAAATAAACATATAATCTCATTCTTTATGTTAGCCTCAATTACAAGGCTGGGCCGGCGCAGGCTTGTAGTTTGGGAGCGTTTGGCTCTTGCACCAACACACAGCTTTATTTAGCAGTCTGCTCCTCTTCTGACCCGGGTCTCGCTCCAGCACACACAGCTCGTCTGGGGCCATGGAGGACACTCAGCACTATGACAAAAAGAGAAGCAGGAGTTCCCTGAAGAACCGTTGATCCCCCTGAGACTTTGGGTCATGCTGCGAACACATCACAAACATCTCGCCTCTGTTCCGCCGCAGCTCCCGGAGGACTGGGGTCATGCGGCTGCAGCATTTTGCTCTAGTCGGTGAATCGTTGCAATAATCTGTTTCTCTAGCGAGCAGTGCATCTACTCTACTCGGATCTCCATCTCTTGCTGGAACGAAACCGTGGGGTTGGGAAGAGTCCCTTTTACTCCAGGCCACAATCAGACCTCTCTTGATTTTTCCACTCAAGCACGCTGAAGAACTCAAAATTTCAAAGCAACCAAACGCAACAGATTTTTGAGTTTTGAGACCAACTCACATTTCAAAGTTCACCATATTTCTTCCGATTGGAAAATGGCTTTTTTACCCTGAGCAAGCTACCCACGGTGAAAATGTTGCATTCCTGCGCCTGAATCAATGTTTGAGGAGGAGCGAATGAAAAATCAAACATTTAATAACTCTGTCCTCATGATCGTTCTGACTGTATTCACAATGTGAGAGAGCATTCGCTTCTCCACGACAGAGCAGTGAAATAAAACCAGGGTGTGTCTCTCCAAAGCTCCCAGAGAAGGAACCGCCGGCGTGTGCTGCCACATGTGGAGCATTTGAATGTGGTTTCCCCATTCGACTCTAATAGTTTCCCAGTTCCCTTTGAGGAGGTGAACTCCACACCCTGAGGAGGTGTGGAGGAGAGGAAGCCACGCTTGATTCGCCGATAATTAGAGATGGAGGAGGGAAACCGACAGAAGAGTGTGCTGGTTTTTCCTCTGCTATTTTTGAGTTTTATATTGAAACGTCTTCCTCTCCGGGCGAGAGAGGGGGTCGTTAAAGCACCTCTGATAATCGACTTAATGAAGGGCGTGGGAGCGTCTGCAGCGGAGGCTTTTACTAATCCCCAAAAACTGAGGAGATCCAGACGATCTTTGAAACTCTGTTTTCACTTTCATTTCCCTCTCATCACACACACACATCCAGAACATTTAACTCCAATGTCACAAATATTTCATTATCAAGGGTTTTGTACGTCAAGAGAATAAATTGTCATGGATGTGCTCTCGTGGAATCAACGATATTTTGATGATGATGTTCGAGGAGGATGTGAGTTCAGGAGAGCCTTTCCCAACAGCTCAAGGTCATGTGATCTCGCCGCGATTAGGCTTCACTCTGCCGGCCCTGTGAGATGCCCTCGTTTGCTTCGCCAAAGATTCATTACTTGAAGATTCAATGAACATCCAAACAATAGCGCCACCTAACTGCAGGGAGATGAGGACATGATATTACCTAGCTATAAAATAATCGAAGAATTGAAATCTAATAACTTCATCAGTAAATTAATTATTCATTAATCTCAAATGTGTTTTGTTTTACTCTGGAGTTTTATCCCTTACAGTGAGTGGAGTAAAATGCAAACGGTTAAGGAGCATGATTAAGATTAAGGAGCCTGAAGGAATCGATTCGTACGGAGGACAGTCACATTCTGTAATAATAAACCGTGCCATCAGAAACATGTTTTAATACGATAGCGACGCTCAAATCGAAGCGATCCCAGGCTCCACACAAACCTTGTTTATTCTGCATGAGGTTTTTTTTTAGAAAACCCTTCTTTTTAAAAAGACAAGCCCTTTATTCTGTGTTCATTCACAGAAAGAACAGTGACCTGAAGCGAAGTGGATGCAGAGAGTTGGGAAAGACATCGGGAACGGTACAAGAACCCACGCCAGCCTGGGTAACACATCCAGCCGATAAACCGATCGCTACACAAGCTCCAACACCTCGCCTGACAACTGCTGCAGTACAACAGGTTTTCCTTCCTGATAAACACAGGAAGTGACGGGTTTAAACGTGAAACGGAGATGAGAGACTCGATGAGAGACCTGAGGTAGAACGCAAACACGCGTCGCATTATTTTAATGATCGAGTCCAGGAGGTAGACAATCCTCACTGATGCTCAACCCTGAGCTGTGTGCGCTGTTTAATACTGTCCCTCCTGCACAAAGAGTTTCTTGTGAGGAGCAACTAAAGAACCTCACGTTATTTACTTAGTTTTCAAGCTTTACTGATAATTCAATGAATCCTCCCTACTCTCACCTATAGCTTTTCCCCTGCTTTGGGGATTCGATTTCTATTTCTAAACACAAAGGACATCATGTGATCTCCAGTCTGGCACCTTTACCGTGTTGAACAGACGAGCTGCTGCTCTCTTCCTCTGACTTTGCTCACGCTTAGTTTTCCATTTTGCAATGGTTTGGAAAAAGTCTGTTGGTCCCTGACCCTGTATCTCTCTCTCTCTCTCTCTCTCTCTCTCTCTCTCTCTCTCTCTCTCTCTCTCTCTCTGACCACATTTCCATCTCTCATTCGTCTAATCGTTTCTCTTTTCCCTCGCATGGCAGCGTAGTTACGGCTCGGGAGGAATTCTGGGAGAATTATTCATTGATTCCCATTAAACCACAGTGAAATCCTGAGCTGCAGACTAATGACGGAAGCATTCGGAGCCTAGACGCAGCAGCAGCAGGGATCATGCGAACGCTACAGGAGCGTATTCCACTAACAGCAAAAGCTGATATTCCAGTTAGCAGTGCGTCAGAGACAAGGACTCTTGGAGCGGTCACGACCGGAGGCCAGTCACACACTCCTGGACTGGTCATCCAGCTGTGTGGGGTCTGCCGGAGCCAGTCTGATCATAACAGAGCACTTTGAGGAATTACTGGGTATTGAGCTGCAGACTAAACTACTGTAAACAGCTTCTGCTGCTCCCCTGCACCGCTGGAGTCAGACGGAAATCACACGCTGTAACCATAACCCTCCCATCAGCAGCACGATCTGAATATAGCGTCTGAATCCTCTCACCAGCACTAGTGAGGAGATCTGCAGCCACAGGGAAAACGAGCTATTATCTGCAGAAGACCATCAATACTGAAGTTACTCGATTCGGAAATGTAAAACAATAGCAAATTGAAAGAGAAAATGTTTACTTCAATAGTTTTTCAGAATAAAATGTAAATGTCAAGAAAAGATTTGAAACACACCTGTGAAATCAGCAGAAAGTAAACATAATTTAATTAAAACATAATTTACAACTAGAAGGCTAAAGTTTGTACACAAACTTTGTTGTTGGCTTATTAAATTAATTATGCTCTACCCCATTTTTCAGTGATTTTCTTGAGCTCAGCTACAGATTTTTGAAAACCAATTGCTGGGGAAAAAATCTGGTTGCTAGGGAGAAATTGATGATTTCATTAAAAGTTCCTTCTCACTGTGAGTGATATATACCAAGTCCTGTGTTCCTAGCCTTTTCTGAAACTGAGATAAAGATCTGTTGCTAGGGTAAAAGGTTTAGTTTGGAGGAGTTATATGGAGGAGTAAGATTATGTTCCCCATGTCGCTTTGAATAAATTAAACCAACCCTCATGTCTCTATCATTTACCAAAGCTGAGATAGATTTCAGAAATTGTAGTTGCTAGGCTAAACAGTTTGGTTGCTAGGGAGTTGATGACTACACAACTGCGGTTCGGTTTCTATGAGGTTCTCTGTTTGAGTTACAGTTGTCCACAGTTTGACCCATGTGAAGTGGGATGGAAATGTTCGCAGCATTCTCAGCAACTTCCCAGTTGAAAAGATATAGCAACTCGAGTCAGAGCAGTTTGGAGGTCTTGGCTCGAATGGTCTACTCAGGGAATAATTTTGTCCAATGACGAGTAACAGTGTGTTGGCTTTCACAAGTTGAGCTTCCAAATGAAGCAGCGATGCTTTGATGAAAGAGGTTTCCAAATCTAAAGAAATGATTCAGATGAAGACAAAGAGAGTTCTAGAAATAAATAAAGCGGGTCTTTTAATGTCACATAAAACACCATTTCAAAGGACCTTTGCAACTGATTCAAAACCTTGCTAAACCCCTGCATGATCTGGTGTTTCAGTTTCATTGTCCAAACTCGGCATGGAAAATAGCATTGTGCCCCTCAGGGGGTGACCTCATGCACATTTCCAGGAGTTTCCTCCATACATAAAGAGCTGAAAGGAGCGGTTCGAGTAAAAATAATCAGATTGTACCTAAAGCGAGCGCTGGCTTTAAACAGAACGGCTCCGAAAACCACAGGAGGAGACTTCGAACCACCCAGCGCTGCGGCCACAACCCTGAAACACACACTTCCATCCCCTCAAACACTGCGTTCATGCTCCATACACACTCTGCGGAGCTGGAAACATCAGGACCACCTGAACATATGACTTTTTTTAATGGTTTGAGCCTGGTCTCATTTTCCTGAAGATTCACTGCCTTCATTCAACACTTTCGAAACTAATCATTAATCTATTCATATTTAATTTACAACAAACCCTTTCTACAGCTGCAGAAACAGCCATACTTGACTCAAGGGGAATCCATCTAGTCTGAAGCAAAGATCTTTCACTGTCAAACATGAAATCTTATCTCTTATCAGATCATTTCCACTTGAGCTGTCGGCCAATCAGATCAGAGAATGATTCCTGATGAAGAGTCAATCAGGGCGCTACTGAAACAAATTGTTCTTTAAAAAAACGACTCACAATATTGGCTTTTGCTTTGGCTCCAATTAAAGCACACATGACTTTCAGGTACAAATATAATTCAGGATTGTGTCTTCCTCACGTATGTGCCGTACGGCTTCTTGCTTTTCGATGGAGAGTAACCTGATCCACCATTGGGAGGGCTCTTACGGTCTTGAACTTAACGAATACATTCTTAAAACAAGCTTCTCAGCATCCCAGAAAATATTCAGTGCCCACAAGAAACCCCCCGAAGCTCAAAGTAGTGCGGTGCATGATGGAAAACAAAGCAGACTCTCGTGGTCTGGAGGTCTAAACTCTGAGGGATTGAAGAAGCGAGGTCGTGCCCCCACAGAGAGGTGTGGCCCCTGAAGGCTGTTTCTCTGGGGCCCCTCCCGACAACACTGCACCTCATGCCAGCGCCCGAGGGCTCCAGTCTGCCTGACCAAAACCACTGCAACTGCCCACGCCACCAGGCTCCGGACAGTGGGGACCAGCGCCCCCTCATGGAGCTGTACATCAATATAAACCGCTTTACTCTGAAATGAAATCAAGTGAAGTTTCCAGGAAACACTGACCAGAACATAAGCTGCTGCATCCAGACATAAAGCACAGGAGACGAAGCGCTCCTGAACTCATGAGTGTATCATGCTGAAAATCTATTTCATTAAAAACCTCCTCTCTTTGATTAACTACAGAATAGCATTACGTTTTTACGGTCAAAGACACATAAAAGATACTGATGCTCACGGATGGCTCTTGATTAAACAAGTTACAAACAAATAATATTGTCTAATGTTCATGTACAACCACGTATTCTAATCTTATGTAAATAAGTGCACGACACATTCTAAATCTGACGCTAGTGTTTACTTCTAAATAAAGCATAAATCTGGGGGAAAAACCATGAGGAACATTGAAAGCTAAAGACAAACTAAAGCAAACTTCCCTCAATGACTTCAACAAAAATAGGCGCGTATTTTAGAAATGTAGTGTTAAGGTTTTAAAAAGACTAACAGAAGTTTTAGAAAGATAATGTTTTAGAAACACTGCATATTTTAGTTTGAAGCCGGCTTGCTGGAGTCCCTGCATAAACTCAGTTAATTCGATTTTACAGTGTAATGATCTGAAAAGATTTGAGGTCGAGTAAAAGCTAAATAGCATCAGGACGAAGTGTCCATTAAACAGCAGGCTTCGGTGACCTGTAATTATTCAATAGCTGCTTTATCCGAGCTAACTGCTCTTTTGTAAGTGTGTAAGTGCTTCCTAAACACTCCGGGGTGATCTGGGATTCATTTAACACACTTTTTCAGCTGGTTTGAATCACTAGAGGCCTCTCGCTCCGGCTTCAGACCCCAGTTTCAAGCTTTTCTTGATGTTTGTGGAAGCGTGGTTAAATTTGCTTTGTTGTGGAATGAAACGAGCTCCACGATGCACTGCGGTCACATCTGTAGCACTGAAACCAGAAGACGTGCACACGAGGACAGGGGAACATGTGCCATGCTCTGAAAGGGATTGTTCCTGCAGAAATCAAAACTCACTGTTAACAGTCAAACTCAAATCACAGTGAAACACTCACTGCACAGGAGAGGTGCATCACATGACTTTCTGGGCACATAAAGAACTTCAGAACTTTCAGCATAAACTCCAAACGCTTCTTTCAGAGGATTAACACAAGTCTCAGAACTGTTGAGGAAAGTGTTGGGCTAAAATCCGGACGATGGATTTCCTTTTGTGCGACGGGTTTCTCCCAAACCTGTAATTATCACATTATCTAATCACAGCTTTCTAATTATTACATTGTGGAAGACCCTAACACCAAGTGTTGTTCTGATTATTGCACATTTGTATACAGTAGTTTTATGTTTTTGGTCTAAAACTATTATTTGTGGAGTTTCACATTGTAATCTATTTATTTGGGGAGTCACTCTATAGAAACCTCTTTAGCTCCGGAGCTTTGAAAGACAGAAAGATAGCTCTGGCAAAAAGTGTTTTTCAGATATTCGTCACTTCTGTGGCTTATATACAAAGGACAATGAAAATAAATGTTTAGAGATTTGAAAATATTCACTAAACAGTTCTTCTTAACTTTTACTCACGGTGTTGGAGCTGCGTTGCATACAGGGAGACTTTAGTTGCTGGGTGTTTGGCCTCCTTTGCAGCCATTATTTTTCCCAGCTCACAGGAAGCTCTATGTTTCTGCAGCATTAAAAGTGATAACATTGAAAGAGCGAGAGCTTTAATGTGATCGACGTGCATTAGACGCTTTCTGCCCACTTCCACGCACACACTGCACTCGTCTGCTCCAGCTTCGTTCATGTGGCTCCGAGTGTAAAGCATCAAAGCTGCGGTGAGGGGAGACGCTACTGCAGCCCCGAGCAGACTAATGAGAGCCACAGGCAACAGAGCGAGGGGTGCGGGGTACGAACCAAACCACAGAGACACACACATACAGAGAGAGAGAGAGAGAGAGAGAGAGAGAGACCCACACAGCTACAATTACTCCCCAAAAACTACCACAGCACTCAAGTAATGGCAAGAGTAAGAGCTTGGCAAATCTGCTAACAATGTAAAGGTTCACAAAGTATTTAGGTATAACTAGGTTAGTGTGAATCCAACAGCTCGAATCGTTCCCTGGACTGCACGGTTTAACAAGTGCGCCGTGAGATGTTCCATTAGAAATTATTGGCAAAAAAAGGTTGAAAAAGACTGGTTTACGGGGACCTTGAGTCGTTATCGTTGTGTGTCAAGATGATTGCCGTAGTGATTTATATACCAACATTTTAAAAGAATATATCATTTAAAGGAGACATAATTTGCTTTTTATGGCTTTTTACCGTGTTTTATTGTTGTTCCCTCGTCAAACACAGGCCTGACTTGTATTTACAGTTATCTAAACATGTTTTTGTAATCCTAGATTTCCATGTAGAGCAAACACCAGTGCTTTTTCACAGACGATGGATGCGAATAATAAAGATGAACATTGTTTCATTTCAGGGCTTAGCCAGGGTTAAGAAAACAGACACATGTTTATAGTGCACTGAGTGCAGAACTTTGTTTTATAAGAACCCGCTTCACTGCAAACAACCACAGTCATATCTCAAAACAAGACTTTAGAAATGCCCAAAAGAAGTTTAGGGCAAGAAGAGATAAATAAAATGATGTGCTTTAGATTGACATGCTCTGCACGAATAGTCAAAGCTAGAAAAAAAAAACACATTTATTAAAACATATATATTTTATTTTAAATAAAAAGTGCAGAAGGTTTTTCAGTTTCCACAAGTGGAAAGAGATAAAAGAGATAAAATTAAATTCTCAAGAATAGAATTATGGTAATAAATGCCCACACCTTCACTTCTAGATGATGATGATGATGATGATGATGATGATGATGATGATGATGATGATGATGATGATGATGATGATGATGATGATGATGATGATGATGATGATGATACCATTCTGCACCAGAACATATCCCTCAGTGGACGGCTGGTCGAAGCAATGTCCCATTAGCAACGTTACGGTATTCTCAGGCGCTTGATGTGAGTTTTCAAAGGTCAGAGGACCTCAATTAAGAAACCCGCTCGTACCAGAGTTATGGAGGTAAAATACCATTTGAATATAAAAGAACACTACCATTAAAATTGATCGTCAGAGTGTTTCATATCACTGTCAGGAATAGCTCAGTGTTTGTCCAAATGTATCAAAGCACAGCGAAAGAAACGCTCTCAATGGATCTGTGCCCAACAACGACCAACACACACCGGACGACCAACGCATGCACTGGTGCCATTCACCCTTAAATCCAGTCTAGCAACTGGGACATGGCTGGAGTGGTGAGACCAGATGGAGATGTTAGGACACGATCGACTGATATCAGCAGGAAACCAGTACCCCAAAACTCTTGGATTCACTCAGCCGCTGCAAACAACCATCCACTGTTCTGAGCAGAGCACACGCCTAGAAGTCTGTGTTTTAACCAAACCATTCAAAATAAATAATTGCTTGTTTTTTTTATCTTCTGGCATTCCGTCTATTTCCCAGATTTCCTTGAAGATGTTGGACCTGGATGTACCGCGCCGGATTCACCACGCAGTTCTTCTCCTGGTAATGATCCAGAAGATTCCTCCACAAGGAGCTGCAGCGCAGCAGGTGTTCATTGCCTGTAAAAAGAGCAGTACGGATCATTTTCCTTCAAGGATGTCAAAACATTCCGTTTTCACGAGTAGAGTGGTTTTTAATGTGTGTCGTGCTACTGTAACACTGGAGTCATACAGTTTCAATTTCTAAATAAATTCAACATTTTGATAATTATACTATTAAAATATACTATTTTTTAACATTCAAAATTTTCACCATTTAACTATAATAATATTTCATGTTATTACAAATGTTTAAATACACACAATAAAAATCTGTTTTACATTTGTAAATGTTTATTCTTATGGATCAGGGAAAAGCTAAAAATATATTGATGATATGATGATATGTTAATAAATAAAGAAAACATAATGTAATGATCATCAGAAGTTTAAACCAGTCAATTAAGTTTTGGTTCAAAAACAAGCGGATCAATGCTTTTGATGCAATCCTTCGTTAAACACATCAGTGCAGACTGAATATAAATGTAACATGAGTGTCAGGCCTATAGCTACAGAGAGAACAGTGAGCTGACCGATGATGCAGAGGCCCTCCTGCGCCCGGGTGATGCCCACGTTCACCTGGTGCGGATCCATGACGAAGCCCAGCTGCTTCAGGAGCCAGGATTTCGTCGCTTGAGTCTCGATCTCAGATTTGGGGCAAGAACGTACGGTCGACATGATGACGAACTTCCATTCACTTCCTATGAGCAAAGAAATCATCTTTTTACTCATAAGTCTTTTCAATAATGTTACATTTTAAATACCTCAATTGAACTGAACCCTCCCATCAAATCCAGATAACATACTTTAGCCTATTCTCAAAAAAGGCGCAATTCAACTGTGGTTTTGTTCGCATCGTCGTAGTTTTCTCAATGATGTTGAACTTCTACAAAATTATAATAAACGCATTGAACAAAAATTCAATTAGACTTCAGCAAACAAATTCTGCTTCTTTATTGGTTTCAGTAAGATTCAGTCAATATTATGACCAATGTACTGATCATAAATGTGTATAAATAAAGATTTTTTTAATGTTGTTACCTTGACTTCTCATGATGGTGTTGACAGTGACGCCTCTGATGTTCCTCTCCAGCAAGAAATCTGTAATTTTTTTCACCTGAGCATTGTAAGGTGTAAGAATAGCGATATCTTTAGTTTTTATTCCAGCTTCGGTCAAACGTGCAGTAATCCTGACCTATTGGGAAAAGAGGTTTTACAAAAGAGTTTAAAATTTTTTTTTTAATTCTAATTTATAAAATTAAATATTGATTTATTTTAAGAAACAAGCATTTGTTCTTTTAAAATAATTAACTCTTTCATTGATCGTTTTAATTTCATGAAGACCGTTACATCTCCATGGAAATGTAAAGGTCATCATTTCCCGCCAAACATAAGTCGATTATATACGTTTTGAACATTAATTGAATCTATTGTTAAGCCTTAAATGCTTTACAATACACTGTTTTGTTTTTCCGTGAGAGTTTTCACACGCTAAACAGATTTAAAAACGTTAACTTGTGAAACGATGACGTTTTCTTTTCAGAGCAATTTACCGTTTGAGACACAAGATGGCGCCAAATATCCATTGTGCTCCCTGGTTTAACAAACGGTAGAGACGTGGTGGAGGACAAAAAACTTGCTTAAATTATGAAAAACAAGTATTATATGTCAAGTTATTCTTCTGTAATACATCTTTGCAGCTTTGTGTAAATGGTCAATTTATAGTTTTGGCTTTAGAAAACTTAATTTGAATAAACAACTTCAAAGGTATAAGCAACTGCAAAAGCTACTTTTTAAGCTTACACTGCACTGGGAACATTATCTTTCCACTTGGCCAAACACACTTATTAATATTCACATATTATGAACAAAAATTGGTTGAAGAAAAAAAGCAAATGCAAATTCCCAAAAATCCCAGTTTAGCTCAACATAATTTCATTCAATACTTTGTTGTCATGTTTTCCACTCACCACTTCTTCAGCCTCTTCTAAATTCGCCTTTGAATTTTCATTCCCTTGTTCGGTCGAGACCACCAGACTCTTCACCTTTCCTTCAACGTGGCCGAACATGATGCAGGATCGGCGACTTTCAGGAGTCAGGAAAATTCCTTGCTTGGGCCGAGTTCCTGTTTTTAGCTTTCCACCATAAAACATATCAGATGGAAATGCACAGATGTCCTCTTGCTGTGAGATACGAGAGAAGCAATATATCCAATAAAATATATATATATATATAACATATATACTAATGTTCTCTAGTGTGGGTAATTGTTTGATAAGGATGCATTTTGTAATAAAAGTGCAGTACACTGAACAGCAGTATTATGACGAGGTTTCTCACCATACGATACTGCGTGTCGAGCATCAGCGACCTCTCCATGTAGCGCTCGAAAAGCGAGGTGCTCATTCCCAGTTGCCCCACCAGATCAGAGTGAACCACGGGCTGCAACTGCTTGTGATCCCCCAGAAGAACAATCTACGACAGAAAACAACCTGAAATGATCATCTTTGTAATGCTGTCACACCCGGAGAACTGTCTTACCCGGAGCGGAATCTTACAGAGATGTCACAAAACGTAATGACGCTCCGTTTAAATTAAATGTGGGCTAGTTCAGATTTCCGGTTCACAGGAAAAACATGCATGGAGTCATTTTGGAATCAGATTCGTATGCGGAAATAAATCATGCTCCATTGTGATCGGCATTGGCAACTAGGGTTGAGCATCTTTCAGCGATAAATCATTCGATTAGCATCTCGATACAACAACTAGATCCTTTTCTTATCGCCTGAATCAAAGATTCAAATAGAGCAGTTGGATGCAAGCAGGGCCGATATCAGAAAGAGCGCAGGAAGTACGACGAAGCCCAGCGGAGGACAAGGACGGAGCTCCAGATGTGAATGTTTGAAGAGAAGAAAAGCTCTCAGAGAAGAAATCACACACCATCAGCTCAGGGAGTGAGGAGAGGTACGCTCTCCCCCGAATGTAAACAAAGATAAAGTTCAGAAAAATTCTGCCGTCTGTGTTGCACTGGACACAAGAAATCACAGAAAGAAACTCTGACAGTAGCTCAGAGGTTACAGTGAGATGTTCAGAGCTCACCATGAACTTTTTATTTGATGCACTATTCTATGAAAACAGATTTCTCTCATTTTACCACCAACATAAGCTTATCGGCCGTATATTTCTGATCTGTTTCTTCCAAAGAGCGATAAACTCCAGCTTTCAAACCAAAAAAAAAACACAAGTGACACAGAGCAGCTAATGTTGGCGGAGTTCCTTTGGAGAAAGTTAAAAACCTTCTGCAGAAGGAGATTCTCAGTTACCTGCTCGGGTTTGTGAGCCACGAGGGGGATGAAAGCCTCGGGTTCGGTGGCCATGGCGCACTCGTCGATGATGATCTGCTTGAAGTCCAGCGTTCCGGAGAGAGCGGTGTGCGAGGCCGCCGTGCAGGTGCACAGGATCACGTCGTGCCTCAGCAGCTCATGCTTCCGAGCCTCCTGGAGGACCTTCTTGTGACTGCAAACACATCGACTCAGAACAGGAAACGAAGAGAGCTGCAGCAGGCACTAGTTCAGACTTACAGTTTCCTTTCTTCATCGGTGAGGTGATCCCCTCTCTGAATTTTCATGTCGAAAGCTAGGATTTGTGATGAGAATGGGTTTCCTTCTTTTCGAATCACATGATGCAACGCGATGGAACTGAGAGCACAAGACAAAAGCTTTGAGTGGTTTCTCTGAGGAAATCTGTCGCAAACGTCGAGGTACAGTTGAGATGATAATAGCAGAGTGAGTATTTAACCCGAGGAAGAGATCATCTTGAGAACAGCACACATCCTGCCTCACAAGTTTCGATTCAAAGCTAAAGCAGATGCGTCAGACGCTCTGACCAGGATTTTGCAGGTCACGAACCAGGACTTTGCTATATCTGCTCAGAATTGAGGAAATTGAATTCCTGAATGGGTTCCACTGGTGTCCAAAAACATCGTCTCCACAACAAACCCCTGCTGACTCCTAATGTTTGTAACAGACAGAGACTCTTTGATTAGGGAAATAAGTTTTGGACCCCATCATTCAGCAGGTTTCTGGCTCCATGTAACAACCTGAGATCAGGAGCTTCATCAGTTGCCTGGAAAATTGTCATTACATTGATTTTTTGTCTTTTTTTTTGGAAATAGGCATTGTAATGATGTTCAGAGACAGAAAGGTCTTTTATTTTGAAATAGGCGTTATGTTTACTTTAAATAGACTGAAAAACTGGCAGTTTTCAGCAGTGATCTGAATATCGCCTGCTCTAAAATAACAAATGTTCCCAAAACACAAGTTTGAGGAAACATGATGCAGCAGATTTTGGAGTTTTATAGTGAGTTTTATTTTAAACAAGTAAGCTGAAGTTGCTTCAACATTGAACAATCTTGTGCTGTTGAGTTTTTGAGTTCTCTCTCAACTAAACCTGAAATCCAGCAGATATCTGTGTGTCACCTGAGCTCAGCGTTGGGTTTCTCTCCTCGTTTGGACTGCCGTGAGAGCTTGAGGCTGCAGCCGGGGTAAGGAAACTCCAGCATCTCCATCTGATCGCTGTAGACCCGCAGTGGACGCAGATCTTCTCGAAGCTTCAGGAGGTGACCTAAAAAACACGTCCAAAGCAAGCTTTTGAAAGCCCACAACTAAAACTAAGTGAGGACTAAACCATTCCTCTGTGGAAGAGCAATACGGCAGATTTTGAAAGATGACTATTCTGAGAGATGGAGGAGGATCAGATCTGAAATATGTTTATTTAGTCGAGAGGACTACATTTTCTCTTTTAATATTTGTTCTGACGGCGCTTTGACTGATGGGATGTGCATATAAAAGGAAAATCTACCTGCAACGACATCCACAGATTTATTGGAGGGACCGCAGTAGAGGATGGCTCTCTTCTTCCGAGCACCGGAGGCAGGGAGCTTCAGGAAGTGGTTGTGCAGCCAGTACACAATGTGAACGCCGACGACCGTTTTTCCAGTTCCTGGCAAAAAAACACAAAGATCCGTCATTATGGTGAGTATAACGGTAACGGACGTATCCCTTTCCCCCCCTGCGGATACCATGTGTGAAGAACGTCTCACCTGGAGGTCCCTGGATGAGCGTGAACGGGTTGGTCAGCGCTTCTCTTATCGCTTTACTCTGACTGCTGTTTAGTTCGGAGAATCCAGAAGGAAGGTAGTTACTGATCTCAAATCTCTGCTGAGGGATGCTAGAGGCTTTTGGAGAGACATAGATTTGTTTGAGCCTCGAATAGAATTTCACGTAAATAGTAAACGTAGAGTTCGGCACCTCTTTCAGAGCTAATTTTCCGACCCATCGCAATGTTTTTCACCAGCTCGTTTGCTTTGGTCAGAGAGTCAATCGCGTTCTCTTTGCGACTGCGAAATAAAGGAGTAAAAACACAGGTATTTCAAGTTTATGGTACTAATCAGGGAGCTTAGGTTTGAGGAGGAGCTTACTCATGGTGACAAAAGTGTGCACTAGCTCTCAAATATGATGTTGTGGCTTAATTTATGTCACATTTGCAATTTTTTTGCAGCTCTACACGCATGTTTTGAACAGCGTTAGAACCTTAATGTGGGGGACTCCAGAAACAATTTTGGAAAAATAGAGTAAATATTACACCAACCTTATCCCAATATTTAGAGATTTCAAGTATGATCTTTGGCATGTATTTTCCAACAAACAAAATGTATTGCATGGCTTACACGTCTGGAAGAAGCTTTGGGATCAGCTCCAAAGTGAATCTGGTCTTTTCACAGAAGATATCTTCAGGGATGTTTGTCATGGACATGTGGTTCACCAGAAAATCGATTCGATAATCTGTTGGTTCTTTCTTCATTGATCCATTGGAGTCCACTTCGTTAACTTCTGCAACTATGGCATGAACTACCCAGGTGAAGGAAGGGAGGTTCATATGATCCATGCATTGGTTGTCATCCAAAAAAGGGTTGGTGGGACTCTTAAGCCTCGTCCGAATGCAGAGAAAACTGTTCCTGAGGTCACAGTCAATTGACCACTGAGATTTCTTCTCAAACGGTAGAAGAAAATACCCCTGAAGCTTCTTTGGAGATGACCTTTCCCATTTCAAGGGCACATCTTCAATAAGAATGCTCTCTTTTTCAGCCACAGCATTGAACGCAGACTCCATCCCACACAACGACTTCCAAATGGCTTGGTAGTCCATGTACAGGTTGTACGAAGCTCTTGATGAGTTGAAAGTGTATTTGGAAAAGGATAAGATTGGATCTCGCACATGCGCCATACAAATCTCAAACTTTGGATGGACCACAAAAAGCTGGACCACTGGTGTCAATAACCCCCGTGCCGTGGTAGGACCAAGCTGCACTTCGATAGCTTGGCCAGGTTTTATTCTCATTGACAATTCAACATAATGCTCAGCCTGCATGGGGTCAGATCTCTCCAGGATGCTAACAGTGCTCAATCCTTCGGGTCTTTGGTAGACCGCCTCAAGTTCCTCAACAAGAGGCCCAACCACTGCCCAGTTCTCCTCTCTGATAGCAGCTGTTAGAAATCTCCAGGTCCTGGCAGGAACATGAGTCAAGGCTACGTTTGGGTTTTGTTGCTTCACCTCCGCATGGATGTGAGGATTGGAGAAAGAATATATCCGTCGTACCCACTTCAAGAACATGCAGCTGTTTCCTTCATCCATCTCCGGCTGATCTGCCAACAGAAGATCCCGGCTCATGATGTTTAGGTTTTCAGAAAGAGAGCACTTGTTTAGTGGAAAGGACACTCTAAAGTTAGTCCCTAACTGATTGAGCTCGACAATATAAGCCACCTTTCTCACACTTTGGGTGGTCAGATTTGATGCGTAACGAAGAGCATTTGCCTTCCTCTCATACGTAGTTGATTGGTCACTTTTCCTGGAAAATTCCATGCAGGACATGCTAATATCACGAGGTGTGTATGTAATGTCTGTCTTGTCAATCACAGAATGAAGAAGGCGCTGCACAATAATGTCTAAGTACCGGCGAATTGGAGATGAGGCCCAAGTGTAGCTGTCGAGACATAAGTCGTAGTGGCCGACTCTCGAGACGTGGTTTGAATTCGAGCGCACGATGCATGCTTTGTGATGCAACCTACTGAGTTCGATAGCAAACGGAAGAAGAAGAGGATGGATTTCATCCGTTGCAACAAAGTCAATCACTTTGTAGATATTTCCCTGCTCTGCTGCTGCCTTCAAGCATCTCAGAACAGATTTCAGGATTGGGAAGGTTTCGGATTGGTAGATCAAATGTTGGTTCCTCAGGTCCAGAGACAAATCACTGGCTTGATTTGAGAAGCGGACAGAAAGTGGAATTAGATCTGCATTTTTCTCTAAAATATCAATGAGCTTTTCCCGTTGCGGTTTCTCCTGGCATCTCAATGGAGTTCTGTTCCTTGTTGCTTGTTCCCCTAAAAGGCGTTCAGCAACCATTTGATTAAACATGACCATGAGCTCCTCCACCATTTGGTGAGAGCGCCTTCGTCCCAGGGGCACATCCTCATCTGGGATTTTGTAGCACCAGTCTCCGTGCTTCCTGTACTTTCTATGAATCTCAGCAAAGTTTGCCGCTTTTAAAAGGCAGATTTCTATGACATCTGAAAGCTGCAGGTTGCTTTCAAGGATGTCCTCAACCTCATCATAGGAAAATTTCCTGTTGGATTGAATGACAGACTTGCAGATAAAACTCTTCATTATCCGATTGGTCTTTGCTTGCACTTGCAGAATCAAAGAGATGACTCTTCTGTCCTGGTCGGGGATTAAACTGAAGAAATTGACACTTAGTTCTTTGGGGAACATGTGAACGGGCTCCTTCTCGCAAGGGTAAAATGTAGTGCACATCTGTTTTGCGAATATGTCCAGTTCGCTGTCTTTATCCACAAAGCTTGCCACATCAGAAATGTGAACTCCAATTTCAAAGAAATCTCCAAAGTCCTGAACACTGATTGCATCATCGAGATCTTGTGAATGAGCAGGATCAATTGTAAATGTTGGAAGCATTCGAAAATCTTTACGTCCCTCTTCAAATAGACTACGACTTTGCAATTCTTTAACCTGCTCTTTTAGAGAAGAAGAAAGGTTCCTTCTCAAACGGTACTCTATGTCGAGTACTTGGATCCCATCATCGAAAGATGCTACCGTTGGGAGTATTCCCACAACGATCCCCAAGGGATACTTGAAAACACTCTTCCACTTCAGGATTTTGACGACAAACAGATATTTTTGTTGTGCCTCTTCGTTGATTTTGATGAACTTCTCGAACCTCAAGGTCTCCCGCTTTCTAACTGCAATGTGGTTTGGTTTGTCTTTCAAAAATGGTGTGAAAATCTTAGTGATGCACTTGTTTATCGGTACCATCACTTGCCTGTCATGCCTTTCAACAGTGCAGACAAATTCCATGATGGTATCCGCACGCTCAATGATTTCCACCACTTTCCCCAATGCTGGACCTGGCGTCCCATTCAAGATCTCAACTTTGACTTTGTCTCCAGGAAATCCTTGACCAATGTTACACACACCCTTGATATCTATTCTCATAGTGGAGTCGTCAAGAGGTCTTGCAAAACCTCGGTCAAAGCACTCTTTGAAAAGCTCACAGTGTTTGAATACGCCAGAGCTAGTCGACTGGGGATCTTCATGCACCTCTGCGGTTTGGTTGTTGGTCAAAGTGATGCTGTGCTCATTTGCAAAAACAGCAAACAAACCTTCTTCTGTCAGAGGAACATTGGCAGTTTTGTCCTCATCTAGAAGCTCTTGAAGTATTGGGTCATCTGTGTCAGGTATCTCAGATATGGTCGACTCACTATCACTACTGTCTTCATCTTCTGTTCTGCTCTCAGAAATCTCGAGAAGACCTTCCTTCAAGGAATCCAAGGTAAAGTCATAGGCACTTCCCATGCTAATGCACTGTATGATGTATGCTCTCCAGAGTCTCCAGCACGTTCCAAACTGATGGCATGAAAGGGCCACTCCATCGCCAACAACAAAGATCTGTGATTGGGCTCTTGTGATAATGGTGTTTAAGACTCTGATATCATTGAAAAACTCCAGACAGGTTCCTTCAGTCTCTAGCAGACTGTCTTTGGTGTGCACCGTGGAAATCACAATTACTCGAAACTGTTTGCCTGGGAAACATGAGAAAGACAGTTTACTCTGCAGGTCACAAGCATGAAAAACATTGCACCGCGGACTCAACTTTATGTTTACCTTGAACATTTTCAGCATTCTCCACAGTGAAACGGGGCAGTTTTTGTTGGCGCAGTCTTTCCCTTATTTGTAGCACCTGAAAAAGTGACAAACACCTAATGAAACACCCTGGTATGACTAAATATATCCTAAATTAAATCTCTACTCAAGTAACCAGATTAGAGAGGTCAAATGTGGACCTGTTTGAGGGCTCAATATGATAGCTTCACTGGTGCAATCAACATGTTTGAGATTTTGTATTGGTAATATATATGAGCAGCCCCTTCTCATAACAGACAAATCCACATTCGTATCTGAAATCGTGTCACTGGCACGACCTGTATTTTGTTAATTATCATCGTCAGTGGTGCCACCCTCTGCAGCCTCTTTTGACTGTGCCATAATTGGTGGCATAGGAGTTGTCTATTAAACTCAACAGCAGAGGAAAAATATTTTCACTTAACTTTTTTAACCAATGTCTGACATGCACTTTCTAGAAAACTGATTTACAGTTTACAGTTTTGATGACAAACTCAAAACTAACACAAAGTCCGATACCTGTCTGCCCTGAGAGAGGACACAGATGGACCCTGGGTCTGGATCTCCCCACTGCTCTCGTGGCCACTCCTTAAGTATTATTTTCAGAATCTCTACAACAGTCATAGTTTGTTCTGGATTGAACCAGGACATGCTTGTCGGGTCCAGGTAGCATTCCCCTCTCACATGAAGAAACTGCAAGGCGTGTTGTTCCGGATGAGCTGGCACATTTCCTCGAGCCTTGATCACATCACACTTTCCCACATAAAAATGCATCGACACAAAATCCAGAATGTCTTTTGTTGAGCGGTAGTTTTCAGAGAAAATGATTCGGCTCTGTTTGGCTCCTTCTGAGTCTTTAGATTGGTAGAAGTAGAAGAGGCGGTTGAGCAGAGTGTGTTCAGAGCTTTTCTCTGGTTTCACAGAGAAGAGCTTGGGTCCCATTTGCATGTGGTCTCCGGCTAAAACAACACATGTGTTGGTCCCAGCTAAGCCAAGTGCCATGAGGGCCTCACACTCCAGCATCTGAGATGCTTCGTCAATCAGGATATGGCTGAAGTAGTTCTCAGAGAGCCCCAAGTTATGGAACAAAAGAGCCAGAGAGGTTGTGGTTATGATGACACTAGAACAGTCTAGAACAGCTTTATCTGGGAACTCGAAATACTGGCCATCTTTTGATAAATGGCAGTACTGCAGAGTTAACCCATCGGTAGATGAGAGACTTCTTTCTGATGCCTTGATTCTCAGAGGTTTGGCTTCCGGATGTCCATTTGTAACATATTTGTGGAAATGATCTTTTACGTAAAGATCAGCAGAACTGCAGTGGGGAAAAAACAAATTAGTTCTAATGGCGCTATAAAACCTGAGGGATCTGTACAATTTTACACAAAATCCCTTAACACAACCCTCAAAGAAAATCTCTCCAGCTTTCAAGCCTCAACCATGACATTATTTTAGGAGTGAGAAGAGTTTTCTCTCTGGGCAGAGAAAGCTTTACAGATAAAGAACTGTTTATAATAAGTTTTACTTGTGTTTGGCCAAGTTGCTTCCCGTTCTGATCTACAGACTTCTACCAATATTCTTCAGCAAAACTCTCTTTCCACCAAACACATCATATCAATACCATAAACTTTTTCCACTTGGTCTAAGAACTAAACCTGCAGTCTGCTGAAACTGCCTCCCGGTATTGTATAGGCATCATCATAAATCTACCACTAAACCGGGTCAAGAAGGCAGCAGACGACGCAGAGAAGTCTAGATTTCTCTCTTGTTGGGCACAGTCTCTCCAGGAGAAAATGTATTTCTGCTGCATATGTCACAATTGTTCTTTCAGTCATAATCCAAAGCTCTGGACTATTGGTGAGATAATGGAGAGTGTAAGTAGATCTGAAGCCCAATATAGAACATGCTTCACACTCATTCAGGAACCGGGTACAAGGTGGAGAAGATATCCTTTGGTCTCTTGTGGCTACACCTTGAGATTCTTTCCATAAAAACAATGAACAAACAAAGCTCCCATCATACAGAATTGGTACGGTGCAGCTAGTTAGTGATCGTGGGATGCCTTTTTTACTGTTCTGTTAGCTTCATCAAGCCATAGCCCCCGTAAACAGAGGTGTGGAGAATTTGAAGCTGAATGTGAAGCTGCTTGGCTAAACATCACCACCTCTAAGTCTGATGCCAGCTCATTGACCAGAAAAGAGTACAATAACTTGTATGAAGGAAAGGAAATAATCACAGATTCGAGGTCATTTCACCAGGGTGATGTAACTCTGTAAAAAAGCTCTGAGGACAGTTGTGGCTTACCTGTTTGTGTGTGTGCAAATCAGGATTTTGTTCTGTGGTTTCTTCACTAGGGCCTGTGCCATCTTTGCAAGGGTTTGGGTTTTGCCTGTACCAAATGGTCCATAAATCAACAATGGTGGCATGCTTTTGTCTGATGCACCCAAGACAAAGTTCATTGCGGCTTGCTGCTTCACATTTAAGCCTTCTGGATTGTTCTGTGAAGAAACAGGTGAGATGCTATTCCTCAGATCTGGAAATACTTTGTCCAAGCTGCAAAGGTTGTCAACGGCTTGGTGCATCTTGCAAAACCATAGACGGTCAACTTGAAATTGGACTTCCATCTCGTACTGGTCTCCATCCTGGAGATCAAGAGCACTGCAGAATGCTTCAGATAGCTCTAGATGTACATGTGTCTCAATGGCAGCATTTCTCAGAAACGCCGCCTCATACGCATGCCCAAGGTACGCATTGTTCTCCACAGCGCAAACAAGACATCTGATGGAGTGTCTTTTCACTATGAACCCTTCGGGTGCATCAGGAGTGAGTGGATGTGAAAGAGGCACAGCAGCAAAGAGTGTTCCCAGAGGGGCGTACATAGAACCAGACCTCTCATCAGACAGGATCTGCTTCAACTCAACAACAGCACGGAGATTCAACCTGAACAAAAGAGAATTTTGAATTAACATAAACATCAAGCCAAAGGACTTAGATATGCAGTGATGGGGACAGTAAATATATCTACCTTGACAGCAGCTCCCCGATCACCTTTTCCTCCCGATATAAGAAATTGTGCATGTCCTGTTTGTAATTCTCAGGCTCAATCAGTCCGTTCCATTGGGGATTGAGGATTAGTTTGTATCTGCTCATCAGATCTCTCTGTGCTTTGTCTCTTTGAGCGAAAGGAATGATTTTTGTGTTTTCCTCATTCCAGGGCTCAAGTTTGTGCTCAGCCTCAGGCGGTTCTGATGGAGTCTCTAGAGCTGGAGGCATCACGAGTGGTGCTCCCTGAGAGTTGTCTTCTCCGACTCTGACTTTGAGTTTTTGTCGAAGCACAGGTCTCGTATTGAAGTCAAACATCACCCACTGCTCATAGAGCCCTGGCTGGTCAGATTTGAACGACACTGGGATTTCGTACACTGCATAGAGAAACAATGACAAATGTTTATTTTTGCCCTCATTTTAGAATGAAATGGAAAAGGAAACAGGTCTTTACCCGTTGGCTCACTGCCCTTTATGAACCAGTCACTGTACGAGTACGAGAGATCCTCTTCAGGCTCTAGACTCAGGCTAAACTTTGCGCCGAGCTCCCGTTTGAGTAAAGCAATAACTTTAAGAGGTTCCTGGTTGAATTACAGGAAAATGTTTGTGCAAATGCCTCAAAACGTAGAACTTGATATCAATCTTCCTTTAGGAAGGTAAAAGATGGATCACTGCACAAACCTTTGAGCAAACGGTAAAAACCCATGTGCACTGTATTCCCTTTGCCCTTAAATAGACGCCATCCAAATCAGGCTCACAACTGATGGAAACTTCAGGAATAGTGTCAGTCATCTGCAGGAGCATCGGTTTAAACATAAGGTAAGAATTCATTGAGATGCGGATAAACATGTGGAGTTTCTGTGACAGCCCTATGTTCCCAAAGAAGGTTCCCCTTCCAGGATACAGCTCTTGTGCCCCAGAGTTGAGTCTACAGCGTTTACTTACGATCATGTTCTTGTCTTTGCTGTGCCTGTATTCGTCGAGTAGATCATCCTGATAAGAGAGCAGACCCTCTTTGGCCTTTTCCCTGGCTGTTTTACGTAAAGCCCTGATTCTTTTGCGCCACTCGTTAAGTTCCTCTTGACTGTGAGCCTTTGGGCAGTTTTCCCCATACTCACACATCAGGAATCTGTGTCAGAAAGATTTTTCACTTGTTTTATTACTCTGTGGAGCAAGATTGTTGGTGCTGGTCACAAAAAATATGACCACATCACACCCGTCTTTTCCTCTCTGCATTGACTATGTATAAAGACTTATATAAATATAAATAAAGCTCAAATACACTTTCCAAGTTTAAAACTAGACTAAAACAGACCCTTTCCTACAAATTTCGGAACACACTGGAGATGTTTGTCTCAGAAAACGAACAGATTCACAGTTTTTGACTTGAACTTTTTTATTTGTTTTACGAAAACACTTTTAACCATTAGATACCACTCACTTGCGCAAAGAAATTCAAAGGAGAAAAACATATCATTGAGGTTGTTTAGTTGACCTAGTTAGCTGCTAGCCTAGCCTCCTGTTAGCAGAAATCTACACCACAGTACAAAAATCACAACAAATTTTAATACAATAACACCAAAATTAGCCTGACTTGCAAATAACTAAACAAATACCGGTAAGTTTATGGTATATACCACAATATTGTAATAGTGGCATCTTGGTTGTCTTGCAAAAACAACAGCAGAGAACCGATGAGCCAAACGCTGGTGTCCCTTTGGGGTTTAAAACAAATCTAGTTATTGTTTTAGACAAAGCTCTGAATGTTCACTGAATAGATGTGAAGAATCTACGAGGCTGCTTTGGGTTTATATCTAAATGATTTGTAATTTAATGGTTTTTCTTTGTAATTAAATTCTACTCTGCACTTTATATATGAAGGTGAAGTTGTATATATTCAGAACTTTTATATTGTTGAAAACACGTATGCATACGCAAAGCTTGACATTTTAAAATGTGTTGTACATGCAGCAAGCTAAAGGACAATAAAAAAACAGTCGTTTGCATAGACAAACAGCAAACACAAATCAGCTCTGAGAGGGATTGCATCCCAGACCTAAAACACAAACCTGTCACAGAGCTTCACGTCTTTGTACGATGGCGGTGGCTCCCGATATTGCCATCTCTCGGAATCATCTTCAAAGATGCGTCTCCGATGCTGAACGGTGAAGCAGTGGTTCTTGAAGTTCTCATCGGTAGAGAAGTGCTTATGACACAACAGGCATCCAAATCCTCTTCTGTTCTGAACCACCGGCGGCTGCCTCGGTTGGTTTAGCTGTAGGATCTTCACAATCTGAGGGATGCTCAGGTGTTCCTCTTTCATGATGTTCCACAGAGCAGCTTCCTCTGGGCTTCGCGCAAAGGTGCAGCGGTTGCCATGACTCTGGCATCCTCTGGCTTCTGTGTAGTGCCAGCAAACTTTATATTGACTGGGTCTGGTAACATATTTAGGTGTTTGGATGTTGGGCAATGGTGCCACCGGCCTCCAAACTGAGTTGGAATCTTTCTGTCGGATCAGGAGGAGGTTTTCTGAGCACTTATGAGTGGTTCTTAATGGAGAAAAGGAAATATTTCCAGACTTTTCACAGCATCGCTCACATCGGACACAGAGAGAGTGCGTCTCCAGGAAAACTCTAAGCTTGTGGTGATTGTTTGAATGGGCCATAGCTCAAAAGATTAGATTTCTGTGAGAAGGAAATGCTCAGGGTTAAAACACAATTAACCTTACTTTTAACACAATTCACAACTTATTTTCCTGTTACTTTTTAGGTTCACTTCTTTAAAGGGAATCCAGTCTCTGACAAGACTGTAGAAGAGGACTGATTTTGTCTTTTTAAGAACACAATCAGGAGCTTAAAGTTATTCCAAGTCTCTCTGCCCTTAAAGGAAAAGCATACTGCTGTGACGACTATTCTATTTTCGGCTACAGTTCACTCATTATCAATACTACAAGAAATTTTTGCTTTGTTTGTTAGTTTACTGTAGAGAGAGACAATAGTAAACCTCTCATTTGATTTTAGGATATACTGTTTCCAATGTTACTTAGCAAGAGTAACCAAGGGGGTTACATTAAGCAAGAGCTAAATGGTGCATATAATCAACTAACGTTGTTAGTACTTAAATAATAACAAGCCATACGGAATCGTTCTGTGCCTGTTCTTATGCTGTGATGGCTTACAATTTTAAATAGCGAAACCCAGGAGTCTCTTAGTTTCCGCAGCATTAAAAGTGTTTGTGACAATGCAGCCATTCACAGATCCAAGGCACCGGAGGCCAGGTTGACCGACAAAGAAATGTAAGAAACTTGAATGACCCCTCAGCTGTAAGTACTTGAGCAAATACCTCATACTCTTTAACCGACAGTGACCATATACAAACTTTTACGTGATGTTCCTCAGGAAGAGTGGAACTGTATTCTACACTAACAGACGTGTAAAAAAGCCCTGGTGAAACTGTAAATAAAAGTAGCCTGGCTACCCTGAGATCTCAGACTGGCTAACTTAAACTCTCGAGAGGGAACAGCAGATCTAGGACTCTCTGGGACAGAGTTTGTAACTGGCATGACTCACTCAAAAATCGTGTGATTTAATCTCGTTTACATCATTTACAGCACACGCAGCAGGAGGACAAAGGAACAGGCAGACCGTCGAGACTAGACTCCATACACTAGCGACATTCTCCACTGAGCTGTAGTCGCTTGAGTATTTGGAGTCCAGCTATGACTACTGTATATATGCGACGTAAACAAACTGTTAAAACTAGAAAACTGTTTGTGTTATTTAAACATGTTACTGTTACAGGGCTCGATCGGGAGATGATCAAGGGACACAACAGAGAAGCATCTTTAAATTAAAGATAAGGTCTGGGACAGAGATCACTTTGACAACTCGTATTTTTTTGAGTCACCAGAACGTTCCGCTGCAGTAAGCGACCGGAAAAAACAGCCGCAGCACAAAAGGTTCCGCTACATGCAAATAATACAAAATGATCCAGTCCGAGAAAACTGTCAGTAGAACACAATAAACTTGGTTAATTATATTGGGTTTTAACATAAATTAAGCAATAAAAAGATTGTAATTATTAGTTATTGTTTGTTTATATTTGTGATGTAAAGTTGTTTTGTAACTAAATTGAGATCAATGAAAAAGCGTGTGTGCGTGTGTGTGTGTATACATACATACATACATACATACATACATACATACATACATACATATATATATATACATATACACATATATATATATATATATATATATATATATATATATATATATATATATATATATATATATATATATACTATATATATATATATATATATATATACACAAACATATATATATATGTTTGTGTGAGTTATTTACGCGTTTTAAACACAGGACACCTTTGTTAATTCCCTTAAGCGTGGAAGGATCAATAATTAAAGTGTGCGCTTACCTCCTCGCATCCTCCCGGGTGTGTTCGGCTCGGAGGAGCTGTTTAAGAGCCGCTGCCGGGGCTCGAGCTCCTCCTTCCCCGGAGAAGCTTAGCTTTCCTTTCCCGAGCTCGGAGCGCTTTCAGTTTCGCTTCTGACGAAACTCACCGGAAACGTTTCTGCAGAAACTCTGAGCTACAAGAGGAGCACGAAACTAAAGATCTCCAGCAACAAACGCCACACAGTTTTCTTCTCTAAAACGATTTCTGTTTCTTAAAAACACTTGGAAATGTGGTGTTTCTAACCCTAAAACTTCAAATTTTGACATTAAAAATTTTCTGGAGACCAAGACATTTAAAGTTTAAAGTGACTCAAGAGTAACGAAATGTGAACTCTCTGTCGATATTTTTTAGCTTTGTCAAGATATAATTATTGACTTAAATAATAAATACAGTAATAACCATATTTTTGGTTCACATTTTTATGTTGTCTTTATAATAATAATAACAACAACAACAACAATAATAGACTTGTTGATAGAGTAAAATGCCCCAAATATTATTATTCAATTAGTTTATTTCAGCCTGTGGTTGACTCGGCTCTTAAACAATTCCTTTTTTTAATTTAACATGATTTATCTTTTTTCAGTTTACATAACTTGTTTATAGCACCATACATACAATATTTCGAAAGTTACATCAAGTATTCAGATCGTTTCCTCCCTTATATTATTTCCAAAATAAAGAATGAAGTAATGTAATCACACCTTTAAAACATATTTTGAAATCACCCCAAATGTGTCATGTGTTCACCGAGCGGTTTAGCTCTAGTTTCGGTGCGGTTTCTGACGTGTTTATTGTTCGGTACTGATGGATGTTTGCTCAGATAACACTCGCCTTCTCTGAATCATCAGACCTCTAGACCTCGAGGCGTGTTGTGTTGTGTTGTGTGTGTTTGTGATCAGCTCTGGTGAGGCTTTGAGGGGAGGAAACCTCTTTTACTTTTGTTTACTATGAAACAGAAGCTTATGTTTGCTGTGACAATCACATGAGGAAGCAACAGTTCGAGGCACTTTGCTCGGACTCCAGCCGGTTTGGTTGGCTGCTGATTGAACTCATGTTTACTGTTCTGAGCGAGGCGAATGAAACGCTGCCTAGCAACAGGAATAAACAGCGCAGTGACGTAATGACGCAGACTTTTACGCGGTTCACAACAACACCGAACCCCTTCGTTTTTTACTTATTTCTTTCAGAGGTGGCCAAAATCAGACAAGTAAACGAACTTATGGAAATATTTATCTAAGTAAGAGTGAATGTAACAATCCTGATAGTTACTAGAGTAAGAGTAAAAATGTATCCGATGGAAAAACTACTCAAGAATAGAGTTACTAATTACTTTTGATCTTATTGATATTAAGAGAAAACGTTGAATTGCAAACTATGTGGAAAGTCTCTTAGTTTTGTTTAAATAACACACGTTGAGGTAAAGTAGCCAGTCTCAGACAGTGCTGTGATGGGCACATTAATACCACATAAACTCTCATTTGTTAAAAAAATATTATCATTACAACCAAAAATGAACGTTAGGGGAACGATCTAGGAACCAAAAATGAACGTTTGGTGAAAGTTCTAGGAACCATAACTTGTATATAGGGTACTTATATGAAAATTAAGTTTAAGTTTATTAGCTAACAATTCAATAGCTCTTTATTATTAAATATTTAACATTAATTAAAATGCTATTCACAGTGAAGCCCTTGCTCTCTTTTCTATCTCTCCATCTTCGAAATCATCCTTCGGGCCGGATTAAAAACCCCTGATGGGCTGGAAGTGGCTCATATGTTGACATCCCTGTTTTAAACAATGGTTTATTGTCAAAGCTCCATAAAATGTACTAATATACACACAAACTTAAACACACATTTTCTTTATTTAACATCTCTGCTGATTATTATTTCAATTATGATATTAAACAAACCACATTTGGATGTGGAATCACTCACAGGAATGCGTTTAGAAACAATCTGAAGTGACTAACATTGTGTAATCAGAGCAAACCTTTAAACCAAGGGTCTCAAACGCAGATGCTGGAGCCTGTGAGATCAATCATGACTCAGATCTTAATAGAGTTTATAAAAAACTTTGCAGCTAAAAGTCTCATGTGGTCAAGTCGCTAAATTCACGTCTGAGCGTTTCATCTTCTGCACTTTCTATCCAATTATGAAACTCTCCTTTATAGGATCTGTTTCAGTTTAGTGTCTGAGATCTATGCAAGAGACAGCGGCATCAAACAGAGAAAGGAGAACACGCTCACTGAAGATGAGCATGTGATCGTTATGTTTCTCAAAGTCAACAGAACACGCACACGCACGCACAAGAACACACACTTGTTTTATGTGATGTCTTTCTGTCGGGGGGGGCGGTGAATGTTCCGTATCACACACTTCACCATCCACTCGATGCCGTCGTTCACGCCCTGCCTGTAAAAGCACAGAGACGATATGAAATCACAGATCATGTTTATGATTTTCTAGCAACATGCTAATGGTCGGTTAGTTTTAGTTAGCAATATGCTAATGGCCTGCTATGACATGCTAGCAACACAATAATGTCCAGCTACTTCTTTGAATCATATTAGAGACTACATGCTAATCATTTAAATGAATGTATTGCATTTGATAAAAAAAATAAGAAACTTGTCAGGTCAAGTCAGCAACAGGCTAAGACATGGTGGCGAAATGCTAATTCAGGGGGTTAAATCATTTTGATAAGCCATATTAGCAAACATATTAAAGTAAAGATGAGGCTTACAATCAACATACGAATGCATGTTAGCGGTATGCTCAGTCATGATAGCATTATGCTAGCAACAAGCTAATATACGCTAATTCATCTTCATGCTAACCTTGGGTTTTTGTTTTTAAAAACTTTGTTTCATACTTTAAACTATTGAGCAGTTTTGAAACTATTGGAATGTTTGTCCTCGTCTGCTTGTATTATTTCACGTACCCCGACAGAGCGCAGCACGGTTGCACCAGACAGTCTCTCTTCCCGATTTTAGGAGCGCAGTCGCTGAACGCTGTTTTAATCTCAGGAACAGAGAGACAGTTCTGAGGAACACAGCACACATCAATGTGACGTTTAATCAGAATAAAAGGGATCATTAACATGAATATAAAAGTAAATCATACAATATTTGGGTTGAAACCTAAGCATAAAAACAACAGACACCAGCTGTATCCAGATCAGAGTGAAACACAGAGCTCTGGTTTAAAAGCCTCTACTGTGATAGAAACACTTCAGTCATGTTCACAGCGCTTTCTGCAGAGAGTGTAGATGACAACTGTATTCATAGCGCCCCTTCACGCAATTAAAAAGCAACTTTAAAAACTTCTTTACTGTAAAAAAGAAAAGACAAAACGTGTAAAAAGCTCGAAGCTGCAGTGAGCACTTTGAGGATCTCCTACACTCTTCAGGAACACCTCGCTCATCTTAAGGTTACGGATCTGGTGGTTTGTTCATACCTCCACGTCTTGTTTGTTGGCCAGCACCAGCAGAGGAACACCCTCCAGAGCTTCGCTGCTGATCATCTTCTCTGAGGGAATTAAGGAGAAACTCAGATCAGAGCTTTTAAACCACAGGAATGACACAAATGTGAAGTTTAACCTCAAAGTGTTGCCCATCAATCACTTTTGTGGTCATGAATGAACAAAGGAATCATTGGCCACTTTATTAGGTACACCTTGCTAGTACCAACCCTTTTGCCTCCAGAACTGTTATGGAGTTTGCTCCATATCGACACAAGAGCATCTCTACTGGACAGAGATCTGGAGACTGTGGAGGACATTTGAGTATAGTGAACTCGTCGTTATGTTCCATGCTTTCATGGTGTCAACACCAAATCTGACCCTAGCATCCAGCAGAACTCGAGACTCATCAGAACGGGCAACGTTTCTCCAATCTTCATTTGTGCCATTTTGATGAGCGTCAGTTTCCGGTTCTTCTGCTCCTGGAGCCCGTGTTGTGGGTTCAGAGATGCTCTTCTGCAGACCTCGATCGTAACGAGTGGTTATTTGAGTTACTGCTGCCTTTCCATCAGCTCGAACCAGTCTCCTCTGACCTCATCAAGGCATCGGCTCCCACAGAACTGGAGATTTTTTCTGACCTTTCTCTGTAAACCCTAGAGTTGGTTGTGCGTGAAAATTCCAGTAGAGCAGCAGTTTCTGAAATACTCAGACCAGCCCGTCTGGCAGCAACAGCCACGCCACGTTCAAAGTCACAGAAATCCCCTTTCGTCCCGGTTCTGATGCTCGGTTTGAACTGCTGCAGATTGTCTGCACCAGACATGCAGAAATGCGTCGAGCTCCTGCCGTGTGATTGGCTGATTCGCAAGCAGTTAGACACATTTGTACCCAATAAAGTGGCCGGTGAGTACGTATACTAATAATAATAATACAAGTACAAGTATAAGTTATTTCTACTGTAGGTTTTAGTGGCTGTGCTGCAGATTTCAGACACTCACCGAAAGCGTTCTTGGACTCGTTCAGTCGCTCCTCGTCGGTCGAGTCGATCACGTAGATGACGCCGTGTGATTCTGCGTAATACTGGAACACAAGATTGGAGAGAGGAATGTAAACTCTTTTCACAGAAACGTGGGCAGAAATGCAGAAGCAATGAAACGGTAAAACAGATATTATTGCATTTTGTGGAAATTGGTTTGTGGTGAGTTTTGGAAATTTTCAGTGCATTTCCAAATAGAGACAGACGTTTGTTTAAAGCTGCCAAGCCTGAGTATAAAGACAGAGCTGCGGGATGTTTGGTATGTTTTAGAGGAATAAAAGGTGCAGATGTGATTAGAGCAAGTGCGTCTGACCTTGTCCCAGAGCGACTGGAGCTCCTCTTGTCCTCCCAGATCCCAAAACATCAGCCGGGCCTTCCCCACGTCAATGGTCCCGACTGAAACATGCGCCACAAACACCTTCATTAGCGGCATGCATTATTACCGCACTGCACAAGAGTTCTACGAAGAGCAGGAGTTCAATTACTGCAGACACACAAGAGAAAAACTACACCAAACTTTTTAAGGCGTTTGAGCAGGAACGTGGTTCACTAGTGTGTGAACCAATCAGAATCCAGCCAGAAGTTTGAATATTAATTAACACTAGGGCTGAGTATAGGGCTGAAATATTTCATTTCAAATGTTAGTTTGCAGACATGGGATCCATATTTTGATATAAATGCTGGTAACTGAAACTCTCCTACTTGAGTTTATTACTGAAATAGACGTCTACAGTAATAACAGGGTACACACAATTTTCTATTTTAAACACAAACTTTTATTTTAACGAGAGGTGAATATTCATATCCTCTTACGTGAAGCACGTGTATTAAGAATCGATTCAGGGATTTCCTGAAACTGAAGATTTGTACCCAGCCCTAATTTACACTAATATTTAGACGCTCTTAAAACCATGTCATGTCTGAAGGATCCCATCCACCCGTGTTTCACACCGATATCTGAACAGCCTTGGCTTCTATGGCGTGTGATGTTCTTGGGTGTAAAGAAGCACCAAACTGCATTTTATCGATAATAGAGATGGATCGGTAAAGCTGATCAACTCCAGAGTAAAAGTGTCTTGCTTTTAAAGAATCATTTTATTGCTGTAAGGCTCTCCGTTAACGATCACTAATACGTCTCTGAAATTTACCATTAAGAATACTTTTAACATATAAACAAACTTCAATTTCACTGAATCAAACTTTGAGAGTCTCACTGTTGAGGCCGACCGTGGTGGTGATCTTCGACAGGTTCATGCCCTTGTAGTTCTTGCTGAATTTCGTTTTGGTTTGCTCCAGAAAAGTCTACGTGAACAGAACATTAGGAATAGAAATGAAACCTAACTCATTCTCACTTTATGAACATCAGATTGAATCAGCATTAAACTTCATTCTGTCTACAGCAACACCACCTTTATTCATTTACTTGTTTGTCTTATGACCAGAAGTAAATCTAAATAAACAGTGATATATTATAGTCAATTTAAATATGAAAGATGCCAATAAAGGAAAGAGGAAAAAAGCCTGAACACCAGCTGATTAATAATTAAAACAAAATAAACTTATTATTTTATCCGTAATGTCAGGTTTATCTCGTGTGCAGAATATAAAAATGTTACATAAATGTTTAACTTTGAATAAGCTGTAAAATTTAACTTTGCAGTTCTTATATCAAACTAAAGTAAAGCAAAACAATTACAGATTTCTTCAGCTGTAACAACATAAATACAACACATTTTATATCAGAAATTCAAACTAATCTATAAAGTAAATCTTACCGTTTTTCCTGCATTGTCTAAACCAAGTATTAAGATGCAATATTCGTCCTTTTGAAACATATATTTATAAAGACCCGATAATAAAGTGTACATCCTCAAAACTCTCCAGTTGCTCAGCTAGCATCACAAACGCTTAGCTTAGCTTAGCCTCGCGCTTCCTCAACAGTCAAGCTAAAATGAACACGAAACACTCAAATCCAAGATAAAGAAATCACAGAGAACCAGCAAACCATCATTAATCACGAACGTAAGTTCTGGTGTGCGGTGTTGGTAAAAC
Organism: Danionella cerebrum; assembly: GCA_007224835.1. NCBI lineage: Eukaryota > Metazoa > Chordata > Actinopteri > Cypriniformes > Danionidae > Danionella > Danionella cerebrum. The sequence goes on from SRMA01025125.1 coordinate 78,709, forward strand.
CATGTTGGCAGCGGTGGGAGAAACACTTCCTGGGTATATTGACGGCAGGTTGTGGTGCATTGTGGAGAATGTAGTTCAAATCTTCTTTTTTGGGCAGTTTGGAGTCTGCATTTTTTTGGCAGCTAAACATGCGTCACATATACACCAAATAAAATAATAACAAATACAAATTAAGAAGAAACCATGGGTTGTTTTTAACAATAAAAAAATGAAATGTATTAGCGCTAAATGTATTAATGCAATTTCCCCATTGTGGGACAAATAAAGGTTTCTTGATCTTGAGCTCTATTAAAAAACATAATTCGTTTTTTTATGGGATGATCAATTTCTCCCCAATATTAAGTATAAACACATACATGAAACAAAATGACTTATTTAGAATAGAAAATACTCCTATATACTAATATACTATACTATACTCTTACAGTAATATTTCCTCAGGGATAATGGGGTACAAGCAGAAGTACAGCACCACCAACAAGAGCAAGACAAAATAAAATAAAAATAACTATAAGAAATACAAACATTGCATACCGGCATAGATGTATTATTGCACTTATAAGTTATCGCACATGTGATGTTTCAAGCGAGCTGTGCTCCTCCCTCCTGCTCTTTTTCTATTCTGGGCTGACCTTCATGAAAGAAAGTACCGTTACTTCGTGTTCACTTAAAGCACTGGTTTATCTTCAAGTTCTACTTCAGGAACCTTCTCATCTCACACTGGAGAGAAAGCAGGTTTCAGTCTACAACAGTAGAGAAAGTATTGTATGATTAATGAAAATGAGCAACGGATTGTTTAACGTTTACAACATGGATTCGCATTTATGAAGCATTCTGAAATTGATTATTTGTTTCAGGAATGGAGAGGGAGGACAGGAACTGGTTCATCACGAGAGCAGCAGATGGAAGTTCTCCAGAGCAGTGACTGAAGTTCTTCAGAGCTCAGACCAGTGATGGTCCCGGCCCCGACCCCTGTTCAGCTCATTCAGCATTCATTCTGCTTCAAAACATAATATAAACATAGTTTGTTCCTTAATTAATATTTTATTTGATTAATACAATGGGTTGTTGTGCTTTCCTTTCAGTTTTGGCGCTTGGACATTTCTACTTTCCGTTTAACATCTCAAGTAAAAACACGTTTGTTCCAGGTGCACAATAAACATTTCGGCTGTGTGTCCTCTTTGTTTCAGCTTGTTTTATTATATCCATTTTTAAACCGATTCTGCGTCTGACGCAATCACGCAGACCATGGCTTCGCCTGAAGTTAATGCAGCTCCTCCTGAGTCCGCTGGGGGGCAGACGCATTCCGTGTTTAAAACTAAATTCGACGTTTGAATGTTTATACAAGTAGATTTCCCAAAAATCATGTACGCGTTCTTCTGCTACGGGACTTTATTCTATCATCGAGATTTGAATCTTTATTTTGGATAAGAGCATCTTTTTATTTTCTTGTGGAATTGTAGCGATGGTTTTGATTGGTCAAGCAATCCCCTCATTATAATATTGACTCGCAGAGAGGTGGTTTTGTCTGTAGAACCCGAGTACTACACGTGTTCCTGATGGAAACCTCTCAGCAGACACGTATCCAATGTTTCCAACTCGTGATACGCCACTTCATACAAAGATTTAGACCAGAAAATAAAAGTTCCCGTTTATGAGTTGTGTATGTTGTAAAACGGGGACCTTCCCTCGAACCTTCGTCGGGTATCGCTTCTCGGCCTTTTGGCTAAGATCAAGTGTAGTATCTGTTCTTATCAGTTTAATATCTGATACGTGCCCTACCCGGGCACCATATATTAAATTGATTTTTGGAAGCAGGAGATGGAATAGGGGCTTGCTCCGTCCACTCCACGCATCGACCCGGTATTGCAGTACTTCCGGGAACGGTGCACCCCCTAAACCAGTGAAATATCAGATCCGAATTTCTTAAAGAATCTATGACTTAAACAGTGCGTTTAAAATAATTAAAATGTGTCTTTATGGTAATTAATTATATTTTTGTTAGAAAAATCACTTTAAGCCTAATAATTATCTAATATTTAGTATCATACCTTTCTAAACTTTATGATTCGTCTCCAGTCACCAGTTCTGTCAACATCTTTGCTGATTGACATCCAAACAGAATGTTTTTTTTTTTATTAACTAAACAATATGCGATCCATACAGACGAGAATCTGACATCACCCTCTACTGGGGGATTACGGAATTGCAGCTAGGGAATCCTGGGTTACTCTCAATGAACTTTTATATTCTTACTGAGTAATTTTATCAATCATAAAGTAATTTCATATTAGTTTAATAATAACTAACAAATCTGACTTTTCACTGGTTTAGGGGGTGCACCGTTCCCGGAAGAACTGCAATACCGGGTCGATGCGTGGAGTGGACGGAGCAAGCCCCTATTCCATCTCCTGCTTCCAAAAATCAATTTAATATATGGTGCCCGGGTAGGGCACGTATCAGATATTAAACTGATAAGAACAGATACTACACTTGATCTTAGCCAAAAGGCCGAGAAGCGATACCCGACCGAGGTTCGAGGGAAGGTCCCCGTTTTACAACATACACAACTCATAAACGGGAACTTTTATTTTCTGGTCTAAATCTTTGTATGAAGTGGCGTATCACGAGTTGGGAACATTGGATACGTGTCTGCTGAGAGGTTTCCATCAGGAACACGTGTAGTACTCGAGTTCTACAGACAAAACCACCTCTCTGCGAGTCAATATTATAATGAGGGGATTGCTTGACCAATCAAAACCATCGCTACAATTCCACAAGAAAATAAAAAGATGCTCTTATCCAAAATAAAGATTCAAATCTCGATGATAGAATAAAGTCCCGTAGCAGAAGAACGCGCACATGATTTTTGGGAAATCTACTTGTATAAACGTCAAACGTCGAATTTAGTTTTAAACACGGAATGCGTCTGCCCCCAGCGGACAGCAGCTGCCATAACATCTCATTTCCGGTGAAGTCGCAGTCTGCCATAGATTTGTGTATACATCGTGCATGTAATATACAAATATACAAGATGTAATATAAATCACTCAGATCATCCCAGCCCACCACGGAGGAAGGAAGAGGCCTACGATTCCCAGAATGCAAACGAATACGAACATCCAGAGGAAAAGGCGGTCGATGACCAGAGCCACATACTTCCACTCCGACTTCACCTGCAAATAGCAAACCAATGAGGTTTAAAGTAGAAATATACCACCACGTCTCCTGGTTACAGTTCAATATTTCAAGATACTCTTTACTTTGGGATCAACTAAAATATATAAGCCACGCCCAGGCAGCTAGATCAGCTAATCAGAGTCGAGTGGGCTGTACTACTACTACTACTACTACTACTACTACTACTACTACTACTACTACTACTACTACTACTACTACTAATAATAATAATAATAATAATAATAATAATAATAATAATAATAATAATAATAATAATAATAATAATAACAATAATAATAATGAGAAGAAGAACTGTATTCAAGCAAGAACTGGTCAAATTTCAGAAGAGTCTGATTCACCTGATGAACCTTCTTGGACTTTGTGGAGAAACCTGGGCTACCAGAAGAACGTGCAAACCCCCGTTTCATCTCAAGCTGGTGAACTTCTGACTGAGAGACAGCAGCACTAGTCACTGTGCCACGAAATAAGAAAAAAAAATACTTACAGACAGGTCCCTGCGCTCAGCCCGGAGGTCGTCAGCGATGTACTGCATTCCTTCGATGGCCAGTAGTGTCACGTGAGACGGAACGAATCTCGAGCGTGGGTTCACTCTGACGACAGAAGACAAGCACTGAACATCTGCAGGTTTCCGTCGCTCGCACTCATGCAGAGCACACAGCTGCATGCTGCAAGAGCGAAATCTCCTGCTGCACTGGGGAGGACGTCCATCTCCGGGACCGAGCTGCACGCTCTGGGATCGACGCTGCTTACGCTCTCGGTGCAGCTGAAGCCTTGAGCTTGTGCTCGACGAAGCAATGGAGTGAAATGCAGGATTTGAACAAGAGCGATGGAGACTCAACGCTATTGACTCTTGCTTTGTAGACATGGAACCATCGCATCCTGTACTCCTCCTCCGAGCATCATTGGCTCCTGTTTGCTCGTCCTTGTGTCTCCGGATGAAAAGGAACCTCGGGAACATGCGTAAAAACACTGTTCGCACCCATCGGGGCATGGCGTGAGTTTCTGGGGACCTGTGATGGACGTTCAGCACAAAAACAGTGATGATGATGGAAAGCGTGACGAAGATCATGATGAACAGCAAGTATTCGCCGATCAGAGGAATCACCAGAGACGTGGACGGGATGATTTCTGTAATGAGCAGAAGGAAAACAGTGAGAGCCAGCAGCACCGAGATGCACATGGTGACTTTCTCCCCACAGTCGGAGGGAAGGTAGAACACCAGGACGGTCAGACAGGAAATGAGGAGGCACGGGATGATCAAGTTGATCATGTAGTAAAGCGGAAGTCTCCTGATGATGAAGGAGAAGGTGATATCTGCATACTCCTCAGAGCAGCACTCGTATTTCTTGAGATTGTAGGATGCGTCGGCGCTGACGAGGGCCCATTCCCCGCTCTCCCAGTAATCCATCTGGTCAACGGTCTCCGACATGCGGATCAAGTCGATCTTGCTACGGTCGTAAGTCCAGGAGCCGAACTTCATGGTGCAGTTTTGCTGGTCGAAAGGGAAGAAGGAGACGTCGATGCTGCAGGAGCTCTTGTAGATGGCCGGAGGGCTCCAGGTGAGGCGTCCATCGTGGAAAAGCTGAGCTTTGGTCAGGTGTGTCACCATGAAGTCCCCGTCTGCACTGGAGTCGTAAGAAAAACACGTCATGGTTAACCACCGAGAACACGCAGAGAAGCGTTAGGGAGGTTCGGGCGGAGCTCGAAACGATAAATCACTCACTTGTTATAAAGCACGATGTCAGGCTTCCATATGAACTGCGCTGGGATCCGCATCGAGGTGACGTTCTCGTAATCCTCTGGTTTCCAGCGGAGCCGAGAGTCGATCCATTCCTGATCGAGGATCAATCACATTATCGATTACTGATCCCGTCGAGTGGACCCGCCTCAGAGCAGAGACACTCACCTGCTTCACCCACACGTTCGTCGTCATCATTTGGTTTTTTTCATCCTGGTGATGAATGAAAACAGAGTGAATTTCTGTCAGAAACCATCGTAGCCACAGTGACACGCGTTCCCTCGGTCTGTGAAGCTGTTGGTTTAATTGGCCGCCACATGGGAAGGATCTCAAAGGGATCCGCTCGGCTTTGGAACTAATATCCCTCGTCAAGAAAGAATGTCTGGATCTACGTTTAGATTTCCCGCTCGATCTGACGCGTTTCCTCCAATCACGCTGTCAGCAGCCCGTCGTCGTTCCAGAACTCACGCTGCGATCACAAATGTCTGACTGTACTAAACATAAAAGGCCTCGACATGATTCTGAGACACGTGTGATAGACCTGCAGGAGGAGCTGCTCCTGGACAGCCAGCTTCGGCAGATGTATCTCTATTCAAGCAATCTCTCCTGTCGACCTGAATTCTAATCGTTTATAGAACTTCTGTCAGGAATAGAGACACACAGAGAGGAGAAGTGACAGATCATCAAAGGGGAGGAGTTACACATATTTTATGTAGATCCTCCTCTCTGATGCTCTACATCCACTCAGATGAGTTTGTACCACATCGATGAGCTGAGCGATGGACAGCCCGAAGCGGATTCGAACCACATCAGAGATGTTACGAACCGGTCTCGTCAACTGACTGTACCCAGAGAGGAGAGCGTTCAGCAGGCGTCCTTCCACCTGGAGCTCCCTGCACCTCACTAAACAGAGAGAGAGAGTTACCTCTAAAAATCTGAAGCTCACATTTCAGAAATGTTGAGCCCTCCGCAATTACAACAAATGTTTGATCATGTAGCATTGTGTTAACCCGAGTCTCTCTGCGGATGCTCGGTTTTACCTTGAGCTGGATGAAGCAGAAGAAGAGGAAGATCACGAAGAAGGAAGATCATGAGGAAAACTCCTGCTTTTCTTCCAGCCTTCATCTTCATCTGTCCTCTTTTATCTTTAAAACTTGCAAAACCTCCTGCCGTGCCAAGAGTCTTCATGGATCTGTTAAGAGAAAATACCCTAAATACCAAACCACTCGAACGTAAAAGCTCAAAATGTACTCTCTCTCTCTCTCTCTCTCTCTCTGTCTCTCTCTCTCTCTGTCTCTCTGTCTCTCTCTCTCTCTCTCTCTCTCTATCTCTCTCTGTCTCTCTCTCTCTCTCTGTCTCTCTCTCTCTCTCTCTCCTCATACACTCAGCATCCTTTCAAAGCATTGGTGCCTTGAGGTGAAACTCCTTTCGGAGATGTTCAGGCACACACAAGGTCACTGAACCGTCAGACGCAGCATTCGTAGCTTCTAAATACGAATCCCGTATTTCAGACTCTTGCTTTTCCATCAGTGATGCTTGGCTCTGATTTAAGTGTTTAATTACTAAACGTTTACTTGAAGCTAAGCACTGAGCGCTTCCTCTCAGACGCACAGAGACACATTGCTTACAGGCAATGATGGCAATGTAAGTACCAGGGAGTTGGACAATGAAACTGAAACAGTGGGTAATGATGGAAGAATCAAGGCTGAAATTGGAGCTTGCTGTTCCATCTTTATGATTTGAATGATCTCAGCAGCAGGCTGAGAATGAGGCCCCATTGGGCCGGGAGCCTGGTGTTGGTACGATTAGCACAAAACCAAAGAACTGAGAAAGAATTACATCCAACAGATGAAAACATGAACACAAGGGAAGGGTGTATATGGTGCTTGCAGGACGATCAGGCGGTTTTTTGAGGTGAGTTTTATTGAAAATACGTCATTTTGGGCATTGAGAGAAAATTTAGATAGAAATATTTATTTTAAATATAAAAAAAAGATGAAGTAAAGAAGAAAAAGTAACAGTAGAACAAACTCGTCTTCCAAGAAAAAAGTCAATTTCTGTGAGAAAGATGTGGAATATTTGGGAAAAAAATCTAATAAAATAATGAATTAGGAGAAAAAAAACAGAACTATAATTAAAATAAAGAAATTGTTTATAAATCAAATTCAAAGAAGTTTCGTGAAAAAATTACAAACCAAATTCCAAGCGCTTTAGAATCCTGGAAGGAATCGAAATTCAGATAAAAAGAAAAACAGTAAAAATCTGTAAAACTATGAAAGTATAAAAAATAAAATTGTGGGAAGAAATATCAGAAGTCTGGGGAAAATTTGTAACATAAACTTTGTGGATCAAGTCAAGATCAGAGAAATTCTGAGAAAGGGCCGGTATTCTGAATATTGGGGTGGGCTATCAGAATTGTAGGAAAAATGTTCATTATGAGAAAATGTCATTATTATGAAGAAAGAAAGTCAATTCTAAGAGAGTCAGAATTCAAAATTATTCTGAAAAAAAAGTTTTAATTCTGATACCAATTAAATAAAAGCATGCTTAAAGAAACGAACAAAAAGTCTTTCTGATGTACAAAGTTTATTTTACAGTTGAGCAGACGATCAGGACAGATACAGATATGCTACATAATCATTAGCAAAAGCTAGATACAGGATGGCATCGAGCGCTTCAGAACATGCTGACAAACATTCAGTTTTCGACAGCACTGGTGATTAATGGCACGGCACAATCATGATCCTGCTGCACGGTGGAGGAAAAACCACCAGGCGCAAATAAATCACAATCTCAGTCTGTTAATGTTCATCACCGAACACAGGAACGACTGAGTCCTGCTCTGTTTTCTTCTTGCGTGGCCAGCATTTAGTCTCTTTATCTCTGCTTTACACAATGATTCATAAAAAGAGTTTTAGAGTCAGCTTTACCTAAACCCCATGGAGATGGTCTGATTGCGACCGAGTGGTTTTTATCGGTTCCTGTTCGACAGGCATGAGTTTGTTCAGAGCAAACAGACAGACAGCTTTAGGAAATACATTCACAAACATTTCAGTGTCTTCAAAATCACATTTACACACAACAAGATTAAAAGCCGACAGCGTTAGAACTCATCCCGAAGGCAATGCAGCGAAATACACTCAGATGAACTGAAACCAAGCAAGGCATCGGTGATGAAATCACTTTAGAACTGTTCAGAACTGTGTTTGTGTGACACATCTGCCGTATGGACTTTACACTGTGTAGATACAGATTTAGAAACAAATATGATTTTCATACAAAAATAAACAACCAGGTAATTAAGAGATAAAAGAGTCACAGCAAATCCAATGATATATGCAAAGGAAGAATAAATAAATACACATTTAGTAAGAATATAACAAAAAAAAGGTGCAAAATATAATTTTTCTCTCAGACAAAAGCAGCAGGAGCTGGAGAGTGAGAGCACAACACATGGAAGACAAAATATGTAAAGAAAACATCTTTGGGGAGGTTTTCATTTTAACCGTAAAATTCTGTGTTATATTATCTGGTGACATTTCTGTTTACGATTGAATAATGAGTAAAAGCAGGAGAATATCAGAAACGTGCGAGCGTTCAGAACAGAAAACGATTACTGCTGTGCTCTTAACTTTACCAGAAAACCATTTCTGATTTCTGCGCCATTTTCCAGCAAATATGAAAGAAACCACAAACACATTTTCCCTCATAGTTAGATCCTTTAGATCAGGGGAAGGTTTCTGTCGTCCTTGTGATTTAAAAGAGGAAACGCAGCTGTTTGACCCCAACACTGACTACGAGTGGAACAAATGCTTTTGTGTATCCTTCATATTTTCAGAAAAATGGTCTTGAAAGCGAAAGGCATGTGCTCTTTACGATGAAAAAGGCCACAGTGTGCAAAGATAAAAAAAAACAAACCTTTAAGCGACGTTTTGGTTTTGGCAGAACATCTGAATGCTTGACAGAGACAGTGCTGGTCTCTTGTGGACACACGTGGATGTTAATGGTGCAGAATTCTGCAGATTTCCCTTAATCTTATCTGCTCATTAATCTGCTATAATTTTTAAATTATAAATAAATAACTCGAAACAATATTAAAATCACACAGCATTGTGCTTATGTTCTACTCTCAAAAAACTTTGCGCAATAGCATTTTTAGACCTCAGTACATATTAGCAGAAAATGGTCATCATTAGAAGACGCTGTATGAGATTTAAATAGAGACCTATCGCCATGCAAATGATTAATTATTAGTTTCTGGACCATGAAAAACCGTGGGAAAGTAATATTTATGGTTCGCATCTGAAGTGAGTGGTAATTACAGAACGCTGAGAGTGACCTGCTCTCAAAGAACCTTCACATGTGAACAAAGACGACATGGAACAGCAGAAACACTTCTTTCAAGAGATCGTTCTCACCCAATATTTATTTACTCACACTCATTTCCAACGTTTCTCTGTGAGTGCTACCGTTCTCCTATTTCTGGTCTCACCACAATCACCATTTACTCAATCTTTAAATGTGCGCAAAACAAACAGTTTTTACATTCCAGAGACAGCAGCAGAACTCCACTGAACAGAACCCTGCAGTGCGTCTGCAATATTCAGTGGAACCTTAACTTTTCACAGTTTTCCTGTCAATCTGATCGGTTTAGGAAAACTCAAATAGGGGATCGCTTACTAATTTCAACCGCTTTTTACTAGTTCTGTGTGTTTTTAACATGCTGCATTTAATTATTTGTATAATCATATTGAGAGCCGTTATATAAAGTTTGAGTGAGTCCTCAAAACCAGTAAATATTTAACATGTAATCAATATTGATGCAATTCAGAAAATAGTGGTAGAACGCTTCTTAATCTACTTTGTTCACATCGGTTTCATTGTATTTAGGTGAGTGGAATAAATCTCAAATCTATTAATAAAGATATTTATGTGATCAGAATTATAAAAAGTACGGTGATTCCATACCATGATGTTTAGTACGAGAGGATGCTCAAAATGATGTGGTGAAAGCTCATTTCAGCTTTGTGTCAATAAACGAGGCGCAATACAATAACAGCGCTCGTGAGTGTGATGAACGTGAGTAAACACCGCTGACGGTTCGTTTTAGGTGAAAAATCCCCCCCACCATCACAACGCAGGAGTGAACACCACGAGACGATTCCTCGTGTTACACAGACGGAGAAGCAAATCCTCCCAGATTCCACCGCTGGCACCGTTGAGGGATCCCTCCCTCCTTTATGGCATCGTTTGCATGTGTATTTTAAAAACAGATAAATTGCACAAAATTAAAATCTGGATCTGACTGGAGTCCAGCGATGGATCCCTTGACCTTTAGCAGCTTAAGCAAGGCCTGGCATCACCTTCAGGATTGCTCCTGGTCCAATTAAAGATGGCTTTGTCCATTTCCCATTTCAACAAGGGTGTGAGCATCAGGACGCGAATCGAGCTTGGCAAAAGATGCTCCTTGTTTAGAAAATACAGATTTATTCCCTAGTTTATTTTGAAAAGAGGCTTTCATCCATTCTCCCTTTAGCTGCATTGCATCTTCTCCAAAGTCAAGGCAGAGTAATCGGGCCTGTCTTCACAGCATCCACAAAGTGACGGAAGCGTTTGTGACGTGCAGACCATCTCTGCCTCCATCTCAGCATCAGGACCGTCGACTAAAGCAAGCTGTGTTCAGAGATGCTGAATCCAGCAAAGCAGCGTTTGAGCAGATCTTGAGTAAACAAATCCGGGCTTTCCTCCATTTAGCTCAACGAGGAAACGAGGTTTAAAGGTGTTTCCGAGCTTCTTGTTCCTCTTGAGGATCATTTTCCAAACTGTTCAATCAGGGATTTCTTAAAAGTTTGTTCCTGGTGGATCTCTTTAGTTTCATTTCGGGGCATTCCAGCCCCTCTCCGTGTACGCTCCATCCCCAGTGGCTGAATGAGGAGAAGGGGCGCACATGTCCGAATCAGAGTCCGATTCTCCCTCGGCGATGTAGGGTCTGACTTTAGCGCACCGCGAGGCATTTGTGAAGTACGCGTTGTTCAGAAAATCCAGGTTCTCTTTGGACTGTGAGATGCTGAAGCCGCTGAAGGAGCGCTCCAGTTCCTCGTGATCCACTGAAGGGATTGAAATAGAGTTATCGCTCTCACCTCCTGGCTGTCTCTGTCGACCATCCTCAGACACGGTTCCCCGAGAGCCTCGAGAGCCACCGTTGTGATTGGCGGATGAGCGTTCGTTTGCTGGAGGAGGCGGGATGCGCACCAGGGTGGGGTCCCCGTTTGGAGATGTCCCCTGGCTTGACTGAGCTCCGTTTTGAGGATGCCAGGAGGTGGATGGAGGGCAGTGGTGGTTGATGCAGGCGGAAGGGGATGGTTCAAAGTTCTTCTGCCCGCCAGAGCTGCTGGAGCGGATGATTTTGGTGATGGAGCCACTCTTCTCCATGTGCTCCACGGGGCTGTGGTACGGAGGTGCCGGATCAGGCTCTTTAGAGGCGAAGTACGCATCTGTTTCTGACTGAGGGATCCCCATGCGCTGGATGTAGATGTTCACCAGGAAATCCAGCTTACGCTCCATGGACATGACCTGGAACAGATGAGCAGACTCTTAAAAGATTCAGATGCTGATGGTGAACTGAGTGAATCACACTGATCTGAATCACTCTGAACTCAATCACACTGATCTGAATCACTCTGAACTGAATCACACTGATCTGAATCACTCTGAACTCAATCACACTGATCTGAATCACTCTGAACTGAATCACACTGATCTGAATCACTCTGAACTCAATCACTCTGATCTGAATCATACTGATCTGAATCACTCTGAACTCAATCACTCTGAACTCAATCACTCTGAACTGAATCACTCTGATCTGAATCACTCTGAACTGAATCACACTGATCTGAATCACTCTGAACTCAATCACTCTGAACTCAATCACTCTGAACTCAATCACTCTGATCTGAATCACTCTGATCTGAATCACTCTGAACTGAATCACTCTGAACTGAATCACTCTGAACAGATTCACATTGAACTCAACAGAAGCAGTAAATGTAAGAACTCTCTCAGACTTGTGTGGTTCATCGCCAGTAGAATGTGAGCGCTGCAGACCTGTTTCTCCACTTTCCCCAGTCGTCCCATCATGCTGGGGTCCTCTGGGAGCTCTGCATCTGCGGATCCTTTTGGTCGATCCTTATCTGTGATTGCAGCAGCCCCTCGACCCACGATCTGATCCACTCTACGAAACACAGAGCCGAGCGAGTGAAGATGGATGTCAGAAGGTGTGGGACAAGAGAGAGAGAGAGAGAGAGAGAGGGAGGGAGGGAGGGAGAGAGAGAGAGAGAGAGAGTGAATGAAAAGAGAGAGGGGGTGATAAAGAGAGAAAGAGAGAGTGAGGGCTCGAGAGAGAGAAAGAGAGAGAGAGAGAGAGAGAGAGCAGTGCTGTCACCTGGACTGCAGGTTCTTGATGCGCGCCAGCATGTCCAGGTGTCCGGCGGAATACTGCTCGATCACGTCCATCACGTCGTACGGTCGGAGACTCTCTTTGAACTTCCTCTTGGAGACCATGAACCTCATGATGCTGCAGATGAAAAACGCCATCACTCATCAAATAACATCCTCAATTTGAACTTTGTCTGTGTTTGCCCGAGCCCTCCAGCTTCCCCTGTACAGTTTGATCCCGAGAAACCCAAAAAGTTTTATTCTTGTCATATTTGAGCTGATGGAACATCAAAACATTGATTGTGTCACTGGAGCGGGCACTGGTGTTAACTAGCAGAAAACGGGGCGTTTTGCAATGTGATTTTAGCCCCGCCCACATCCACCTTCACCTTCTGAAAGACCCTTTACTTTACAAAAAAAAGTCAACCTTCTGCTTCTAAAGCGGTCTGCAAGGACATGCTCAGAACTGTACTGCGTCCATCTAATCCTGATGTGATGAAACAGTGGATAACGTTTTACATTTACGTTTATGCATTTAGCAGACGCCTTTATTTAAAAGAATGAACACTTCCTCCCCAAGCAAAGGCAGCAAAAACTCTGTTCTTACCAGACGGCTCTGATGGTGACTTTGAGTCCTGGGGTTAAATCCTGAGGAACAAACTCACAGTGGCAGCTCTTGTTATCATCCACGATGTCATCTCCAGGGAGACTGGCTTCTGGAGAGCACAGAGAGAGCAGCACTCAAGGGTTAGCGCTGGAGATGTTTCCACGAGCAGCTCTCAAGCAGTGTTGCTCCACAAATGTCTTCTCCTGGTGGTTTCCATTATGTTTCTTAAAGTTCTTGATTTTACTCTAAACATGAACAGAGATTTTTGTTCGGCTTGGTTCCTGACCTGGAGAGTTCCTGTGCCTCAAATCCTCCTCCTGCATCTCAATCAGCACTAGCATCAGCATCATCCGACAGAGAAATCAGCATCAGCATCCACAAGCACCAGAAGAAACACAGGGGAAAATCATAAACACACACATGGACTACAGCACTCCTTTCCACAAACTGATCGCTCTCCTCGTTTAGAGGAGAATCCTCTCTTCAAACTAAAGACTAGAGTTAATCGATTGTCTGTTTGTGGAAAGGATAAAATCAGAGACAGCATCTCAAATCAAATGGAATAATTACAAAGTTCAACGGTTCAGGCAACTTGCTATGATTGGTGTGTCTCACGGGATATACAGAACTGAGCAGTGTTTCAGTTTCACTGTCCAAACCTCCAGCTCTGCTCTGAACAGTGTTTCAGTTTCACCGTCCAATTTCTGTATATTCACCCAATACAGAATTTGTGGCATAACAACACCTTTAACTGTATTTATACCAATCATGAAACACTAATGCATTCCACTGACAACATTTTTTCACAATTATTGATTTCTTCATTTTTCAATGAAGACCCCCCCCCCCCCCACACACACACACAAACACAAATCATTGCATTTCTAAACACAACCGACGATAAAACCACAGACATGACGCATGCAGCACAGCCGAACACAAGAGGAATCCCGATGATATGGATCGATTACAGACTACTCATTGATCTCGAGCGAATCGTGACTTTATTTGAACATCGAAGGCTCCTCAGCCTCTCTGTAACCCAAGCGTGAGTCCTGCAGCAGGTTCCTCTCACCTTCGGAGTTCTGTCGGGACGCGGCTCCCTTGAAGCGGAAGGCCTGTCTGCTGCGGTTGCGCTCTCCGAAGCTCAGGCTCTTGGGGACTTTGGAGGGGCTGTCCTCCATGCTGGTGGCGCTGGGGGAGCGCTTGAGCGGCACTGGGCCCTGAGGAGAGCTCTTCCCTTTGCTGGCGGAGTTCCTCGGGCTGGAGAACACGCGCTCCTTCAAGCTCACCTTCTGGCTGCGGAGGGAGACAGGTGAAGGTTAGAGAGAGGATGGATCTTCTCGATGCATCTCAACACCAACCCCCCCCCCCCATATCCACTGAGAGGACTGGGATGAAACCAGTGCTGTTAACGCCTTACTCAGACCACTGGTGATGTTGGGTAATGAATTAATGTGCCGCAGAATGAGTGAGGTGTATTCACTTTAATAAACAAAAGGAAGAATATTTCAAAAGCTCTTCATTAAATCAGCTGATGTCAGTTCAGTGACCACACACTTCTTCTCGATGACACCATCCGCGTTCTTCCATCATAAGCTGAGTGGGTTCCTCATAGCCACCACGACACACATTGATCATCAAAAGCTCTCCACACATTAAACATTTACTTTCTTTCACGTTATTCACGTAGAGCATCTCTTTAACGGTGTTCCTTTCATCTTCATCACACGACTGGGTTTCCCTCCCAGTTGCAAGAGCGTAACATTCTCTGGAACACTGGTGGAGTTTAATAAATAAATAAATAAATAAGTTTACTTTCGACACCAAAGCAGTTGCAGCATGTTTGCACTAAAGACATGAGATCCAGCGCTTTACAAGATGATCTTCAGATAAAAACACAGAGGAGGCCATGGAGGACTCGAGGAGATCCAAGAGGATGGAAGCAAGTGGAGATCATCAGTTTCATGGGCGTCCTCGTGGGCTCTCTGAACATCTCTCTCCTCTTCCTCTGGAGAACATGCTTCACCACAGAACACAGAATAAAGTTCTCTCGCTCTTTGGCGTGCGTCCGGTTTATTAAACGCTGCGCATCTGTCTGCACGTCACCAAGGTCAATCACACACAAGCGCTCGTGATGGATGTGGACAACTGCTCAAACACAGCCCTGAAGCACAGCCTGCACCCCCGACACCAACAGTTATATAAACGACATGAAAAACATGAACTACTGCGACACTCGACGCTGTGTGTGATCGGTACAAACCTGGGGGACGGTTCCGGCTGGTTTTCTTTCCTGAAATAAACACAAATCAAACCGTTTCAATGGGGTTTTATCAGTACACTAAAGATATGAAGCGCTGCAGAAAGCACAACGATTCTGTTTCAAATAACCTTTATCCTTGATCCAATCGTTTCTGATTAATCAAGTCTAAACTTCACCTGAAGGAGAGGCCAGATTTACTCTTCAGATTTCTGAGCAGATCCAGCTGGTTCAGAGGAGGAATCAGTCTGAAACACACCATCAGCAGGGGGTCAAATACTTATTTGCCCCGAATAACCATGTGGTGAATCTCCCGCTAGAGAATTTCATCTTTGCCCTTATTATACATTTCACAAGTTTCTATTAGCGTTAGCATCACATTAGCATGTTGCTAGCTGAAAGAAACAAAGGAATTCTAGCACGCTGCCTTTTAATCAATAATATCATGCAGATGTTTAACGATGTTTAAAAGCATGTTAACAGTAATTAACACATTGTTAGAGTAATTATTCGTTTGTAAAATCAAGAAGGACCTTTCTTCCAGCTCATTTTTCATCACGAGATAATTACGATTAGATGCTTTTCAAAAATTGCATTTGGATTTACATGTTTCAGCAGAATAAAACTCTATTACCGATAGCCTTTCCTTACTTCTGAATGGAGTAAAAAATGTTTTATGGAACATTTTATGAAAATCATGGACACTCGGGTGAACAAAAATGCTTAGCAAATGCTGGAAAATGTGTACTCCATTGAATGAACTCCAAAATGAAACTCCATTGAAATACGAAATAGCATGTTTTTGAAACGGATAAACATGTATGTAGCATTTAGCTCGGTGTTGCATGTTTGGAATAGAAAAGTATACGAAGCATGAAGTTTGATAACTGTACATTTTAAAAATCTGGAATAATCCATGCCCCCAAAAAACATGTTACAGCATTGTTGGCGCGCTGCATGCAAGCTGCAAAGAAGGCGAAACTGCTAGTACACAGATGCATGATGGGTAATCATAAACCCACCTGTACATGGGCACAGAGATGGTCCTCTCGTAATGGTCCCAGGTGGAGTTGAGATCTGTTCGGTTCAGGTTTGTGGCGTAAAACCTCCAGGCGGCCTGAGAGAAACCGTTTAATAAACTGCAGTGATTTAATTACCGTCAGTTACTGCAGCATCTGTTTTACCTGGATGAGGCCGGCGGCGGGGTTTCTGCGCTTCTCAAAGTGCTTCTGACGATGCTGCTCCTGAACTTTCAGAGCAAAACCAGATCCCAGAATTCCCTGCAGAGCCACAAGTCACACTTATCTTAATCTCTATCCACCGAGAGCAATTCGATCAGGAGATTGCTTTATTAGATTCTTGTGATGCAATTATATATTTTTTTTTTTTATTATGATTTATTTATTCATATAATTTTCAAAACACAATGACATACATAAAAATAAGTAATAACATGTCACTTTAAAGGTAAAATGAAAAAGGGAAGAACAAACATCTACAATAAAACCAAGAACAACCAAACAAACCACACATCAACCACTACATTTCAAAATGAAAAATAACAATGATAAGGTAACAACAACAAAAAAAAAAAAATTTAAGGGTAATAATAATATAGAATATGTGCTACTAACCATGCAAGATAATGGCATTGATGGTATAAAATAAAAGTGGTTAATTAGTCAAGGGAGACTGCGTTCAGTCGCAGAGATTTTACATGTTCGAAGAATGGTAACCAGACTGTAGAGAATCTAGCCATGGTGCCACGAAGGCCATGTTTAATTTTTTCGAGTTTAATAAACAGTAAGGCATCTTTTATCCATCGGGTGTGAGAGGGGGCGTTGGGACCTTTCCAGTGCATCAAAATACAACGTCTTGCTAATAAGGTGAGAAAAGACATCAGCTCAGTAAAATGAGAGGGTAATGAAAAACCAGGAGGTAGAACACCGAACAACCCAATTAAAGGACAGGGATCCAATTTGACAGATATGATAATTGAAAGTGAGTCAAAGACAGACTCCCAGAAAGTAGAGAGGGCAGGACACATCCAGAACATGTGGACTAAGTTGGCAGGTTCCAGATGGCACTTGTCACAACATGGGTCAATACCAGCAAACATACGGGCTAATTTGCTTTTTGACCAGTGTACTCTGTGTACAATTTTACACTGCAAAACCCCGTGGCGTGCGCAAACAGACGAACCGTGAACCCGTTTTAAAACTGACTCCCACGTCTCTTCATCTATGTCAATATTAAGGTCCCTGGCCCAAATGGTCCTAAGACAATCAGAAGTCACGGGGAGGCATGAAAATAAAGTGTTGTATATTATAGAAATGGCTCCTCTTTGATGTGGATCCATATTGAAAATACTATCAACAATAGTGTGAGGCGTAATCGTGGGAAACCCAGGGAAATGCTTACGAACAAAGTCCCGAACTTGCAAATACCTGAAAAAATAAGAGCGCGGCAAGTTAAGGACATGAGCCAGATGATCAAAGGAAACGAACGTTCCGTCGATGTAGAGATGTTTAATAGACTTAATCCCACAGTTTGCCCAGTTTGCAAAGGCCTTATCAATGAGAGAGGGTGGAAAGAGTGGGTTGCGATACACTGGGCATAAAAGGGGTGTCGACTGTACCGTAAAATGTCGCCTGAGTTGGCACCAGATCTTTAGGCAGTTTTTAACTATAACATTATTGGAATATGTTAAAGGTGACATTGAGAGGGGTAAGCATAGGAGAGACACAAGCGATGAATTAGTGCATGCTGTCTCCTCAATCCTTAACCAGGGTGGAGACTGAGAATCAGAACTACACCAGAATAGCATGCTTCTGACATTTGCCGCCCAATAGTAGAACAAGAAGTTGGGCAGTGCTAAACCACCCAACTCCTTTGTTTTTTGCAAGACACTTTTTCATATTCTGGGGGGTTTCCCATTCCAAATAAATTGAGAGATGGAGCTATCCAGAGAATTAAAAAAATGCTTGGGAATAAAAACTGGTATGCTTTGAAAGAGGTATAAGAATTTTGGCAATATATTCATTTTAATACAATTTATCCTTCCTGCTAAGGACAGGGGCAACAAGGACCAACGTTGGAAATCCTTAGATATTTGATCCAGCAGAGGGGAAAAATTACAGTTAAAGAGATCAGAATAATTTTTAGTTACACATATGCCCAGATAGTTTAAATGGTCTAATGATATCTTAAATGGGAGTTTTGAAAGAGGGTAATTTATAGCTGCAGGGTTTATAGGCATTAATTCACTCTTGTTAAAATTAAGCTTATACCCTGAGACCTGTCCAAATTCTTCCAATAAGGATAATGCTTGAGGTATAGATTTGTCTGGATCGGAGATAAAGAGTAAAAGATCATCAGCATATAGAGACAAAGTGTGCACCGAGCACCCCCTTGTGATCCCCAACGCCTGACTAAGCCTAAGGGCAACCGCTAAGGGTTCGATAGCAATGGCGAACAGTAAAGGAGAGAGTGGGCAGCCCTGCCGTGTACCGCGTTGAAGGGGAAAATAGTCAGAGTGGTTGTTGTTAGTCCGGATGCGAGCTAAAGGAGAGGTATACAAAAGTTTGATCCAAGAAATAAATGTACTGCCAAATCCAAATTTTTTTAGAGTGTAAAACAAATAAGTCCACTCTACCCGGTCAAATGCTTTCTCTGCGTCCATTGAAATAACCAGCTCAGGAATGGTAGATGATGAAGGAGAATACATTATATTAAATAGGCGTCTGATATTGTGGAAAGAATGTCTCCCTTTAATAAACCCTGTTTGGTCTGTGGAAATTATTGTAGGCAGAATATTCTCTAGACGCTGTGCTAGCATCTTGGATAATATTTTTACGTCGGCACCTAACAAAGAGATAGGGCGGTAGTTGCTACACAAAAGCGGATCCTTGCCTTTTTTTAATATTAATGAAATAGTGGCTTGTCTTAGTGTTTGGGGGAGAATGCCACATTTTAAAGATTCATTAAACATATTTAAAAGTAGTGGAGAAAGTTTTTCAGCAAACATTTTAAAAAATTCCGTGGGCAGACCATCCGGTCCGGGGCATTTCCCACTCTGCATTGAAAATAATGCACTTTTGACTTCATCAACAGTAAACGGTTCATCCAGGTCGGCAGACGCCACAGTGTCGATGGATGGAATATTTAGGGGATGGAAAAAAGCATTGAGTTTAGGCTCTTCTGGTGAACACTCAGAAGCATACAACGTGGAATAAAAACTTCTGAACTGGTCATTAATAGTTTGAGGATTAATACTTGGACCATCACTGGTATTGATTTGCAAAATATGTTGAGTTGAGACAGATTGTCGGATTTGGTGGGCTAAAATTTTGCCTGGTTTATCTCCAGATTCATAATATTTGTGGCGTGACTTAAGTAACGCATCAATTGCTTCATCAGCAGCTAGTATATCAAATTCAGACTTTTTAGTAAGCAACTCTTTAATTAATTGAGGATCCGGTGCATCTGCGCATTTGGACTGTAAATCCAATATATCCCTGGTTATAGAGTCCCTCCTTTCTGCAATACTTTTTTTCCGAAAAGCGGAGTAGGAGATAATCACTCCGCGTAAATAGGCTTTGCATGTTTCCCAAATTAAAGATGCTGATGTGTCCTCATTAACATTCGTAGCAATGAAAAAAATCAATACGACTGTTAATAGTATCAATAAAGTTTTGATCAGTGAGAAGAAGTGTATTAAAGCGCCATGGGGATCGCGTGAGAGAAACACCTGGAAATGAAATATCCATTGTGATGGTACCATGGTCAGAGATTACAATAGGACTATAATAACAGGTACGAACTGAAGGTAGCAACTTATTATCCACCAGAAAGAGATCAATTCGAGAAAAAGTTCCATGTACAGGCGAGAAAAAAGAAAACTGTTTGTCACTGGGGTTGAAAAACCGCCATACATCGGAGACTGCGTATTGCTCCATAAACAATTGAATAATTTTAGATGATTTTGATTGAGATATTGGCTTTATAGAAGAGCGATCGAGTGAGGAATCCATACAGCAGTTGAAATCCCCACCCAGAATAAGCTGACTAGAATTTATGTCTGGAAGAGAGAAAAGGAAGTTTTTATAAAATTCCTCATTATCCCAGTTTGGGCCATATACATTAGCCAGTGTCAATGTGCTACCAAAGAGTTTACCCATAACAATAACAAAACGACCATTAGGGTCCGCTATAACTTTAGAAACAGATAAGGGTACTGATTTATGCACTAAGATTGCAGTCCCCCGAGCTTTACTTGAGAATGAAGAGTGGTAAAGTTGCCCTACCCAACCTCTACGAAGTTTTAAATAATCAGATGGTTTAAGGTGGGTTTCCTGCAAAAAAGCAATTTTTATGTTTAAACTTCGCAAGTGGTCAAGCACCTTATTGCGTTTTACAGGTGAGTTCAACCCCTTCACATTCCAGCTGATAAATCTCAGAGAGCCACTGGAAACTAAACTGGTGTTATGATTTGACATAGGTGTTATCTAGAGGTAATATCCCAAGAGACAGTCTGCAACCTTGATAGCCTCCCATAAAAATTAAAAAAGTAGCAGCACAAGCGATAAAAAAATAAAATAAACAAACAAAGCAAAAAGAACAAACGAACCACAAACAATAGACACACATGAAACATACCAACACTAAACCAGTTGCCGAAGCAGCCAGCAATACTAAGCACTCTGATATAAAAATCAGCTTAGATTAATACTTCCCTATATCACTCCCCCTGTCCCACGTATGTGATTAAATTTGAATAAAGTTAAACCTTGTGAACTGAACACCCATCAAGAACATATTGAGCCATATGCGACTTAAACTAGTAAAAGGTATGTCTTATGACCACATTTGAAACTATTTAAAGATAACTCCACATCACACAAGCAGCAACCGTTTAAACCTTCTGCAGAGAACAAAGATTGTGTCGGTTGAGTTCGTATTCGTGCTACGGCACAGAAGTCCGCGGTGCTTAAACACTTTTACAGTCTATAGCGCTTTGTAAAAAAAAACAAAAAACAAAACAAAAGGGTTTCAATAGACAGTACCACAGTCTCCAGAACAGATCAGCGCGGTATTACCAGAAAGCGAAACATCACGGCTTCACGACCAAGTTTTGAACAAACTTAGCGGCTTCTGAAGCAGACTGGAGCCAAGTTTTATCTCCGTTGGGAAGGGTGATGCGCAGCTTGGATGGAAACAGGAGCGCAGGCTTGTATCCTCGCTTGTATAACTCTGCCATCGATTCCCTGTACTCGGCGCGTTGCTTCAATACGTCGGGGCTGTAGTCGTCAAACATACGGATCGAGTGGCCTTTATAGTGCAGAACACCTCGCTTGCGAGCCTCACGAATTACAAGATCTTTAATTTGGAATCTATGAAAACGCAGGATAACGGCTCGTGGTTTTCCACCCGGCGCTGGTTTAGGGGCAAAGCCCCGGTGCGCTCTGTCAATCTCGGGTGGCGAGGTAAGAACAACTGGACCAAGCACCTCCACGAGCAGTTGAGAGAAAAACGCTGTGGGACGAGGGCCTTCGATTGATTCAGGTAGACCAATTATGCGGATGTTTTGGCGTCTGCTGCGTCCCTCCAGATCCGCCACTTTCTGTTTAAGCAGGTGGTTGTCCTTTTGCAACTCAGAGCATGCGCCCTCAAGCTGCTGAAGCCGCTGGTCGACAGATGTGGCATTAACTTCGAGCGAATCAATCCGCTGTCCGTGATCATTAATAGCTGGCTGAATGTTATCCAGCGTAGAAGCGAGCGTCTCAAATGAAGATTTGAAATCGGCCGAAAGGGATGCTCTGTGCTCGTCTAACAGCGAGCTAATGTCGGCCATGGAAATCGCCGCGCACTCTTTATCCTTATCTGCATTTTTTACTTTATTTTTAGACATGATTAGGCGATCCAAACGGTTTCCGTAAGTTTATAAAACTTTGCTGTCGCGCGGATGGAAAAAAAAACAAGGTTCAACAGGTAAATTGAAAATATGATCGCGGGAGCAGGCTAACGTGCGACTACTCAGGCCACCTCATAACCGGAAGT
>SRMA01025126.1:0-29053 GCA_007224835.1 Danionella cerebrum
AGGTGTATGCGTCTGTGCGTTATTCTGCTTTGATTGAGTGAGTGAGTGATCTTTTCTTTCTGGATATTGGTGGTTGTCGGACCCTGGGAGGCTCTGCACTAGCTCCTGGCTGCTATCTCCAAGCGTCACCAGTCCTTGAGTCTTTATGAAATATTGGAGTGAACTTGCACTTGGGTCCTTGTGCCTGCTCGCACCTAGCAGATTAACAAGGAATTGTATCACTGCCATTTGCCTTTTTTATTCTTTTTTGTTTCAACTCGTTTTCCTAACTTTCTTTTACATCATTTTTGTATAACTTTGGTGGGGTGGAAGGGGGACTAATATGAGTGCCCTCTTATTAATTATGCTGCAGGACAATTACTGCAAATATTCAGCAGGAGTCAATCTTCAGGAAGAGCGAAATCTACTGGCTCCACAGAGCCCTGAGCTTTTCTTTTGTTCATTCGCTGCGTGTTGTTTACTGTTGAAAATATATCATTTACACGTCCAGCTCTGAAAGCATTCTTTGCTCACTGTACTTTTCTCACAGGAAATAAACAGAAACAGGTGATTTCTTCCAATTGTTTACAGTTTTCAATCTCTGTGCTCTTACAAACTTTTCTAGCCGTCAACTCTCAGAGAAGAGAAGCCGCCCGAGGATTCTGTGTATGTTTTGAACTTGAGTAGACAGAAACACTTAAATTATTTGCGAGTGCCCCGGTCTCTTCCTCCTCAGGGTATCTTGCACTCTTTTGCTCAGAGAGCATTCTGGGCAATTACCCCAATTAACCACAGAGCGAAGTTATTAAGCATATGCACAGATCACCGAGGGAGAATTTCACCAGGTGTTTCTTTCTATACAGCCTCCTCTGGGCCTGCTCCAGCATTTAGAGGGGGAAAGGGAAACTGAGTGTGGAATTTCTCCGTCCTCCTCATGTCAGACTCTTTCGTTCATCTCTCAGGAGCAGCAGATGCTTGCTCTGTAATTATTTTCACTGTGGAAGCCGACAGGATAGATGTGCATCACTCTAAATTGGCAGAGAGTGACCCCTGGCCATCCAGGAGCTCACAGGGCCATCACAGGCAGTGGAAGGGGAGGTGAAGGAAGACAGAGGTTCTGCTGCACTAACAAGCAGCAAACTCAAACACAAGGCTGCAAGCGTCAGACCTGCACAGGCTTTATTCTTTCCCTGTTCTGTTCCTGCTCTTTCTTTCCTCGATTGGGACTAACAAGCTTTGCAACAGAAAGGATGCACCATTGGTCGGCTCAGAATCACTCAGTGGGGCTTGGCTACAACCTACAACTTGCTGCAGCCAGTCACATGAGGGCATTTACTCCCAAACACTTTCTGTTCTTGTAGTGCTAGCTTTCTTTCCTGCCAGGATAAATGGGGCGACACTGTGCAAATAACTGTGGGCTGGAGTCTAGACCCGGCTGCAGTTGTACGTGTAATCGCACTCTGTCACCTGGGCGGGGTCATCTTTAAGTCTGGTCAGATTGTTAGATGGCCCTCGGCGCAATATGAAAAGAAAGCTATTTATTCAGAAATCAGTCAAGAAATCACGTACAGTCTTACTATTGTTTATGAACACAGCACTTTTAGCAATGTTTCCTGTATAAATGTACATAGGTTATGCCAGAAGAAGCGTCTCTGAAGCGGATGTTGACTAGCTCCTGAAATAGATGGCAACCTTCACAGACTGAGCATGTGCAGGTCAAGAACTCAAACTCTATGTTGTTCAGTGAAGACCTCCTTACTGAAAGCCATTGGGTGGCATGCAAATGACCCCAGCGCTAGAAACACGATCAGCCAATCACAACTGAGCAGGATACACTACTTTGTGTAACAAAAAGCATTTTTTTTCTGCGTCAGGCCTCCGTGTATAACCAGCCTGCACAATTTCTTCATAAACGCTCATGAATGATGAACTTCTGCTTTGTGACTTCCTCCTGTGTGTGAAAGAATATTTCATCACTCCTTCAATCAATCGCTCAGTGTTTACCGTTTAAACCACACGCCTTGCTTGATTTGCTTGACAAACAAGTTTACTGTGGGTCCCAGTGATGGATAACCCGTGGCTTAGCAACAAAGGATTTTATTCCTTTAAAGCACTTTTTTTCCACTCACCAAGAAATCACAAGAGAATTTAAATTAATTTTATTATCTTTCCTTGTTGAAAGCTTTTTGGTCACATATTTTTATCTGAAACGTTTGTCTCCAATAATGGTCCAAAAATAGACAAGGCCAAAGAAGCAAAGCCGTTTTCAAGGGGCAGAGGTTGATGATTGGTCAGTTCTCTCCTGCTCATCAGAAAGTCTTAGAACCTTTCTCTCCTGAGATCAATATAAATAGTTTCAGGGAGTTTGTCCTCGGAAGATCTTGACATCGTTAGCATTAATATTAGACAATGCCACAGAGCTGTGATGAGATTAACCAACTGAGAGTTGAGTTCATTATGGGCAGTTATTAACACTCAGCGGTAACTCGTCCTCTGGCAGGATGACACTTTAAATTGATTTGGAGTGGATCAACCAGACATTTCATTTGGAAAGGTGGTGGTTCTCTTGATCTCCTCTAGACAAAATAATTCTTCTCTCCTCATTCAGGATGTTCAGCCTCTTCAGCGTCTGAAACAGCAAAGATAAGCAAGGATCAACTGCAGCCTGTTGCTGAATGAATTCGCTGATTGCCTTTGGAACTTTACTGCTGTAGAGAAATGCAGCTGATGAGGAGAAATATGGAAAATATTTGTATGATGGATTTCAGGAGAAGCAATCAGGGCATGTACT
Organism: Danionella cerebrum; assembly: GCA_007224835.1. NCBI lineage: Eukaryota > Metazoa > Chordata > Actinopteri > Cypriniformes > Danionidae > Danionella > Danionella cerebrum. The sequence goes on from SRMA01025126.1 coordinate 2,771, forward strand.
TGTTCTCTATTCATGCATTAAGCTGAGGTAATATTTAAGCCAGCCTTACCTTTTCTCCTTGACATTGTTCGATGCCCAGTGTTGGGCAAGCCTCTTGGAAAATGTAGGATGCTAAGCTTGAGAAACACGGTAAAAGTATTTAATTACGTCTAAGCTTTTTATTTAGCTTTTTATATTGAACCAATTTCACATCAATGCTCTCTCAGTAATCAAAAATCTAATTACTGAATAGAAGATACCGCGAGATACAAAACTAATCCGTTCCAGGGTGGTGTTCATATCTCGAACATTTCGTATCTCGAAGCAAGTTTTACATGTAAAACACCTAATCCATGTAACGGCTCTCAGAAACAACAGAATAAGTAGATGAAAAAATGGAAAATCAGAGAAAAATCAAGTAACGTTTCTTCAATCCTTAAATCTACACATTGTTAATGTAATAAATGATAATAATACAGAATAAAACATAAGCAAAATACGTAATATGTACACAAATGTGAAACCTTACCTTGAGAGTGAAGCGATGTGTTGGAGGAGGTGGAACGGATGCAGAAAACATTATGGCGGTACGCATGAAAGATAACTTTGGTACTGGTGAGAGTGTTTCTGAGAACGCAACACAGGGTTTCTCTAAGTTGCATCGAGCGGCTCCTCCCACGTCGCTCTGGGCTGATTCTTCACCTTTCTCAGCATCACTGATACCCCACGAGGAGAGCTCTTCCATGGGGAGCGAGTCCGAGGTGACATCGACAGTCTCTTCTGTTTTCTGACGGTTTTGCAGTGGTTTTGGCTGATCGTGGGGTTCACAGGTGTCTTTATGACGCTAACGATCTCAAAGAGCTGAATTCGAATCAGGAGCCGAGTGCAGCTGCAGCATTTAAAAGCAAAATATCAGGCGTTTCAGAGTCAGGAGTCTGGTGATAATTCATCCAATACCAACGCCACAAACAAATAGTTAAGAAGTCGTGAAGAGTTTCAGATTTCGTCTTAGATTCTGACTCGCATGTTGAACATTCCAGACTCCTCTATGATTTCGAAGAAGGAGAAGAACAACTGGGTGATCAAAAACATACTGACATCACTGTATGTGCATAGTTCCACAGCAACATACTTTGTTAAATAGGGGCTTTTTTTAGAAAAGGATTGGAACAATGGCTGCCTGAACACATTTTTTAGAGGAAATTGATCATCCCAAATGGGTTCCATAATTGACCCCGCTTTGAGCACTTGCATCAGTCATTATGAAACAGGAAGAAGCCATGGGAAGTTGGAAGTTGGGAGCATTGGATTATGAAAAATTGACAGTGGCAACAGATCTCATAAAAAACAACCCCATGCCATAATACACCATCCACCAAATTCAAATCAGATTTGGAAGATGCAAACCCAATGATCCTAGACTGGTCTAGACAATGGAACCCCTTCCTGTGCATCCTTGGCTCCCAGCCATCTTTTATTGCTTGTGTGGAGAAAACCACTTTGTTACTGGCAGCAAACAATTAGCTCCAGAAAGCGTCTCGACCCTCATTCACTTCACCGACAAACAAATGCATACATGTGTACACATATATATATATATATATATATATATATATATATATATATATATATATATATATGAAGCTGTTTTACCCACAGTGATGAAGTAAATCGTTTAATTTCTCACACAACCATCTTTGGTTTCCTCCGAAGCAATAGTTAAAAACATGAATTGAAGCAGTGTCCCCTACAGCGTTCCATTTGAAAGTGTTCCACATCTACAATGGAGTCTGTTCTAGCAGCGTCCGCGGTGAAATATGGCAGAACTCTGGGAGGATTTTCTCCCATTGCATCACAGGGTTTGAATTGATGGCCACTATCACATGTGAGCCAAGCAATCGAGCCTTAGATTAGATCCATATGTTCTGAGAGAGCCGGGTCAACTGCAGATACACACGGACTGTCTTTCGCTCTCTGCTGTGACACGGTGCAATGAATGAGGGTAATTTCAGAGAAAGGGTGAAGGAGAGCCAGAACGAGGCTCGGTGGGAAGGAATGAGTGCAATATAGAAACTTTAGATAGAGATATAGAAAATAAAAGGGCTACTATGAGGCTGTCAGAAGCAAAAAAAAAAAAACATTTTGGAAGTGATTCGGGTTTGATAACAAGTAAAACAAACAGCTTTCACTCAGGGTTAAATAATTTAGATGAAAACCTCTGAATATTATATGAACCGTGCTGTGCAGAGTTTATACAAAGTTTTCACCCTAAAGCTGCCTGGGTGTGTCTGGGGTCATTGTCCTGCTGAAATGAGGTCCAGAGTAATGCAACTGGATAGAATGGCATCTCGCTGTGGCCTCCACTCTCGAATCAAACCCCCATGTTTATATCTCTTCTGTAAGACTCCACAATGTGCCGTACTGTGCAGGTGTGAAAAATGCTGCAAACCAAGAATGCTTTCAAAATATTAATAATGTTTTAATGAACAAATTGCAAAGTGAGCAAACAAAAGAAAAATCCAAATGAAATCAATATTTGTCGTTAATACATTTTGCTTTCAAACCAATACGTGCACAAAGAGAGTGTTTTACCAAATTCAGCTGCAAACGATGATCCGGCTCAGACGCAGGTTGAGAGTCTGTTGCAGATAAAGATCTCAAACCTGCGCAGCAGATGCAACCTCATCGAGCTCATTACCCTTCGAAAACAGTAGATGTCCAGCACGGGAATCCGCTCAGAACTGGCAGAAACCAGTCAGACCCTGGTACACCTGGTCTTCATCAAAGGCTTGGTCCAAAAAGCCAAACCTTCCACATGGGAACGAGGCCAAGCGCCTCAAGTGTGCAGAAAAACAGGAAGTGAGTGCATACAAATGGCAGCAGGTGCTTTGGGGAGTGGTCCAAACGTGAGCGTCTGGAGGAGAAGCACGGAGAAGGTTCACGGAATGTCTGTGGCTGCATTTCTGCAAGTGAAGTAGGATTTATGCTGAGAAACACCATCAGGGAGGCAGATGGTTGGCCCCAAAAGATATCCTGCAGCAGGACAATGGATCCAAACATACGTCATTAAAAGCATAAAGCAGTGCATGGATCTCATCGAGGGGGGACACGAGGATGAGAGAAGCTACATCCACAGAAGATCTGGGGTCAGTACTCCAAGACGTTTGGAACCACTTCCAGCAGAGTTCCTTCAGAAACTGTGAGCAAATGGAATTGCTGTTGTTTTGTGGGTTTCACAGCAAATTTTGATTTGATTTTGATTCTCTTTATGCATGATGATCACGGATGAAAATAAATGATTAACAAACGAAGCTAATCTCACTGCAAAAGTCAACGGAGAGACTAACTAGACGTGAGCCGAAAGGCAAGATGGGCTTGATTAAGGAAAAGGACGGTGAGCGCATCCAACAGGGAAAATGACCCTCAGGTACACAGCACGTGTCCTCACAGCACCCGAGCAATCTGATGCAGCAGCAGCACGAGTCAGCACTCACAATGTCATGGAGTTCTGCCTCTAATCTTTCAAACAGCTCCATTAAGGATTAAGAGCCTGTTCTATTTGCCTGCGAATGTAATGTGATTTCGAAAATCAGAATCTAATCAAGGTAGCTTTGACCTTTTGATCCAGCTGAATTATTGCTGGATGAGCAATCTCTTTCAGTTAGGAAAGTCATTTATGAACAGCGCTTCGTTAAAGCATAGTGTGGCGACCTCTTCTGGATGTTTGTGTAGTATACCTGTGAAAATGACCTTATTCAGGAACCGCACTTTCAGTCAAGCCATGCTGTCCTGCACTTGCCTTATCCATTTTCATCCCCAGAATAAGTTTGATCAGGTGTATTTTATGAAGGTTTGGGCTAAACCTGGACTAACCTTGGGCAGTTCTGGCGCTAAATATCAAATATTGATAAATTCATACCGCTCTAGAGTCTCGAGGTGTCCAAGACGCAGCAGCTGCTCACTGGAGCTCCACAAGGACCTCCCTGGGTCCTATCGCGTTACTATTTTCATTCTAAGTCAAATGTTTTGTATTATTTATGTAAATAGCTCATTGCTCTAAACTTTTTGTTTTCATTAAGCCACGCCTACCTTTTGGGACTTTAATTGGACATGTTGGGGGCGAGTTTGGACAGTAATTGTTGAGGAGAAACAGCTTCTTACTGTCTGTATTTTAGTGTACGTGATTTAGGTGAAAAGCTCAATATTTGTGTTATTGGATTTAAGAAATGTAATTATACATTTTGATGTATTTTACAGAATTGTTTTATTTTTACTTTTGTTTGTATCTGTGGTAAAATAAGTAATTTTTTTAGGTTCAACAGTTGACGACATAAGATCAATCTTTATTCAACTACTCAATAGTAGATTCAGGGGGGGCATAAGTGGTGGATGATTATATTTGGTCACTGACTACCATTCAAAACTTTAGTATCACTTATAAACATCCAATTTTTAGAGGAAAAAACATTCTTTTCAGTGAGGATATCTTTAAACTAATGAGAAATACACTCAGCGTCAATGTGGTAAATGACTACTCTAGCAGCAAATGTCTACGTGGCTGGTGAAAATGGGCCTCTATACAGCCATCGCTTCAGTGTTCTGGTAGTGTGTTGCTCACTGTGGCAGAAGCTAACGGACCATTAGAAAACCCTTGTGCATCATGTTAGCGCAGCTGAAAAGAGTTTAGCAGCTTAGAGAACCAATAAAACTCACCTTCCTTTGAGCGGGTGGAGTATCTGGAGCATCACATTTGTAGAATCAATAAAATGCTCAAAATTGCCAGAAAAAGAGAACTCTCATGTGAATTTAAACAGTATTCTTGTTCCTAGAAATGAAGGCTATTCCATGCGAGAAATTGTGAAGAAACTGAAGATTTCCAACAACGATACATACTACTCCCTTCAGAGAACAGCACAAATCGCCTTAAACCAAAGCAGAGAGTGAGATGAGAGCCCATTGTACAACTGAGCAAGAAGAGAAGTACCGTAGAGTCTCAAGCTAGGAATGTTGACTTTTCATCATCAGGCCCCTTTAATTGAGCACTAAAAAGCAATGTGTTTGACCTATAAGTGTCATTATTATTATTATTACGAGAGCTAGAAGCCGTTGTAGTTCAGGACTCCATTCATCTCAAGATAAATTACTCAAACCTGTTTGATATTATTCACATTAAACAGCTACAATTCAAGTGTGTCAGAGAAAAAGCACTAAACTCTGAAATCTCTCATCATCTGTCCAACAATTTATGATTTACAAATCTGTTTTGACACGGCGGACACACACACACACATGCACACACACTCGCACACACACACACACGCACGCACACCCACACCCATACACACACACACCCATACACGTCCAAGAACTGCTGGTCGCGTGTGCACAGAGTCAGCAGTACCTGAGTAGGAGACCCCGCCACACCCAGCGCGGACAACCCCCACAGCCCCCAACCGGTCCCCGAGCCACCACCCACCACCACACCCCCAACCCCCACCTGGCGGGCCCCGGCCGCAGCACGGGCGCAGACAGGCCCACCACCAAGCGGCCGCAAAGGCAGCGGCACCCGCGAGCACGGACCCCAGAGGCCCCCCCACACCGCCCAAGAGGCCAATCCGGCCACACCGAGCACACCACATCTAAAAATTTGTTAGTTGGTAATCCGTATTTAAGAACCAAATCTTCAAATGAAATTATTTTGTTGTTGACAATTATATGTCTAAAATGTGTTATTCCATTATTTTGCCAATTTGGAAAATATACTGCCCTTTTGTTTAGTAAGAAGTCTGGGTTGTTCCAAATTGGTGTGTGCTGGCAAGGAGCAAGCGGTGAGCACGTTATCTTAAGAAATTCCCACCAGGCTGTCAGTGAAGTACGTATGCTGATATTCTGAAAGCAGTTGTGATGTTTAATCTTAGAGCTTATAAACGGTAAATCTGCTATCTTAATATCTTTGCAAAATGTCTGTTCAATGTCGAGCCAGGTGAGTTCAGTCGAATTAGAACTAATCCATTGGTACAAGTGCACCACTCTATGGCATAGGAAATAATGGTATACGTTTGGCAGCTCCAGGCCACCGCAGTCTTTGGATTTCCTAAGCTTGTGCAAGCTAATGCGTGGAGGTTTGCCTTTCCATAGAAATCTGGAGAAATGAGAGTCTGGAGAATGATTTGAACCAATCCCGGGACGGCTGGTTAGGAATCATTGATAACAGATAATTAATTTTGGGCATGACCATCATTTTAATGCTGGCAACCCTTCCCATAAGTGAAACTGGTAAGTGTTGCCATCTTTTGAGGTCATCCTCTATTCTTTTAAGTAGTGGTGAGTAATTTAGTTGTACCAGATCCGACAGCCTCGATGAGAATTCAATGCCAAGATATTTAATATTCCCCGAATTAAAAGTGGTGGAGAAGTAAGAGTTCTGAAGAACCGTGTTGAGTGGCATAACTGTTGATTTCCCCCAGTTTACAGAGTATTCAGAGACAGCTGAAAATGATTCAATAACATTAATAGCTGCTGGAAGAGAGAGATGGGGATGAAGGAGAAATAATAACACATCATCTGCATAAAGACTTATTTTGTGATGTATATTTTTTGTACTTATTCCAGTAATTTGAATGTTTTGCCTAATTGCTTGCACCAGTGGTTCAATGAAAATAGCAAATAGTGAGGGAGAGAGTGGGCAGCCTGGTCTGGTTCCTCTTTGAAGGTTAAATCTAGATGAAGTTTGTTCATTTGTTCTAACTGACGCATTCGCAGAGCTATATAGAATTTGGATCCATTCTATAAAAGAGTTACCGAATCCAAATTTACGAAGTGTTGCCATTAGAAATTTCCCGTTAACTCTATCAAAAGCTTTTTCTGCATCTAGAGAGATAATGGCAGATTCTAGACTCGTGTTGTTTGCTAGGTCAATCAGGTTAACTAGTCTGTACATATTATTTGTTGAGTGTCTACCCTTGATAAAACCTGTTTGGTCTGCATGAATAATATGAGGGGTAATTTTTTCCAGCTTTTTAGCGATAGCTTTGCAAATTATTTTTAAGTCTACATTTATAAGAGAAATTGGTCTATAGCTTGATGGCAGTGTCGGGTCCTTCCCTGGTTTTAGGAGTAAACTTATGAAAGCTGAGTTCATGTTTGATGGTATTTTTCCTTCAGACTTAATTTCAACTACCATTCTGCTAAAGGTAGGTTCCAGCACTTGCCAAAACTCTCTGTAGAACTCTGCTGGATAACCATCTGGCCCTGGTGCTTTTTTATTTGGCATTTGTTGTAGAGCCTCGTGGAGTTCTGTAGAAGATTTGGTGATTCTAAATTTACTATCTGTTCGTTTGATAGTTTTGGTAATTCCAGATTCTTTAAGCATAATTCAATTTCGGTTGGCGATGGGTTAATTTGAGATGTATATAGATTTTTATAAAATTCCCTGAAAGTATTATTAATGTCTTGGGGGTCGTGAACAAGTTGTCCATTTTTGTTAATTACTGATGAGATATGAGGACGCCATCTGGCATAACCTCAAGGAGTTTCCACCATTATATAAGTTCTTCAAACCACATTCACCCTTGATAAAGAGACTGTGAGCTCGAACAGAGAAACGTTTCTCAAAAGTTTGTTTTTCCTTGTTATTTTTAGTAGACCTGCTAAAAACTTGCCACACCTGTTAGCATGCTTGAGGTTATCCAGCCGTAGTCTTTCGATTTGAAATTGAGTTTTTTTATTGATTAGGATATTCAGTTCTAATTTAGTTTGCCTTAAATCTTTCAGGATGTTTTCTTGGGGGTTGTCTGTATAAGCAGTTTCGAGGGATTTAATTTTTAATTCTAATTCTTGTTCTTTCCTAGTTTCTTGTTTTTTCTTGAATGATGAGAATGAAATTATTCTACCTCGCATTACTACTTTTGCAGTCTCCCATAAAACACACGCTGAAATTTCTGGGGTGTCGTTAATTTCCATAAAGGTTTCCCATTCTTTTTTCAAAGAATTTATAAATTCCTGGTCTTTAAGCAATGATGTGTTAAGTCTCCAGTTTCTCCTAGGTTGTGAAACAATTCTGGTTATTGAGAAAGAGACTGGTGCATGATCGCTAATTAATATAGAATGAATGCTCGTAAGAGTAATATCTAACAGAACTGAGTTATTTACTAAGAAGTAATCTAGACGTGACTGTGAGTGATGAACCAATGAGAAATATGTGTACTCCCTTAAAGTTGGATAAAAAGATCTCCAGGCATCACAAAAACCAAAATCAATCATATATTGTTTGAGATTTCTTGCTGATTGAGAGTCTTTACAATTAGCAGCTGTACTCAGCCTGTACTCAGTTCTGGGTTAAGTACCAGGTTAAAATCCCCACCTATTATGAGCTTGGAATCCGAGTGCGTAGATAGAGCTGTGAAAAGGTTGTGAAAGAAAGAGGGGTCATCAACATTGGGGCCATAAATACTAGCGATGCAGTATTCTATGTTTGATATGGTTATGTTAACTATAATAAATCTCCCTTCAGGATCTGCAATAGTATTATTATGAATAAAGGTTTATTATTATGGCGACCCCTCTTTGCTTGGTGAGTTTCCTGTAGTAATACTATGTCTGCCTTTAACTTCACTGTTCACTGATTTCACTGATTTCAAATGTTCTCCACAGTCACCAGATCTCAACATTTAAGATGTGGTGGACTGGGAGATTTGCATCAAGTCAGCAGCAACTGATGACCTCAAGCAGGGACGTCACTAGGGTTGACAGATAGGGGGGGCTTAGCCCCTGGAGGGCTTCTCGTACATTGCATGCGGTGAAAATAGAATTTACTTTATTAATCCCTTTGGGAGAACTTTTTGGGAACTAGTACTAATGACACTAAATTTCACTAGCGGTAATTGGGAAAAGATACTAACATTATGTGTACTTCAGAGATTCGACAGGATATTAGACAGCTAATAAAAGATTTTTCACGATGTTAGCATTTTAGACGACGTTCGCTTTAGCTTCCACTGTTAAGGTTGAAATAGACTAGGCTACAATATCGTCCTTCCTTCTCTTACCATAGGTAAATGTTCAGATTAAGCAACAATCGCTGCCATCAACGTGCAATCGCTGACCGTGTGTACACCGTGTGTTCACTGTTGCTGCCTCCACACTGTTGTGTTGGTCCAGCTGCTTATGCGGCCGCCTACCACGTCACGCTTGACGCATGCTAATGAGGCATGATGGGAATCATAACAATAATAATTTTGAAAGCGAACTTCAGTTTAACTCGCTTTCTTGCTGGCTCGTGTTCGCTGCATGTATGCACTTATTTAAAATATATTTTAAATATCAAGATAATAATAATAAATAAAATGTCACCCAAAATTATAGGGGGGGCTTTGGGATATTTTAGGGAGGCTGAAGCCCCCCTAAATTAGGGCTAACGACTAGGGCTGGGCGATATGAAGCAAAAAATATATCTCGATATATTTTGCTATATCTCGATATACGATATATATCTCGATATTTTTACAGGATTTATAACCACTCCCCAAAAAAACCCTACTGCAAAAAAAAAAAAATAATACAAATGTCAAAGTCGTTTTTTATTGAAGCTCAGAGGTGCTTCTGCAAAATTTCTTTCAGAAATCCTTGTATACATATTGCCTTTTCATTCAAAAATAAAACAATAAAAAAACAGGCAGTGCATAGGAACAAAGTGCTCCTGTAACATTTAGGATATAAACAAAATCCCTGATAACATAAATAATAATTTAACTGTAAAATAATACACATTGCCTACTTTTCATTCAAAAATAAAACAACTCAAGCTCATCTTTGCAGGACCTCTGTTGTAAGTAACCTTTTCCAATTCAGCAGCAAGCCGCGCTCTCTCTGTAGTGTACAGTCGCGGGAGTTCCTGTCTCGAAAAGTAATGCCGACTAGGTAAACTGTATCTGACTGGGATCAAGTGTTTTTAGCATACGTTTAAAGCCACGTTGTTCAACGACGGATATGGGTGCCATGTCCACCGCTATGTGAAATGCCACGGACTCTGTGATGCTACACCACCTTGCGCTCTGTCTTTCATATTCTACACTCCGCGTTATAGAATTGTGGAGATTAGTTGAGCTTTGGTTGGCAGCAAGTTTCACGGCATTCACGGCAGTAGACATCTGTCTGTTGTTCGTCTGACGACTTAAAACCAAAGTATTTCCATATAATGGAGCCAGCAATTCTTTTTTTGCAACAAGTTCTGTAACCTCCGGGCTGGTTGTGGGCGCCGCCATGTTGATTGAGACGACAGGCAAGGGGAGGGGGAACAAAAGCAAGGAGGCGCGGACGAGCACAGCACAGAGAAGGCAAACAAGCAAATTGGCGAAAATTAAATATAGACATTATATCGATATGTACGATATGCCAGAATTCATATCGAGTTTAAAAAAAATCTCGTTATATTTTAAATATCGAGATATCGCCCACCCCTACTAACGACGTCACTGACCTCAAGTCAATATGGAACAAACTCTCTGAGAAATGTTTCCAGTACCTTGTTGAATCTATGCCATGTAAGATTAAGGCAGTTCTGAAAGCCAAAGGGGCACATACTTTACACATACTAATATGGTGTAACTAATAAAGTGGCCAGTGAGTGTATGAGACTGAATGCATTTGAATAAAACCTGTCTTGTTACCTGCTTCAACACAACTTTTCTTGAATAATTCATCTCTTCCCCTCATGATTTTTTTCACTGCTGCCACCTGAGCATAAAGAAAGCACAGCGATTGACTATTTAGATTTTTTTATTTTTAAGTTTAATGTCTGCTATCACTATGAATAATAATCAATCCACTATATTTTACATGACTGTATTGTTTATAACAAGAATATAATTATTACAAGGACTTTATCAATTAAAATAGTATATTTCTCTTAATATCTTTAATTTGATCAAAATTTATATTGTGAAATTGCAATTATTCATTTTCATCATTGGCTCTCTGCATTGGACTAGCGACCAGTCCAGGGTGTACCTCCACTTATTGCCCTAAGTGAGCTAAAGATGCGCACCAGCAGTTCAAGCAGATGAATGAATTATTTTTTTGTTCAAATCAACATCATTGTGGATTGACAAAAATTATTCAAATAGTCCAGTAAACTTGGTTTAATCATCAATAGAACCAAGACATATTTTGCATTTGAACAATCTTAAGTATCAAAATATTTCTGATAATCTTTTAACAACTGTATTATTCATTCATTCATTCATTTTCCATTCCCGCTTATTCCCTTTCGGGGTCACGGGGGTCTGCCGGTGCCTATCTCCGGCACACATTGGGCGAGAGGCGGGGGTACACCCCGGACAGTTCGCCAGTCCATCGCAGGGCAACATTCACACACACATGCACACCTAAGGGGTATTTTAGATTAGTCAATTAACCTAACCGCATGTTTTTGGGATTGTGGGGGAAGTACCCGGAGGAAACCCACGCAAGCACAGGGAGAACATGCAAACTCCTTCCAGGAAGGTCACCGGCGAGCCTTGAACCGACAACCTTCTACCTGGAAGGCCACAGTGCTACCCACTGCGCCACTGTGCTGCCCACAACTGTATTAAACTATATCATATAGACATTTCTATAGCATTTAGAAAAAGCCATTATTCACTACATATGAAACTAAGCCCTGAAAGTTTCAGTGCTTTTAGTATCTCTCTGGCCCTATTGCAACTCAGAAATAAGTAGAACATAGTTTGTACGTTTTTGTGTATAAGCAAGCAGTAACAAAAATTACATTAGACTCAGAAAATGTGTATTACCTCCACAAGTTGTCCTACTGTGTGGGTCCTTCCACAGCCTTTGTTTTCATGACAAGTGCTTAAGTGTACTAGGGGAGAGACTGGAGATAGCAAGGCCATGCCCTCATTTGTCAGCTCCTCGCCAACATGGATGGCACTGCCTCTAAAAAACATAGTCCCTCTACCCAAATTTAAAAAGTACGGGGGTGATTGGCCTCCCAGACTATAGCCCCAGACCATGTAAGATTGTCTTTCCCTCAATTTGGAGGCAAATTCTTCAAATAAAATAACTTTGGCCACCGTTTTACCATCAGTTACTATAGCAATCTTGTTTAATTTTGTGATACCCGGTTTAACAGTGGTGTCCTGGAAGTCCCAGGTCACTACTCTGATCTTTTCCACCACTGCAATCACGTAATTATGAAGAGTTGGGGGCCTGAAATATGCAGAATCTGGCTTTGTCCAGAGCAGATGATGAAGTGCTATTCTGTAATGGTGCAAACACACACATAGTAAAACAATGTACCATAAATCCTTTGTTTAGATTTCTTAATGATATACAGATTATTGTACATTAATAATGTTTATTGTGATGATTATATTATTAATGATTATTGTGCATAAACCACCATTTTATGCATTGCAAAATACTCAAACATTAATTAGGCATTACACTTTGATGGACTGGCAAACTGTGCGGAGTGTTAATCACTTTTAGTTCAAAAGTGCGCTGGAGATGCAAGTGCAACAGCAGAACCCTCTGATCCCCAAAAGTGGGTAAAGAGAATACTTAATGTTGTAATCTAATAATAATTTTGTAAAGCTTTGTGAATGCAATTTATTTTCTCTTGTCACAATCTTGCCATGTTTGAAATATTGTCAAACTAAAAGCCTATATACAGCAATACATTTTTTTTTTGCAGCGCCAGGGCTATTTACAGTTATGTATTTACTAGTAAACCTGTGGGAACGGCATTTTAGGAAGAAGCAGACCACACTGGCCGAAAGGTGGAGTTGCTTATTTTGTTTGTAAAGATATACAGAAGAAGAGTCAACGTTTCTTCATGTGCACAAACCGGACCGACAGTTGCAACAGAGGCTCAAGATCATCAACTGCTTGATTAAAAAGTTTTACATTTCTATGCGTCATGCAAAAATACTGCTGAAAGGCGCCGTTGTTGAATATATCCGTTCATTTTCTGAAGAGAGCACAGATCTGGTTGCAGTGACAATACCTCCAGCAGTAGAAAATGTTAGATGTGTTGCCTGCCCGATCTCCGAGGAACAATGTCGCCATACAACTTTAAATTTATCCACTCGTCTATCCCCGTTACGTATTTTGACAGAGAAGCCAAAGTGTTCCCAAACAGGAGAGCGTAGTGAGGTGGGAGGGTCTTCAAGCTCTGGCTTCTCTTTTGCTTTTGATATGATTCCATTTTCTTACTCATGCTCTGCTACTCGTGGCGTGCAGCTCTACTGTGCGTCACTCAATAGCGTCCTTGCAGAAACTCACCTAGGAACATTGTTCCGCTGCGCTTAATATCGCGCTAATAATAAATTTAAATTATTATAAAAATACCGAATACCGAAACGGTACGCAAGTGTACCGAACCGAACAGGCCGTACCGAAACGGTTCAATACATACCGTGAACTGTTACACCCCTAGCTAGTATTGTTTGTTTCAGAAAGCAATACTTAACGTTACAGTGAAGAATAAATAGTGGTAGCTTCATAGGAGTCCCTTCAACTATAAAGTAAATGATTACGGATTATAACTCTGTCAAAAAGTAATGGCTTGGCTTCTGACGTAGAGATTTTTTTATAGAATATGAACATACTGTAACATTTAAAAATAATTTGTACGTTGCTCATTTTGTTCTGTTTGAAAAACATTTGGTTATTTGCTTAGGTTATGTGTTCCTTAAATGAATGTAAAACATCATCAACGTGCTATATCTCAAACTCTTGTTGCCTACCCGTCACTGTTCTGTCACAAGAAATTAACTCAATATTCCAGCCTCTGACAAACTGTCAAACTCAGGTAATCCCCTCACTAGAATAAAATATAAAGAAAAAGTTTTTTTTTTGTCAAAAAGACTCTTTTACATGATCCATAACAGATTTATATGGAAGTTACCATGATTTATGAGCTAAATATTCATTTAATTATTATTATATTCACACGTTTGAGTGAGAAAAAAAAAAATTATATTGGGGTGAATAAGAGAGAGATTCTATAGGGGACATTATGTCAAAATGGGACAAGTGATTGATCCCCCCCCCCCCACCTGCCCCTCCGGATCTACGTCACAGGAAGTAGCCACCCATCCCTCCAACTCTCTCTCCCTGGCTTTCCGTTTGTGTGTATATATAAGAGTTGTATCATTTTCAATGTGTTTATGTATTTGTGTGAAAAAACGGTTTCGCAAGAGAGATGGCGGAGATGAATTCACCTTCCGGTACGGGTTGGAATGAAGAGATGATTGACTTTCTTTCAAAGGCTCCTAGAAAACAATTGGGGCATCTTACATTGACAAAATTTCTACATGATGATGTGACTTGTGAAGAAGGAATTCGCTTTGTCAGACGACCATGTTTTAGGATACTTATTTAACAAGAGCGATCGAGTTGTGACTCTACACAATCGGTGTCAAGGATGTCTTTTCACTTGAGAGTCCCTGTCTAACTCTCTATGCAAAAGACTGGAAGTTGTTTTATTCATCAGTCTGGGGGGGGGGGGTGTACACGGGATCGGAGAGAATCCGTTGTTTGTTGCTGAATGGAATGGTGTGACTCCTAACAGCAGATACCGTCTTGTTACCGATCATTCAAAGAAGGCTCCTGATGAGTGTATCTACATATTTTTCTGCAAAGATAAGGCAAAGATTGGTGATGACTATTGTGTGACGAAGAGGAGTGATCATCATGAATTCTATGAGATGCAATTTGTGGTCAAATGGAAAGATCTACAACTATTGGATGATGTTTTTTTTATCCATTAATAAAATCTTTTGTTGGTGCGACATGTATAATGGGTACAGCAAAGTGAAAACCAAGCTCTTTCACCCTGAAAGATTCAGAAAAAGTGGTGTGGATCACTACCGGCTCCTCCCATTCAGTACAACATTTAAACCCTTGCAACTTCCACAAGACATCGTCGCAAAATGGCTGAGAAGAGTACACCCAAGTGCAGACGCGCACTCACCACCCTGTTCGATATGAATGTTGATGAAAATGCTACAGACAAGAAACAAGGCAAAATTCAACAAGTGGATGACGCTACCACCAACACCTCCTGGTTGGACAAATTCTGCAAAGAGCTGGGGTATCGAAACCTGACTTTTCTGATGGATGTATGGAAACCTACACAAGCGACTTCTTTTGACACTACCGACGGCTGCTTCAATGATGTCTGATTCAGAATCCTGAAAGGTGTGATCGTTATGGTGTTGGAGAGTCTCATCTACGCTAAACGGAAGGATGTGTGCAACGGTTGCGAGATCGACCACCCCAGTCAACTCCAACATTCCTGCATTTATGATCCTCCTACATACTTCTTCAGTTCACACTTTGGTAAAATTGAATCAGAAACTGTTCAAGTCTGAACTCCAAAACATCATCACGCACGCTCTGGGTGAGTGTGGGTTCAAGACGCATCCGCAAAGGATCCACGGAGCCGCTGGGGTGATTTAGCTGGAACTGAAAAACGAGCCATGCATTGTTGACAAGCTGGAAGAGATCAGAAAGAACCTCCTGGATAAAAAGACTGAAACAATCATTTGCGACGCTGTCGATTCTTAAAAGAAGAGTAAAAGTTCAGATTAAGTCAGAATGGGGAACATTTGGTGTCTGAATAATATTTGTAATCCTTTGTTTAAATCTTATTACAAATCCCAGTTGAAACGTCTGTTGTATCAAGTTATTTTTGATTATGTACCAAAAATTCGGTCGAGACGTGTAATAAATTTCTCTAATTTGATTAAAGATGTACGATCTCTGTCAAATTCATGGGTTGAGATGATTAATGTTGTTCTCGATTCTGAAGATGAAACCAAGACCTCTGTGATAAAAGTGGTTTTAGAAACAATGTGTAAAAACCCTACAGAGTTTCGGCCTGCTGATGTCCTCACTACGATTGTCTATCTGGTTGACGTTTGCTCGGCACTACTTTTAGAAAATGATAGAGCCACTATAGGTGTTATTCTTGATTCTTCAATAAATTTTATTGTTGATAAAAACATAACCTCATGTATTCATGTTCTATTCTATCTGGACAACTTGTAATTTTTTGTGTCTGAAATTGAAATAAAACACTGTGTGATTAAACTTTGAAGCATAATTTTTTCAATATTCTTGCTGTGTCAACATGAGTGAGGTTATGAGAGAGATTTACTACACGCCATCGAATCCCAGATCATTCGGTGGGAAAAAAAGATTAAAAGACGCCGTCTTTAAGGAAAGTGGGCTTCGTCTGACTGATGATGAAGTTTCAGAGTGGTTGTCAGGGGAGGATGCCTATATGTTACATATGCACAGTTTCAAGCTGATTTGGCTGATATGACTGAATACTCAGAGGAGAATGATGGTTATAAGTACATACTGACATGTATAGATGTGTTTAGCAAATATGCTTGGGCACGTGTGTTAAAAATTAGACTGGGAAAGATGTCACCAACGCTTTTGCATCAATTCTAGCAGAGGGTCGCATTCCTCAAAAGCTGCAGACGGATAATGGAACAGAGATTTTCAATAAAAAATTTTAAGATTTGGTGAAAACACACATCATTCATTGCGCGACTGTTTCAGACTTAAAAGCCAGCGTCGTAGAGCGTTTTAATAGGACATTGAAAAGTAGAATGTGGAGATCCCTGACTGCTACAAATTCAAGACGGTACATAGATGTCTTACAAGACCTAATGTTGTGTTACAACACCAGTTTCCACAAGAGCATCAAAGTGAGACCGGTGGATGTCTGTAAAGATAACGAAGACTTTGTATTTCAAAACTTGTACGTATCTATAAAGAAAGGGAAAGCTGAATTCAAATATAAAGTGGGTGATGTTGTTAGAATTTCGAAAGTGAGAGGTCCATTTGCAAAAGGGTATAAACAGAACTACACCGAAGAATTTTTCACCATTTCAGCCTGAATCCCGAGACAACCGGTCGTCTACAAGTTGAGGGATTATGACAACGAGTCTATTGAAGGAGTGTTTTATGAACAAGAGATACAAAAAATTAGTGTGAGTAAAAACAAAGCGTTTAAGGTTGAGAAGATTTTAGGAGAGAAAAAGCAAGGTCGATCGACGCTCGTTTAGTAAAATGGTTAGGGTGGCCGTCTAAATTCAACAGCTACGTTGACAAAAAAACATTATTTGATACAGCCTGAAAGATTTTGTTACGGTCATGGATAAGGATGGTTTGGTTTCTATGTCACACTACCTTGCATCGCTTCTCTCTCTAAATATCCTGAAAATAGGATAGGTTGTTACAAAACAAGACTAGCCATCCCCATTCACTTAAAAGGACAATGGGAAGTCGGGTTGTCTGAAATTGAATACCATCGAAGCTGGTACACTCTTCCTAAAGATGATTCATCGTTCAAAATATCAGTAGGAATCAAAAGTAAGAATAGAGGTGATTTAACAGAGATGAGTCCTATTGTACCTTCTACCGTCGTGAGGAAGTACATACCCACTGTATACTACAATGACATATCCGTATTAATCAGGAGTAGAGATCGACCAATATATCGTTTTACCGATATTTTTCCCAATATTTAAGCATTTTACCATAATCGGTTATCGGTTTTGTAATATCGGGTTCACCGATAAATGGCGCCATCTTGTGGTCGTTTTGAGAATTACGCGCATGATCGCCATTGCAGCATGGCGTCTGAGGGGAACAACAACTGTGTGCACAGGTAAAGTATACTTACTTGCTTTGCTATATTTAGTAAACTTTATTTAACATAGCAGCTATTAATGCACAAATTAGATGTGTTACATAAATGACTGATATGTAATTTATGCAGCTTGGCTCTAAGAAATAAAGACGAACTCACAGAGTCACGCAAAATAATCCGTCAAATCCAGTCACAATAAAGACGTAACTTTGCCTGGATTAAATAATATACAGCCATGAATAAGCAAAGTTGTAAATAAAAGCGCTGAATTTAATTCTCTCTCTGTTGTCTACATGCTCATTATTAGTCTCGTGAAGTCGGAGTCACGAATGCTAAAATAAACAGTCATGTCCTGTTCCAATAAAGACGTACCGGTAACTTGCCTGAATTAAATACAGCCACTAATGCACGTCTATATGCTCCTCATTCGTCTCGTGAAGTCGCTTCCATTTTGCTGTTTACTCAGCGGGTTGATGCTCATGAAATGCTTTAGCACAGCCACCGCATATAACTTTTAACAAGATTCACTTAAACACCCCGAATTATATTAACATTTATATAATCATCATTCCGCTAATAAACATATTCTAAATAAATATAACTAATAAATTGAATGCGCTTTGTCAGCACGCATTTCATAATCTAGAACGACAAAAACGGTTGTTTTTTTTTTAAAACGTAATTGTGATATATCAGAAATGCAATAAAAACGATGTTTTGTTTGTCATATTTCAATATTTCAGAATATTACTCAGTAAATTAACATTATCCAGCAAATTATTCTTCACTATTTACCCTATAAACAGCTTTATAAACCTAATAAGTTTGTATATAAACCTAAAAAGTTGATATGACTCCTGTGCTTGAAGACAGACATTCTATATTTATTTTGCTTATTGGAAATGTTAGTGTTGCTGCTCATGCTTTTCATAAAATATTTTTATTGTTGTAATATGAATATTAAATTTAACATGAAAGACTGCTTTTTACCTCATTGAAGGTTTTATTTTTGGTTTTTTACCTCATTGAAGGTTTTAAAACTTTAGTAACAGTGGACTTTCAGACCCCTCTATTTATTGTTGTATAAGAGTTTTGATTTGTATGCAAGGAGGGAGTGATTGTAATAAATAAAACAGTTTGTTCAGTTCAGTGGTGTTGTAATCATTGTGTCAAAAACAGAAGTATAATAGTGTCGCAGGAGAGGGATCACACAACAAGGTTGTAAACAGAAAAGGATTTATTGAGTGTGATAATCGTAGTGCTCGTGGGTAGTGCAGTCTTCCAGTGCTCGGTGCTCGTGCCCTCTTTCGTCTCGGTGCTCTTCCCAATCCCAGCAGTGCTCACGTGCTCGGTGTCCAGAATAGTCGGGGCTGTGGGGGACGGTGCCGTCGTCTGGTCGTCACGGGCTGTCTGGAGGTAGAGAGAGAGAGAGGAGTTAGCTGCTGCACTCTTCGGAGATCCGACTCCCTTTGGCTTCCTCTGCTCTCTCTCTTATGCTGCCGCGCTAATGATGCGCGGCTGCTCCCGATCTCCCTGTGACGACGGGAGCTAGGTGTTTCCATTTTATGCCAGGACCGCGCTGATTGGAATGGACTCCCGTCACACTCCCCCCCCCCCCAAGCGTTGTCCTGGTGGGTCCTGAAATGCATCACAGAAAGACTGGGTATCAAGGGTGGGTGGGGAGTGACCCCCGACAAACCTGCGTAGCCGGCCCAGATCCGGGATAGGCCATCGGCGTTGTCGGCCCCGGCCCGATGACGGACTTCAAAATGGAAGTCCTGGAGCGCGAGGAACCAGCGGGTCACCCGAGCGTTGGTGTCTTTCGCTCTTGCCATCCATTGAAGTGGGGCGTGGTCCGTCAGGAGGGTGAACCGCCGGCCCAGGAGATAATATTTCAGCTCCAGGACTGCCCACTTGACGGCCAGGGCCTCCTTCTCGACGGCCGCATACCGGGTCTCAGCCGGGTTCAGCTTCCTGCTGATGAAGATCACAGGGTGTTCCTCACCTTCCTGCACTTGGGACAGGACGGCTCCCAACCCTGTGTCGGAGGCGTCAGTCTGTAGCAGGAAGGAGTACCGGTTCCGTCGTGAGCGCCTGCTTTATGCTCCAGTTCCGGAGTCCACACGATCTTCTCCGGCTGCCCCTTCCTGGTCAGGTTTGTCAGGGGGGCGGCGATAGAGGAGAAGTTGGGGATAAAGCATCGATAATACCCCGCCAACCCCAGGAAGGCTCGTACCTGGGTCTTTGTGGTGGGGCGAGGGGCTTGTTGGATGGCTTCAACCTTCTTATCCTGGGGGCGGATCACGCCGCGCCCCACACGGAATCCCAGGTACGATGCATCAGCTTGGGCAAGGTGGCATTTGTGGGGGTTGACGGTGAGTCCGGCTTCCCGGAGCTCCGTGAGCACCCTCCGCAGCCGGTCCAGATGGTTGTCACACGCCTCCGAGTGGATGACCACATCATCCAGGTAGGCGGCGGTGTAGGTCTGGTGTGGGCGGAGCAGGATATCCATCATGCGCTGGAATGTGGGCGGGGCTCCGTGCAGGCCAAAGGGGAGACGTCGGTACTGCCAGTGGCCCGATGGTGTAGAGAAGGCGGTCTTGGGCCGGTCTTCTGCGGCCACTGGCACCTGCCAGTCGCCTTTGGTGAGGTCTAGGGTGGAGATGTATCGTGCCCTCCCTATATGACCCAGGAGCTCATCCACTCGGGGCATGGGGTAGCTGTCGAATACCGAGACTTCGTTCAGTCTTCAGAAATCGTTGCAGAAGCGGAGGGTGCCGTCAGGTTTAGGAACCATCCGGCTAAACAGCAGGAACAGCTCGTGCGCGATGTTCTTCGCGGTGGCTTTGCGTAGGGGCACGGCTTCCGGGTACCGGGTGGCCACGATGTCCAGGATGTGCTCATGGCCTCGGGCAGACTTCGGCAACGGCCCCACTAAGTCCATCCCAATCCTCTCAAAGGGCACCCCTATGATGGGGAGTGGAATCAGTGGACTGGGGGCAGGCGTTTGCAGTGACGTCTTCTGGCACGTAGGGCATGCCTTGCAGAACGCTTTTACCTCGCCGTCAATCCCCGGCCAGTGGAAGCGGTCTCGGATCCGCTGGATCGTGTTCCCTGCTCCCAGGTGCCCGGCCATTGGGTGGGAGTGCGCGAGCTCCAACACCGTCTCCGTCTTCGACCGGGGGACGACGAGTAGCTCCTTAACCACCCCCCATCGTTCGGCGACGCAGTAGAGCAGACCATCCTTCACTATGAAGTGCGGGAGAGGATGGGGCCCGGGTTGGAGTTCCTGTCCTTCAGCCATGCGCACCTGAGCCCAACAGTGCTTCAACCGGTCGTCTTCATGTTGCTCGCGGCTGAAGGATCCCCCTTGTGTAACCGGCTGGAACACATCATAGAAGAGGTTAGCAGAGGGGGGGGCGGACTCACCATCTCTCCCGCTATCCGACGTTAGGGTGGCAGCCGGGTTGGATGAAGCCTCCTCCTGCGACGGGGCTGGGCGGCTTCCTCCAGGGCTGACGGATCGGTGGGTGGCGGCGGTGAGCAGGCCTGCGAACCCGGGGAAATTCCTGCCGAGGAGTACTGGCGCAGGTAGGTTTTTAACTAAACCCACCTCGACCATCCAGGTCTTCCCTCTGGCCTGGAGCTGAACGTCGCGGGCCTTCACTTCTCGGGTTTCTCCGTGGACGCACGTTAGAGGCAGTATGGCATGGGTTTCGGGTCGAGGTGGGAGGAGCTGGCTCCTCAGCAGGCTCACGGAACTCCCCGAGTCCAACAACGCGTGATAGTGGCGTCCATTGACCCTCACCGTCACTCCCGGGGCTCCTTCAGGCAACCGATGGTGGAATCCACAACCCGCCAGCCATTTCTTCTTGGGGGGTGATGGTGGATCCGTAGGCATCGGTTCGTCGTGGGGGAAGGGAGCCGCCAGTCTGCTCTCTGGTCGCAGGGTGCCCTCTGGCGGACGCGGGTCCTGGACCACCCTCCGGGGGTACGGTGGCGCAGGCTCTCCTGGTTCGTCGCGGTGGGCCACCTCCGCCAGCTCAATGGCCTCTACGGCCTCCCATAATGTGGTTGGGTTTCTCATCCGCACCGCCTGCTTCTGTGCGCGAGGAAGCGCTCTCAACAGCTTGTCCAGCACCACATGTTCAACGACCTGGCTCGCGGAGGGGCTTCCTTCGAGCAGCCAGAGTCGGGCGAGGCGGGATAGGTCAGCGGCTTGGGCGCGCACTGGCCGGCGAGGGCGATACTCCCAGCCGTGGAATTGCTGTGCCGCGGAGATGGGGGATAGGCCCAGTCGAGCGAGTATCTCCTTCTTGAGCTCTTCGTAATCATCACGTATGCTGGAGTCCAGAGAAAAGAAAGCTCGTTGCGCCTCGCTGGTCAGCAGCGGTGCCAGCGCCCATGCCCACTCGTCTCGTGGCCACCCTTCCGATCCTGCAGTGGATTCAAAGAGCTGGAGGTAGGATTCGACGTCATCGTGGGGAGTCAGTTTTTGGAGAAGCCGCATAGCCTGAGCTCTCACATCGGACAGCGGGATCTGCTGGGCGCTGGCACCCTGAAGATCGCTGACCTTCCTCTCCGTTTCGCTCTGCTGCTTCATAAGGAACTCGACGATCTGCTGCTGTCGAATACTCATTTCTGCCAGGTGTTTAACGATGTCTTCCATGTTGGAGAGCGTCGCACACCGTACTCACTGTTGAATCCAGAGGGAAAAAAAACAGAAAGGGGAAAAAAAACTGCAGTGTTAAATATCCGGGGTGTAGAAACGCTTGAGTGTGATCCCCCCTGGGTGTTATACCTGCATTCTCCACCAGTTGTCGCAGGAGAGGGATCACACAACAAGGTTGTAAACAGAAAGTTCCCCAGAGGGTGGATTTATTGACAAGTGATACGTGGTGCTCGTGTGCAGTGCAGTCTTCTAGTGCTCGGTGCTCGTGCCCTCTTTCTTCGTTGTGCTCTTACTAATCCCATTAGTGCTCACGTGCTTGGTGTCCAGGAGAATCGGGGCTGTGGGGGACGGTGCCGTCTTCTGGTCGTCACGGGCTGTCTGGAGGTAGAGGGAGAGAGAGAGAGAGGAGTTAGCTGCTGCACTCTTCGGAGATCCGACTCCCTTTGGCTTCCTCTGCTCTCTCTCTTATGCTGCCGCGCTAATGATGCGCGGCTGCTCCCGATCTCCCTGTGACGACGGGTGCCAGGTGTTCCCATTTTATACCAGGACCGCGCTGATTGGAATGGACTCCCGTCACAATAGTAAATAAATATCGGTTATGAATAGCGGTTATCGGGCACATAAACATGCAAATAATTGGTATCGGTATCGGTAATAAAAAATCAATATCGGTCGATCACTAATCAGGAGAATAAATTAAGTCATCTCCCCTCATGGAGTAATGTTTTATGAACGTGTAAAAAATAAGGTGTATTTCTGATCAATGCCTAATGTTACACTCACATTCTATGGAAAGTTAGCCATTATCTTAGGCATGGACCCAGCGAGTGAGTTGGGTGATATTAATTACACCGGTCCGGATCAGACCAAAGAAATAGTTACATACGCCAAACATCAGGTCTACATTAACTCTGGATTTTACACAATGTATGTTTATACAGACCTCATTGAACACCAACCCGTTGGTGATTCGTTCGTACCCCTTCTGAGATGTGTACATATAATGGGTGAAAACACTGAGAACGTCAGTATTGGTTATGACAAGCCACATTACGCATCGATCAACAAATCGGTCATAAGTGATATCAACATAGAATTAAAGGACGATCAAAACAAGGAAATACCTTTTTCTTACGGGAAAGTTATTGTGAAGCTACACTTCAGACGGATTAAATAAATTTACTATAAGGTTTACTATACGCCTTATCATCATCATCACACAGACGCCGGGCAATACATTGATTACTACAGAAATCAAGTCGGAGGAGGGTTATCTGGGTTTCAAGGTGCCCCAATTCTTTACGGAAATGGTCTGGGTGGATTATTTAAAAACTTATTCAGAATGGCTATGCCGATATTAAAAAGAGGTTTCAGCATAGCTAAACCGCATCTGAAGTCTGCCACAAAAAGTATCGATAGCGAAGTTGTTACAAATGTTCTAACAAGAGCGAATACTGATGATGGAACGCATCAGGCAGGTTCAGGCCTAATGGTCATGTCTCGTAAGAGATCTGCTAAACCACCCGGTGTGAGGAGGCGTGGCCCACCATCGCAGAAAAAGAAACAGAACGACAAGAAAAGATCAGTTGTGACTAGAAAGCGAAAGAAGTCTACGGGTCGAAACGTAGGATTGAAGAGGAGTCTAAATACAATCTTTTAACATGGCGCTACTACATCGTATGTCAGGAGAATGTGTGAAGTCGGAATTGGACATATTCACCGAACCGATGACTCAGACGGTTATTGATAAAAGCACATAATTTGGAGGTACCCCCTCTTTCGGCCATAACAGATACTGCACCTCTGGAATTTTTCATCGCCGGAAACGGTGAAGATTACATTGATTTGAATAACACATTGGTATATCTACGTGTTAAAATCACAAGACCAAATGGTGCCGATATCGCAGACCCTGCAAAAGTTGGTTTAATCAATTACCCGGGCGCCAATATTTTTTCACAAGTTGATATCAGCCTCGGGGATAGATTAATATCGCAGAGTTCAAGTACATACCCTTATCGAGCCATCATCGAGACTCTCATGAACTACAGCAAAGATGCGCTGGAATCTCTTTTCTCAGCAAGATTATTTTACAAAGATACAGCCGGCCACATGGATGTGAATGACCCTGCAGGGCGTAATGGTGGTTTGGCAAAGAGAGCTGGATATTCGAGCGGTAGTAAAGTTGTAGAGTTGCTTGCTCCTATTCACGCCGACATATTTTTTCAGGAGAAGTTGATACTAAATGGTGTCGATATTAAAATTAGAATGATCAGAGGAAAAGATGAATTCTGTCTGATGAGGAGTGATGACATTGCCTACAAACTCCACATTGTGTCTGCATTTTTGTTTATCAAAAAGGTGTCAGTCTCCCCCAGCGTCAGGCTGGGTCATGCACAAGCTCTTCTCTCAGCAACTGCAAAGTACCCGATAGATAGAGTGTGTGAAAAATTTCTCCAAACCAGCAGGCTCTCGGGTTTTAAATCAGGAGAATCTATTTCTGGGCGTGCTCCCAAAGTCACTAGTACTGGATTTTATCGATAATGATGCATTCACAGGATCGTACGAAAAAAAAACATTTATTTTTAAACATTGCAATTTGGAGTATCTCACCATTTCTTCAGAAGGGCAACAATTCCCCACAAAACCATTACAGCCAAATTTTCAGACAAGAGCTGCAGTGAGGGAGTTTTAGAGTTTAAGACCGGTAGACACCTGAGAAATCAAGCGCGCTCCATCGATAGGGATGACTTCCTAAACGGTTACACGTTGTACGCGTTCAATCTAACGCCTGATGAAGACTGCAGGCAACACGTATCCCTCATAAAAATGGGGAATATTAGATTGGAGGCACGTTTCAGAGAACCGTTGCAGAATACTGTTAATCTAATTGTTTAAGCTGTGTTTGACAACATTATAGAAATCTCTAATCGTAGACAAGTACTGGCTGATTACTACTGAATATGAATACTATTCAACTGACCAACATTATGGATAGGATTGTGTGTGACAAGGAACATTTTCTTGGTGTGCTACCGTGCGATCGACTTCCTGTAAATCCTGTGACGAGTTTACCGGCGAGTGTGATAATCAACACGCACCCGTCCACACTATCTGGAGAACATTGGTTGGCGACATACTTTACCCGGGATGGAGTTTGTTGTTTTTTTGACAGTTTTGGTAACCCTCCAGACAGTCAACATTTCATCATCTATAAACAACTTTATAATCAACAACTCATCTAGAGTGATGTATTCAAAGCAACGTGTTCAAGATTTCATGACCGATACATGCGGACAGCATTGTATATTTTTCCTCTATCACCTTGTCTTAGGTTATGATTATAATGATGTAATGGAGTTGTATTCTCATGATTGTATTGAAAATGATGGTATGGTTTCATCGTTTGTAAAAAAGTTTAAACCGGTAAGTAATGAAAAAAACAATTCATACATTTGTTGTATTCAATCATGCTGTATACCACAACCAATTATTAAATAAAGATTCTGAAAAGCAAATATTTTTTCATCTCTTTTATTATAAAGTAAAAGACATTTCACACAATTATTGTAAAAAGAATATTTCACACAATTATAGAAAAAAAAAACATTCGCAGAAATATCGTAACGTTTCACACAATTATAGAAAAAACAAAACATTCACATTTTACAGAATTTCAAAAATGCATCCAACTATCACGTTCAATCATACGAATCCTAATCACTACCATCATCATCAACTCATTCTCCATGAGCCGTTTACATCTTAAAGCATGAATGACTTTCCTAACATTATGATTAGGTATTGTTGAAGCCGGAATGTTATTTTCTTGTAAAACGCTTGTAAAAACTCTTTCTAATCTATGGGTCGTCTATCATCCACAACATGATGCGGACTCATTAAATTCTTAAATAGATCAACCATGTGAGATCCACGTATGACTCTTCCTTTAAACACA
>SRMA01025127.1:0-20417 GCA_007224835.1 Danionella cerebrum
AGCTCAACGCCAACATCAAGCTTTCAAACTTGTATAAGGTAGGTGTTAAGGTTAACTGTTGATATAAAGTGTGTGATTTGCCGTATTATTTACATTGCTTGATTCTCAGGGTGCAGCAGCTGATGCTGAGGCCAAGAGTGAAGAGCTCAGCAGAGCTGTGGATGAGCTTCACAAGCTCCTGAAAGAGGCTGGAGAAGGTTAGTTTTCAAGCAATTTTGAAGTCCAAACTCCCCTGACATTCTGGGATTGGTTCCTTCTCAGCCTTTTGTCATGCATGTTAATAACTTTTAACTAATAAAATAACTGTCTTAAAAGCACACCAAGCTCTTGAAGTGAAGATGGCTGACCAGGAAAAAAATAAAGAGAAGGAAATAGCCGAACTGAAGGAGAAGATAAACAGCCAGGAGAAAGAGCTGGACAACGCTAATGACTTGCTCTCAGGTTGCAAACACAGAGGTCAGCTTCTCTACAGCTTTTTGAAATACTGTTATTTGTGCTGCTTTGTTCAATTACAACGGTTGTCAATGTTTTTCTAGCCGTTCCAGGAGCGTCTTTGACTCTTCCAGAAGAACAGCTGACCACCATGTCCCCTACTGCGACGGCGATTGCCAAACTCATCAAACCAGGGATGAAGTTAACAGAGGTGCCATCCCACGTCTTCCGATTGTAACCATTTATTGTTTTTAATCAATGTTTAATGCTCTTCCTTCTGTTTCTGTGTAGATTTATTCATTATATGTTGAGTCTCAAGAACAGCTGCAGTGTGAGAAAGTGGAAAACAAGCGGCTTCACAAGTACCTGGATGAGATTGTGCAGGAGATGGAAGCTAAGGCACCAATCCTGAAAAGACAGCGGGAAGAGTATGAGCGCATGCAGAAATCAGTTTCCAGTCTTTCTGCAAAACTAGAGCAAGCAATCGATGTGAGACCCGGTGTTTCTCATTCTGCCTCTAAATGGTTCTTATAATTGTTGAACTATATTTAAAATGTGTTTTTACAGGAGGTCCACCGTTTGCAAAAGGAAGCAGATGATGCTAACAAACGAGCGTCTGTTTTGGAGAGAGACAACCAGAGGTCTGAGGTTCAGCTAGTTGACATGGCTCAACAGGTGAAGCCTGATGCTCCAACATCAGTGTTGCGTGTGAGGTGGAAAAAATGTGCGTCAACGATATTTTGCCTTTTCTGTCCCAGGTGCGGGTCCTTCTCGTTGAGCTGGAGGAAGCTCGTGGTAACCATGTGATGCGTGAGGATGATGAGGTGGCTTCAGCAGATGTGAGCAGCACATCGGAGGTCATTTCTCAGCACCTGGTCTCCTTCCGTAGTGTTGAAGAACTACAGCAGCAGAACCAGAGACTGTTGGTGGCCCTCAGAGACCTCAGTGAGGTGAAGGAGAAGGATGAATTAGAGGGAGACACCATGAAGTGAGTGTACTTTGAGATATGGAGAAGGTCTTGTAACGTCATGTTGGTTAAGGAGAATAATGCTGGTTTTTGCTCAGACGAGCCGAGGTGGAGAAGTATCTTGAGGAGCTTCAGCGCGAGTTAGAGCAGCTGAAAGAGAAGAGAACTCTGGATCTACAGAAGGTTGATGCTGTGGCGCGACAGAGGGATATGTTTCGCATGCTTTTGACTCAGGCCACTGGAGTTACCTTCCCACAGGGTAAAGATGTGTGTCTTAAAACGCATTTTAGAACTTTACTGGGTAAATTAGAATGGCATTTGATGGGAATTTTCTATTGTAATCCAGGCAAGTAACCAATGAAGTTGTCAGAACAGGTCACGTGTTTTTAGAAACTGCTGCAGCATCATCCACATTATGGTTATGAGACACTAATGTACAAAAAAAATGATTAAAGTCTGTGTTTTTTATTTGTGTGTTTACTGAAACATTAATTTGAAAACCTAACAAGGATTGAATTTGCTATGAGCAGGTGCTGGTACGGAGGAGCTTATGTTAACTTCCACTCCCCGGCGCTCTCCAACTGGCACCCCTACTGCAGCAACACCCACAGGACTGGCTGCCGCCATAGAATCCACTGAGTCAGTAGAGGCCAAGGCTGCATTGAAGCAGGTACCTCAGCACAGCCTATCATTTAGCATTCAGGTCATTGAACAGTCATGAACTCGATTTCTATGCTTATTCAGCTTCAGGAGGTCTTTGCTGCATACAAGAAAGAAAAGACTGAGGCAGAAAAGGTGCAGACTGAGCAAAATGAGAAACTTCAGGATCAGGTGACTGAACTGCGCTCCGAAAACTCCAAGATCTCCACACAGCTGGAGTTCACCTCCAAAAGGTATCTGTTTTGCTGTTATAATACTCTTTCAAGCGTTGAAGCCTTGAATTGATTTTGATTCGCTTGGCAGATATGAGATGCTCCAGGATAATGTGGAGGGTTATCGGAAGGATATAGCCTCTCTGAATGAAAAGATTCAGAAACAGACCGCAGCAATTCAGCAGAGTGAACAAACCATACACACTCTCACTCAAGACCGGCAAGCAGCCGTTCAGAAACTCTCCGTTGCTGAGGTACTAAGTCACACAAGCTTCTGTAACATTTACATTTATGAATTTAGCAGATTTAGCCAAAATGACTTGTACATCGCTAGAAAAAAAAAAGCAAGTGGTGTAGGTTAAAAAGAGAAGAGGACCAAGAACTGAACCTTGTGGAACTCCTGTGAGCAGTCTTGGACATTCTTCAGCTGACTCCTTAATGTGCTCTTTTACTGTTTGCAGGCTGAAGTGGGAAATCTTCGTAAAGAGAGAGATATGTTGAAGCTGGTGGAGTTGAGACTGACTCAAGAGAAGGAGTCCTTCCAATCCCAACAGCTCGGTCAAAACATGCTGCTGACAAATCTTAAATCAATACAGGTGACGCCTTCATGCATGATCATACCCGACAGTAGTACAGACTTCTCTCAGGATGAATAAAAGCTTGATGTGTTTGGGAATTCATTTTGCAGGCAACCTTAGAGCGCTCCGAGAACGAGACTCGACATCGAATGTCTGCTCAGATTGAGAAACAGGAGCGAGAGATCACGCAGCTCCAGAAGAGACTGGAGAATGAGGTGGAGCAGAAGCATCTTCTTGCACGTAATCAAGACGTACGTTCTCTAACACTCTCAACATATCCATCGTTAGTACTGGACTCATAGTGTTGCTTGATTTCTAGATGCAACTTATGGATGCTAAGAAGCAGCTGGAGGCGCAGAATTCCCAACACAACAAACTGAGAGAACAGCTTAGCGCTGCTCAGCTTGAGCTAAACAACCTGAGACTGCAGATGAGTGGGGAGAGCCGGCCAGTGTTCCACGCAGCTGAAACAGGTGAAAGAAATGGATATCACACAGTTGTTGGTGCTTGTGGGAGTTTTAATCTGAATTGACTTGCTACCTCTGCAGGCCTTCAGGGCAGTGATCAAGGCATGGAGGCTTTGCGTGCCCAGGTGAAGCAGGCCGAGAGCAGAATTGAAGAACTGACAGAGCGTCTCAGAAGCACGTCTGCCAGCGTGGAGCAATACAAGGCCATGAATCTTAGTCTGGAGGAGTCTCTAGATCTAGAAAAGCAGGTAGGTGGATTGACATGTCATCAGCATAAACATGATTAAGAATTAAAATAATGAAGATCTGTATATTTTATCCACTTCTCCTCAGGTAACTGAGCAGGTGCGTTCATCGGTAGAAACGCAAGTGGAGGCTGCTCAGGAGCGATCTAAACTGCTGGAACAGCAGCTTCTAGAGGTTGAAAGGGAGAAGCAGAACTTGCTGGAAGAGAAAAGCAAAGCTGTTGGGGCTGTGGAGCTGGAGGTATTATATTGAACTATGTTATCATTGAATACAAGTTATTTAAATCCAGTTTACCCCAAAATATAATCCCATCAAGTGCCAAAGATCCCAGCTTAGCTGTTATGGACTTTTCTCCCATTTCACATATGAAAAGACTTTTGAAACATACCAGGAAACAATGGTGTTCTACATACTTTTTTTTTTTGTTGTTGCAACAGTTGAGCGAGTTGAGGATTTCTCTGAGCACCGTGCAGATGGAGCTACAAACCGCTCTTGAAAAAGCAGCCATTGCTGCTGCACACCAGCAGCAAGCCATTGTGGATGCTCAAGAGCAGGCCAAAATGGCAGCTGAGGCGCAAGAAAAATATGAGCGGGAGATGTTGCTCCATGCTGCTGATGTCGAAGTGCTGCAAGCTGCCAAAGCTCAAGCCCAACAGGCTGCTCTTGTAAGACAGCAGCTGGAGGAGAAGGTTCAGACCACCAGTGCCCAGCTACTGGAGGCTCGTGTGTCGTGGGAGGAGCAAGAGAAGATCATCAAGGTAAAGGTGTTGCTTAATGTATGTTAATGTGATCTTGCAGGCACATTCATTGTTTTTCTGTAATTGTCAGGAGGAGCAGAGCAAGTTGACGTCTCGCTATGAAGACTTGCTGAGGCAGAATACTCTTCTACATGAGCAGCTACAGACTCTGAGTGGACAAATGGCCAATCAGCTGAAGCAAGCCACTGTTAGTCACCTAAATGTCTCTCTGACAGAAGAGAGCAAGTCTCAGGAACAGCTTCTGGAAATACTCAGGTAAACAGTTGCCTCATTTTTTTTCTTTCTCTAAAGCTTCTAGTCTCAAAGACAGTGCCTCAAAATGTTCCCTGTAGGTTTGTTCGACGGGAAAAGGAAATTGCAGAGTCTCGTTTTGAGGTAGCTCAGGGGGAGAGCCTGAGGCACAGGCTGAGGGTGGAGCATCTGGAAAGAGAGCTCAAGGATGCACAAGAAAGTCTCTATGCAGAGAGAGAGAAGATGCAGGTTGGCATTAATGTCTTATCACTGATCATGGCTTAAATAATGATAACGTTGCATGTGACTGTGTTTAATGTTTTGTTAAGGTGACTTCAAAGACTCTAGCACAGCATGATGAGCTGATGAAGAAAACCGAGACCATGAATGTGCTGATGGAGACCAATAAGATGCTGAGGGTGGAGAAGGGAAAACTTGAAAAGGAGCTGCAGGAAACTAAAGCTAAAGTAAATATTTTACAGGTGTTAGTCTAATGTTAGTTTTCATGCGTTAAGTATGATTGATAATGGACTAAATAAAATGGGATTAATGACAGAATAAACTAGATGGCTAATGTTGAACAAACTTTGATGTTTGCTTGTAAAAGTGCAGCTAAAAAGTATTGTTTTAAATGTTTTGACTGTAATATAAACCAATCCCCAAGTCTCTGTGACTTTTTCTAAGTTGAGATGGAAATTTGGCAAGTTGGTTGCTAGATTGAACAGTCTGGTTGCTGTAGAAGCGTCAGTGACATAATATATTGTCCACCAAGTTATGTTGAGTAAAATGACTCAACCATAATCGTCGCTATGGTAAACAATCTGGTTGCTATGGAGGGGTCGGTAACATTATATAATGTTGTCTTGGTCACGAAGTTCTATAAACCAACCCTCGTGTCTTATCATTGAGAAAAGCTGAGATATATTTGGTTGCTAGGGTCAACGGTTTGGTTGCTGGGATGTTGTCAGTGATGTTATAACTATTATCAAAGACCGCTCAATTTCTCTTCAATGTTTCATCTTGAATATATTGCCTTTTCTCATTTATTTTCAAAGGCCATTGTGTCAATGGTAAATATTTAACAGTTTCTACAGCCAAATACTTGTGCGCAGTGGTTGGTATGCTCTTGGACGGACTTTAACCTCCACTAGTGTGGTCAATTTGAAGTTTTCAGGAGCTTTTCAGTTTGAGTGAAATCTTCAGTGTGACCCTGTGTTAAGTCAATCGAAAAGTTCTGGTACCAGTCTGAAAAGACATTGCAACCAGTGTCGTACCAGCTGCAACTCGCGCCTCCAGATAGAGACAAGATGATATAGCGCTGGAAACAATTTCAAGAGGAAAACGTTCCAAAATGTTGCCATCTGTCTTGTGTATGAGCCAACAGTATCAGTTTGTTCACCAAATTCAATGTTTCAGATAAACTCTAATAGCTGCTGTGTTTTGATTCACAGATCTGTAAACTGGAAGCAGACTTCTTGCCCATACAGGAGTCCAATGCTGAGCTGAGTGAGAAGAGTGGTATGCTGCAGGCAGAGAAGAAGCTTCTAGAAGAAGATGTCAAACGCTGGAAAACTCGCACTGAGGTCTGAAGATCTTTCTTTCTTTGCCTTCTGATCAATGACTGAACATGAAGAATTGTTTGTGTGTAGCACCTGGTGAGCCAGCAGAGAGAGACAGACCCAGAGGAGTACAAGCGCTTGCACTCTGAGAGGGAAACCAATGTCAAACGCATCCAGCAACTCGTTGAAGAAAACAACCGACTCAAAGCGGAATCTACAAGGTAAAGATGAGTCTTTTGATTAGAAAGTGTTGCCTGAATCTGATGATTTCATTAAGTGAATTTTTGCAATTTTCTTGCTCTGCAGGAGCAGTGGCTCTTTGTCTACTCTACAGTCCCAGATGCAGAGCTTAGCAGAGAACCATAGAAAGGTAATGGTGGAGAGGGACAACCTGAAGAAAGACCGGGAGCTTAAAAATCTGGACATTCAGGAGAAGGCCAAAACAATCATGCAAGTCAAGAAGATTGGCCGACGTTACAAAACTCAGTATGAGGAGCTCAAAGCTGAGAACGAGAAGGTATGACAAGTCTTTTATCATTAAAGGACTGTTTGTGGAGATCTCAAATAATTGTTTCTGGCAGTTGGTTGCTGCTGCAGCAGCATCTGCTTCAGGCTTGGATCAAGAGGTGCCTCAAGCAGGTGCTCATGACCTGCAGAGCACTAAAGAGTCCCTCAGCCGATCAGAGAACCGGATAAGAGATCTCGAAGGTCAGCTGGAGAATCTCACGAGAGTAAGTAGACTTCAGTTTTGAAGTGAAAATAATAAAAACTTTTCTCAATGTTTTTTTTTTTTATTTTATTTTGTGAATGGTTTATTGCAGACTGTTTCTGAACGGGAAGCAGAGCTTCGTGGTAAACAGGAACAGGCCTCTCGTCAGCTGGCTGAGCTTACACGACTCAGGCAGGAGATTCAGGAGAACCTGACCCAAAAGGAGCGCCTCAAACTGCAGGTGACCGAGAAGGAAGAAAGAACCAAGAAGGCCATTGTGATGGCCAAACAGAAGATCAGTCAGCTTACCAGTAAGAATTGAAGAAAGCTTTTAAAAGATTCTGTTTAGTTTTTGTCCATAGCCAGTTTTCATCTTTCATCCAGATGTAAAAACACAGCTTCAGAAGGAAAACGAGGAGCTGAAGAAGCAAAAGGAGGAAGTGGAAGTACGAATGAGCGCCCTTAAGTCTCAGTATGAAGGTCGTCTGAGCCGACAGGAAAGGGAGCTGAGAGACCTTCGGGAGCAGCAGGAGAGACACGGAGAGCAGAGAGATGAAGCTCCAGAGCAGAGCTCCAGCAAGGTACCGGTTCAGATCAAACTAAGTAAAGGAAAATATGAATGTGCATCAATATAAAAATACATTTCTGAGTCAAGGATACATGATGCACTAGTGTAGGTGCTGCCTGAAACCACAATCCAGCTCAAATTCACTTTGTTTGCAGACCCAGGACCAACCAAGGACTACGGACCAACGGCAGATTTCCCTGAAGCCCACACCTGTGGCAGAAAGAGGAAGGTATTTTTATTTAATGACTCTATAATTACCCCCTCCCACCCCATTATTATGAATGTGTTTGCATATTTATTCATATAACCAAAGGGTATTAACAGGGCTCTAGACTAACTTTTTGCACTGGTTGCACTGGTGCGCCTAAATTTTTTTCTTAGGTGCACCAGCACAAAAGTTAGGTGCACCCAAATTTTCAACTGCATCACATTTAACACCGCATTTCCACAAGTTCACTTTTTTTAGTTATCTATTCATTTTTTTTTTTAAATCACTGTCCATAGACAATATTGACTTGTAAATGATTAACTAACAACCTGGTCAAAATAAAGTTCTTTATTTGAAGCACAATTCCACAAGAAAGGTAACTAAAACTTACTGAAAAGGTGTTTAAAGTGCTTTACTGAGCTGAAACTTTAAACTGATTTTGGTCCCTAAGAGCAGCAAATACAAATAAAAACGATAATACCATTTACTACCCAGATCAAGAGTTTATAATGCAGCCTATTTATTTACTTCTTTTGCAATATTGTAGGCAACGTTAAACTTAATTCTCATCTCGGCCTCGTCTGATCTGTTTGCAGCTGCCTGCCGCTGTAAAGGTACGTTCACATCGAACGCGGTTCGCGCGGTAAGCGCGGAGGGTTTCCATGTTAAGTCAATGCAAAGACGCGTTTGCGCGCGTCTGAGGCTTCAGCGGCGCGGTAAACGCGAATTGAGCGGCGCGCTTGCCGCGATAGGCGCGTATTGAGCCGCATGAATGGGTGATATGCGTGTTGTGAGCCGCGCGCAGGAGGCGGACCGGCCGTAGACGGAGTTTCGTTTTTTTTTTCCCCTCGAACGACGGGTCGCACCGGTGCAACCTTTGATTTTTTTTAGTCGCACCATTGAGAAATTAGGTCGCATATGCGACCAAATTGGTCGCACTCTAGAGCCCTGATTAACAAGATAACAAAACATTAATTTAGCAAAATATTAATAACAATGTAAATATAAAAAAAATAAACCTTCAAGTACAAGTTAAACTGTATTAAATAGGGATGTCCCGATCAGGTTTTTTGAGCCCCCGATCCGATCCGAGTCATTTAATTTTAAGTATCGACCCATTCCGAGTCCCGATCCGATACTTGTCTTTTCCTTGTGCTAATTGCACACTTTAAGTGCATGCAGGTTATTAAATCAATCCAGTGTGTACTCTTGACAACCAAATAGCTCAGCAGTGCATCAATAAAAAAAAAAACTGAAAGCAACCTGTTCCTTTACAGTTTTTTATTTCTCACAAATATGAAATCTCAATTTTACAGCTCAGTGAAGTCGCAATATTCTGTCGTGTGTTTTAAGATGCCTTATCAAGTTGGTAGTATTAAAGGCTGCTTTGCTAGTACCACCGCGTCAAACTAGAAAAAAAAGAGAAAATAATATATTTAACATGGGGTATTAAATAACAATCAGTAAATAAACATTTATATTTCTTCAACAACGAAAATGTTACACATTTTAAGTTACGAAGAACACTTCAACATGTCACAAACCTATTAGATAAAGACATGTAAATCATCACAACACACAAAACTTAAACACGCTATTTAGGCGCTTAGGCGCTAATATAAACAACAAATAGCGATCTATGAAATCCCTTTTAAATAAACAAAATATACTTTTTTAAACATTAGCTTACCACGCTGGGAATAAATAAGCATTAAATGAAGGTTTTTGTAGAGCTTGAACCTTTTTTTTTAACACGAGCACAAACATGCGAGTCTCTCATATTTCTTCCTGATTCACGCACGCTCTAAGCACGTCATCAACGTCCTTAAAGGGGCAGCACACAACAGCTCGCATTGCAAACGTTGCATGTAGCTACCAGACTAGAATCACTTTCCAACTTAAAATACTTCCACACTGCAGACATCTTAGCACCGTATTGCAAGTAGTAAACAACATGCATGCGAGTTTAACATGCGAGTTTGCGACACGTGCGTGACGTAGCTGACGTAAACATTCGATCGGTCCGATACATAGAGCCGATTCCGATCAGTTAAAAAATGCCTCGATCGGCCCAGATACCGATCTTTATGATCGGCTCGGGACATCCCTAGTATTAAATGAAGCCTCCACTTCTCTTTTCTTAGGTTTTCTTGTATGAAAATAATCTTTTCAAACACACACACACACAAAAAAACCCAAAAACGTTGATTTTCTTTTTCAAATGTTTATTTTAAGGCACAAACACAGCTCTGTGTGGCTTTTGCGGACATTTACTTCCTGGTCAACTTCAGATTAAATTGTTTTTAGATCATCAATAGCACTTTTTTAAAATAATGTCTTTGTTCAAAAAGGGAACATGTCGATAGTATTTACTGTTTAGTTGAAAAACATTTGACCCCAAGTGTTCCACACCACGGACATTTGCATCCTGTTTTGCTGTTGACGCCGGGATTTTCTCCTCACATCAGGAATTGTGCTGCTGATGCCTAGTTTCCTTGAAAACCTGATCACATGACATGCAGCAGGATTGGTATAAAGACTACTCCGTGTTGAGCAAAAAAATATTTTTTATCATCAATTTTTATCCCTCTCTGCATTACTGCTGTACTCATGTTTCCTGTAGAGTACCCAGGTGCCACTAAAGCTGGTTCTTCTGTTTTCACAGTGCAAGCACCTCAGATCCTCCAACAGCCAATATAAAGCCAACCCCACTTGGAGCTACCCCTAGCAAGCCCCCAGCGATCCCTGGAAACAAATCCACTCCAAGGGCCAGCATCAAACCAATGATCACTCCTGCTCCAGTGCCCATTCCAACACCCACTGCCACAGTCATGCCCACCACACAGGTGGAGAGCCAGGAGCGTAAGTTTTGGACATTGTTCTCTCTGTTATCAAAATAAACTAGAAAAAAAATGCAAAATTAATATCACTCTGGTGAAATTCATGATTTTTTTCCCACCCAACACAAAGAAGGCATTTTAAACAAACATAACCGTATGTGTTTGGAATACAAATAAATGTGTTTCAAGTCTGTTCTTGACTGGCCACTCACCTTTGCTCATTTTGAGACAATTCTTTCCCAGAAGTGAGGTACTGGTGAGGTCATCAAGACAAATTGAGTTTTCTTGCAAACTTCCAAAATATTCTTAAAGTCTTCCTTTTGAATATTTCTTTCTACCCTGAAGAAGGTTACAAAGAATTGGAAGGTTGGAAAACCTCCTTCATTAACTTTCTTTCTGCAGCTTTTGAAATCTTTTGTTTCCTGTCTCCGCTCGTCTTGTTTTCCACTGTTTTGCTCTCTTTAAAAGTCTTGATAATGTTCTAGACCCTTGGAAACATTTGGAGAACAGTGGTTTGCTCTTAAGGGGGGCCTTAAGTATTAACTTTTACAGATTTTATTTGTGATTATTTTTAAACAACTCCAAGAAATTAGACTGTCCCTAGAAGCAAAAACATCTTAAACTTTTTTTTTCTACTTTTCAAACATTTATGAAAGTATCAGAATTTTAACTGTTTGCTTAAATTTTCTTCTGCCAGCGATGCAATCATCCGAGGCCCCACTGGAGCATGTAACGGTATATGGCAGTGCCAGCGGTTCCGTGCGGTCCACCAGCCCTAATGTTCAGACCACCTTGGCGCAACCTCTACTCACTGTTCAACAGCAAAACCAAGCAACTGCCTTCATACAACCCACTCAGCAGCAGACCCAACCCCCTGCTGAACCATCCAATCAAGAACCTCCAGCCCCTGTTATGCTGCCATCCTCCCAGTTGGACAGGCCTCTTTCTACAACCACAGGGGTCTGGAGTGCCAACCCAAGTACAAGTGGTGCCAGTGCAGGTAATGGTGACTACAATCTACCTATTGTTGATGAGTTAATGGATTATATATATATATGTATTTTTTTTTTTTCCTGTAGTTTCTCCATCTCCTAGCAGTGCCCTTAGCAAACGCCCCCGTGAAGAGGAACTAGAAAGCATGTCTGCAGACACACAGTCCCAGGATGAGCCCAGTGACTCTCCTATTTGCAAGAGGGTCCGCATCCAAAGAGTGGGGCTTGAGGTGAAATTTGATATGGTGTAATGTAGATTTGAAGTCTGTGCTACATGCAATAACAAACATCTCTCCGTAGGAAGAGATGTTGGCTGAGGACAGCACTGAGGCTGAGAGTGTTGTTCCGGGTGAGAGCCAAGAGGGTCCTGATGCTGGACAGGTCAGTTCAGATTTTCAATAGACAGTCAAACCTTTGATTTTGTAGAAATCTTTAAATGAATAGTGGTACTTTTTATATTAAAGTTAAGCGAGAATGTGTTTAAAGTTAAGAGAATGGTTGATTAAATTGACAAAGAATGGTTTATAAATAGTACAAACATTTCTAGAGGCCAAAATTCAACATCGCTCAGTTCATCCTTTGAGTTGTGTCTCGCTTAAAACGAAATAAATCTGATCCACTGGTTGATTTAAAGGAGTTGGAGAGTGATGCTGCTCTGGAAGGAATGGATGAGGAACCTGGACCATCTCAATCTGTGCCTGGAGATCATCTGCTACCCCATCCATCTGAGAGCCATGAAAACTTGGAGGAAGCTGATCACCATGTCATAGTCATCGGTAGTGACTCGGAGAGTGAAGGAGACCATGAAGAGGAATCTGAGGATGAGGAGGATGAAGAGCAGGTATGTGGCTCTGGTACAGATTTTTCTTTTTCAATCCAGGCGAATTAAAAAATATACGCACTGCAGGATTATGACGATGACGACGATGATGATGATGAGGAGGATGATGACGAAGAAGAAGAGGAAGAAGAAGATGACGACAACGAAGATGATGTTGATGAGGAGGAAGAAGAGGATGGAGGAATTGGGGAAGAAGGAGAAGAGAGCAACGAAGGAAGTGGTAGCAGAGATGGCAATGAGGCCTATGAGGGAGATGACACGGAGGTAACAAGTGCTACTTACTCTGCATGTATAGTGTCCAAATCTGAAGATTACAAACGTCTTAGAACAGGAGTCACCCACAGGAGTCGCCCGCCACCTGTTCTAAAAATAGCTCAAATTGCTGCACTTTCCAGTGAGCTGAATCTAATTTAATATGACTGCTATTGTTTAAATGATACTTGCACGTAAGCTTGAAGTGACAAATATATAAATGTAAAAAAATTTATATATGTATATGAACTACGACTGGGGAGAGTTGAAAGGTCAGTATGATGCGCTACGATGAAACAATTGATTATGGCGGACTCATAGAAAGATCATTTAATATTCACGACGAATGCGAGGAAAATGTTTTTTTATCTCTGTGGAAGGAGCATTTGTTTGTCTCATTTGCGCGACGACTGTGGCGGTGGTAACCAAGTGGCACAACGTGGAGAGACATTTCACGACACCAAACTCACTCAGAGTACAACATACTGGTAAACCGCACGCAATGCCAGGCTTCCCAGTAACTGAAAGAAACAGATACCAAATTTGGTGTCCAGCTCATGTTTAGTTCAATGCGTTTGTAAAATGTAAAAATTGTGTATATTACAATGAAAAAAAAACAATCTTAGCTCACTTTTTGTTTTTATATGATTTATTATTTGTACATTGGACATTGTGATTTCCTTGGACTGCTGTAGAAGTCATCATTTTGAAGTGTTTTGAACTTAACTAAAAAAAACGTGCACTTAGACAGAACATAATTATAAAGTGTTGCATATAAATATTTATTTGTTTACTACCTTGTTAATTAATTTCATTTAATTCAAATTCAGTGTGAGAAATAATTCACACTATCAGTGTCTTTGCAGAGATGAATATCCTTAATTATTAATAAATTCAGACGAGGGAATCAAAGTGGTAGCCCTTTGCATTAATCAGTACACAGGAAGTAGCTCTCAGTTTCAAAAAGGTCGGTGACCCCTGTGTTAGAACATGTGTTTGTATATATCTTAAATGAACTAGATTAACTTACATCGGTCACGTTTGGTGAAGTTCTTGCTTTGCAATATGGGATCGAAAACTTTTCCATTGACGTAACTTAAGGTCAAACTTTTAGAAACTGTTAGTCAAACTGAGAAGCTCAAAGAAACTTACCATTTTTGGGTGGGTTATCAATTTGTTCAAGAACATAAGCACTTTGCAAAATAATTTGAACCCAAGGTGTCAAATGTCAAAGGCAATAATATAAAATTTCTTTTTTTACACTAAAATGTCATGTTTCTATTCAACATTTTCATCTCTATTCAGTTTGTTGACTGTGACAGAGTTGTTATAATGTTTGCCTGCCCAGACATGGTTTAAGTGCCAAAATATTTCACCCCTACACTAAAGACATCTGTAAGTCATGGTGTTTTTCTAGGACCACTGCCATTACGTAACATTCATGTGAATCATTGGTAAAATATAATTTCATAAAGTACTCACCCTTTCCAGACTGTGTTTTCTGAATATTAACCACAAATGATTTGGTTCCCCTACTCTTCTTCCCAAGGGCCCTGATCACACAGATCCAGGCACAGAGACTGAAGAAAGTCTTGGAGCGACAGACTCCACTCAGCGCTTGGCAGACTCTCAAAGCTGTAAGTCCCTCAGTGCTGAGCGTCTTCAATGTTCCCTTGCAAGCTTCATTAATGTAAAATATCTTCTATGTGACTGCTCAGTTGAAACCAGCCCGCTCGAAATGTTTGATCCCCCAGTCACCAGCTCTGCCCCTCGAGCTCCGCTTTCTCCCAGAAGAGCCCAGCATCCGTTACAGGAGCTGGTGCCTCCAGCCCAAGTGCAGGTGTGTTCAAACTTCTGTAGTCTTTTTTTTCTATTGTGATGTTCATTTATTTATACAAGCTTTATCTATGTGCAGCGTATCCCAGGTCGCCGGCAGTCAGTAGGACGAGGCCTTCAGGTCGCCCCTGGAGTGGGCAGCAGTGGAGTAAGTAGCCCTAGGTCCTTACATGCTGGCTGTATTCTATATTTCCCTGTGTTTTCTTTTAAAAATTGTATTGAATGCAGTTTTGATCAGATTTTTTTGATGAAAGGAAAGTTTCGATAGTTTGAATAGAAAGTTAAAGCATTCCAAAGGTTGGCCTAAAGTCACAATCTCGTTTAATTTTTAACCCGAATAATGTTTTATTTATTTTTTTTTTTTTATTTATCCCCAATCATAGTTCAGGTTTCTTTTTTTTACAGTAAATCTGTTCATAAATTAGAGATTTGTGGATGAAGGGTGCCTTAACTGATTTAAAATAGGAAATGGAGTGAGGTCATGTGACTCCATTTGGTAGTGCTTTTAAAGGGAGAGTAATTGAAAAATGGTACATTTTGAATGATTATAGCTTCTGAATTTCAATTGCCTTTCAATTAATTGTCCAGCCCTAAGTCTGCAGTTTCTTTCTCCCTTCTTCGCTCAAAAATCTTCTTGAAGAAAGTTTCATTGCTATAGAAACATGCAAATTAAGCCATCAACCAATCATAGAGTTTCAGCCAACCCAAGACCCCCATATTTCTTTGTCTCTTGATGCATTCCTCTGTTGATCTCATGACTCAGTAACTGGTACAAGCAGCTTCACTCAGAGAATAAAATGTTGAGAAATATTGAAATTATAAAAAAGGAAGCTTTTAAACTCATTAACCATATTCTTCCATACAGTTTGAGGAAGATGACCGGATTGTCCCCAGCACTCCTACTCATTCCCTTCGCTCTGAAGGATATGCTGAAGCAATCCAGTACGTACCACTTTTTCAACATGAGCTAAATCTCCATCTACCCCTGAAATAATAATTCTAAATATTCAAGTGTTCTATAGATTTGCACATTTAGCATAGCATTGATGACTAAATCTGATTAGTTTAGTGTTTCAGACAAAAATGATGTGTTTCCAGAAAAGTACCAAATAAAACTTGACTCTTAGAGTTACATCAGGTCGTAATCCCTGCAGAGAACGAAAACCTTGATTGAGAATAAAGATGGCAAAACTTCCTTTAGTCACGATTGCACATATACTGATTTCTTTTGCTGCTGGATCAAGTTCTCCTCAGGTGGCAGGTGTACCAAGATTTAGATTCAGAGCTTCAGATGAGCTCCCGCAGACCAGCTCTTCTCTCTCAGACGCGGGACAGCTGCCCTCACAAGGTCACACCTTTTTTTTTTCTCTTCATTATATCCTTCAAGCGCCTTCTGCCTTTTCCTCACAGTTGTTTCTGTTTTTGTGCCGTGCAGGTGTTGGCATGTATGAGGGGGCCGGTTACCTTGAGGCTCATGAGGATGAATCAGGGGGCTGTACTGTACCTGCAACCCTTTTACAGGTCACAACTTCTGGTAGGTTCAGCCCTTTTTTTCTGCAATATTTTGTTGTTTTTAACTGACTGAAATGTGGCTTGTTGTGGATTTGTTTTGAATGATATACCAGACACCGTTTCATCAGATGGGATGGATCTTGCTTCTCAATCTGTGCCCATGGTGAGCACATCCACCCCAGGCCTCAGTGCTCCTGCAGTTCCTAGCGGAGTTGATGACAGGGATGACCTGTTTGTGGAGGTTGGAGACAGGTGATGCCTCTCTTCTTTTTTTTCTTTCTTCTCATAGACACTGTTCGTTTATATGTATGGGGTCCATGAATGCCCAGAAAGGGGGTTTAAATAAGATGTATTTGTTTATTCAGTGCGGAGGTTTCACTGGAGACTGTGTCTCAGACTGAGGCAGAGGAACCAGCTCAGCCATCAGATGAGGCCAGCCTACCTTCAACCAGCCAGGAGCCCTCATCAAGCTCTGCTGGTACGCACACACACAGAAAAACCTTCTGCCCTTCGAATCAGTTCCACAAACTCTGCTTCTCTCTCAGACACCAGCAGCTCTCAGCCTCCTAAAGGCCGGTCAGGCTCGGGCAGACAGTGGACCGCTGGACGTGGATCCAGGAACATTGTAAAGAGAGGTACAAGTGTGTTGAAGGTTTCTTAACCTCTTAAGCCCGAGAGTCCCCGGTACCGGGGACTTGCCCCCTTGTGCGTTACATTTTCACTCATAGCTCACGAACCCTGAGAATAACCCACACATATTAAATACTGTTGTGTTCAGCAGAAACTCCTCTAAAAAAGTATCTAATTCAATTTCATATCCGTTAACCACAGCTCGAACGCCATGCAAATAAACAACAACATAGTCGGAGTATAATTCATGACCAAGTTTTTGTTTATGCGCGATATGTATCCACAATATAAACGGAAACACCAAAACCATGGCATCCAATGAAAGCTAACAACCAGCTGAATCCAGCGATATGCAACTCATTTACATTGCATGAAGTATTTTAGAGCAGGGAGCGCAAGTTTCCCGAAAAAACGCCAGCAAAAACCAAGCAAGCATGTAAATCTTGTCTTACCTTTGCCGTTTTTTCAACAAAAAGTTATTTCCATAGCGATAAAAGTCCGTTTGTTGTTATGTCCGGTCGATAGCTTCGCGGAAACTCCATTTTGGATTATTTCTGTTGCTCCGTGGTCTCATTACGTCACCAAATATGGAATGACTCCCCGTGCGTAAGAGGTGGTCTCTCCACGCTGCGCGTCGTGTGATTCGTCGGCAATCCCGACAGTCTCAAAATGGTTGTCATCATTGGCTGCCTCAGATTCAGAGCTTTCCAGCGATATATAGAGCTCCCGGATTGGACAGATGGTCGGGGGGTAGGGACACGCAGAAGCTCGACGTCGAAAGCGTTTGTGAATGAAAGGTTCCCAAAAGCGCAGCAAGATGGGGTAAATGAGCTTCCACCCCCCTTTTACAGCGTTTCTTTAGGAGTTTTTTAGCTGAAATCATGTCCCGTAAGCAAGAAAAGAAGACTATGAACGTAGCTGAAGCTTTGGACAAGATTTTTTTCCATATTTCAATTATTGTGCCAAATTGTGCCAAACTGTGCCAACATGGATTGCGCCTGAACTTTGTTCAATCAAAACCTGTACAGAATATTAGTTTCTTGTAGTATGGACACCAAACTTTCTACAGATGTCCTTGACATGTAGTGGTTACAAATGATTGTGTTTATTTGCTTCGTTACAAGTAAAATAAGGAGATATTAGAGGAAACGTGGGTTTTTTTAGGCGGAGTTCATTTTTTGGCCATTCCAACATCAATTACTCTTACCCAGTGTTCTTGACTGTCAAATTAACTCATCCACACCACTCCCCAAGAACCTATCTTCATTTGATACCAAGATTTGCAGTTTAGGCCTTGTAAAAGCTGAGAAATGCCTTAAAAAGTAAAAGTATAGGATTTTCGGAAAATAGGCCTCAGGGCTTAAGAGGTTAAACTTTTTCTTGTCAAAGGTTTCAGTTGTGACAAAGCACGATGATTTGTGTTTGGCATCTTTCTTGCTGTAGATGGTGTGAGCGTCATGGGAGTGCGCGGACGTTTTGCCAGATGAAGCGTTATTCTAGATTCAGAGTGATTGCTTGTTTCGCTCCTGGCGGCCAGTGTTGTAATATATTTGTTTTAGCTTGTCCTGTTTGTTTTTAATGATTCTACATGCGTTCAAATAAAAATGTGAAAAGGTCATGTTAAGACTTTTTTTTTAATATCTTAAACATTAAGCTTTGCCATAACATCAATGTTATTTTTAGCACAAATTAAAGACAGGGTGGGGGGGTTTTCAGACCTGGCAACCGAAACACAGTTGTAGCCAATCAGAAGAAAGGGGTTTTCATGATGTGAAGATGGGAGTGTTATAAAGCAATGTCTCACTTTACTGTAAGTGTTTGATTCTGTAATTAAAAGTGGTCTGTTTTCAAACATGTATCTGCATTTTTCCAGCCTTTGAGGATGTAGCAGATCATGGGCTGTGTTGTTGTTGTGTGTGTGTGTGTGTGTGTGTGTGGCAGAGCTATAGGGTTAGCCATCTTTGAAAGATTTGAATGTAAATATTGTCTGCCAGAAATATCCCACCCTGCCTTTAATGTAACAAAGTCTCAGATTGTCTGGGTTTCATTGCATCTGAAGAAGCTTCTTGCAGAATTTTCCTTTCGACCGGTAGCTGGAGTTAGGATCACTGGCTTATCTCTTTCCATTTTTATGCTGTAGTATTTTCCTGTGAAC
This sequence comes from Danionella cerebrum, assembly GCA_007224835.1. Taxonomy (NCBI): domain Eukaryota; kingdom Metazoa; phylum Chordata; class Actinopteri; order Cypriniformes; family Danionidae; genus Danionella; species Danionella cerebrum. Next base: position 18,654 of record SRMA01025127.1, read on the forward strand.
AATAACAGAAAAAGCAGCTGAGAGAAGATCTGGGTTTGTTCTTGTCAGAATTTCAATTCTGTTAAAAAGTTCACTCATAGTTTTACTGTGAGAAGCTCACTTTGTGAAAACACGTAATATTTGTAGCCCTCCTTCACTCTGGAGGGTACAGACACGGCTGAGGTCACTTGACTTGGAAAGCCTCTCCAGCTCCTGGAGATGTTGATCACCTGCTCCAGAGCTACAGCTAAAGAACCAAAACAATGTTAAGATCTGGATCATAAGGTTTGTGACTGAGAAGTTTTTATTTTTTCAAAGTTTTAACTGCATTTCATGTCAACAGAAAGCACTTGTTTAACCACCAGCTTCATTAGTAAAGACCTTTTTGTTACCCTCCTTGTGGAAGGTGTCAATGAGTGTCTTGTATTTGTGAGACCTACCAACTCAAAGTAAGTGACCATTAAAAGGCTTGAGTCTTACTTTAAAAAAAAATCAGAGTTGATGAAATGATGGATTGATGTTTCACTGTGTGTTAGAAACTTTAGAATGTATGGATTGCACTAATTGAAAAAGTTAAAAGTTTTGTAAGTAATTTGAGGTATATTCCTAGATTAAGAAATGGAAAACACGTGTGACTTCACCTGCTTGTCTTCGAGCTCTCAAGCGCAGCGTGATCACAGGAATTCTGAGTTTTCGTCCACAATCTGGAGTCACCTGGTATGTGTACTTTTGAGCCAAGCCGCCTACAGAAATCGATTGGAAAGTCAATACCAACACTCCCATCAGAACAACAAACAGCCACAGTGTGCTGGGTTTTCTCTTGTTTCGACTGTAGAAGTTGAAAAATATGAAAATTACAATTTTAATATTCACTTTACTATTTGTGTCCAAATTAGCCATGTATTGAACAAACAATAAGATCACATTTGCCAACTGTATTTACCTAGTTGTTGAAGTTTAACTGAGGTTTGGCTTTACTTTTCTGAATAAATTTTAATTTTGAGCCAATTAAACAGTTTGTTTCAAAAGAACTCCTTTTAACACTATAAATTGTAGTTTATATGTATATTTATTAGTGTACTTAATGGATTATTATTACTATAATTAGTATAGTTCCTAAGGATACCAGTCATGAACATATCAATATTTAATTAATTGCTTATCTTAAAAAATTATGTACCTATGTATGTTATAAATAGGGAACATATTGTATAAATATTTTCTAAGAAAACCCTCTTCATTGAAAAATCACAGAATTGCTATTGGATCTTAAAGTGCAATCTACTCCCTTCTTTAAGATTATCGACCAAGAAAATTATTATTTGGTTACGTTTGTTTATTTTAATGCCTACCTCTTCTAAAGAAGATCACAGACTCTTTTCTGCTTCTGTACGCTGGGATGGATAATGCAGCTGTGATGTGCCCTATCTGACCAAAGCCCTGGCTGATGGGTTTAGGAAAACCAGGGTCCATTGCTCCGTTCTCAAACCTCCAGTAGTTCTTTCCCTATTAAAGATCAGGAAGGGTTAGGATAATGTTCCTCTTAAGGGTTTATTTTTTTATATATCAGTAAAAGCACAGTGTTATCCAAACCTTGAAGAAATAGGTCTTGCCCTGGCAGTTGCAGCGGGTGTACACGGTGTCGATGGGAGATGGGATGCCCCACACTTGAGTTATTAACCGAGGAGGATCGGGATTTCTGTGTCTGTCCAGCGTCCAGAAATAATGTCCTACAGAGAAGATTGGGGGGAGGGCTGTCTCTTAACATAGAGCTCAAGTAGCTGA
>SRMA01025127.1:23167-58357 GCA_007224835.1 Danionella cerebrum
ATCTCTTCATGAAAAAAAGCTTTGTATGAATGAAAACTAGTGAATTTATAACATGATTATTTGTATGGTTAAAATCTAATTCATTCATTCATTCATTTTCCATTCCCGCTTATTCCCTTTCGCATCACGGGGGTCTGCCGGTGCCTATCTCCGGCACACATTGGGCGAGAGGCGGGGGTACACCCTGGACAGTTCGCCAGTCCATCGCAGGGCAACATTCACACACACACACATGCACACCTAAGGGGTATTTTAGATTAGTCAATTAACCTAACCGCATGTTTTTGGGATTGTGGGGGAAACCGGAGTACCCGGAGGAAACCCACGCAAGCACAGGGAGAACATGCAAACTCCTTCCAGGAAGGTCACCGGCGAGCCTTGAACCGACAACCTTCTACCTGGAAGGCCACAGTGCTACCCACTGCGCCTAAAATCTAATTGTTTCAATAATAGTTCTACAATATTTAATCTTAATGGTGGTGTGTTTATTTCCAAGAATTTACTGTTCATGTAAGAACTAAATGTAGCACTTGAGGTGTATTTATCACTTGTGCTGCAGTGTAAAAGAATCTTTTGGGATTTTATAAATCACAATGTAATGTCACAGTAAACATTATGGAATTACTGGCTTAAAAACACTTAGAGCTTAAGAGCGTTTGCTTTTTGGAGGAACGGGGTTGTTAGTCACTTCTAAAACTTTGTCATATTCACCTCATGATAGAGTTACATTTTTCTGATTGTAAAATAAATTCTCAATTGTTTGAAATATGGAAATCTTAACACAAAACACTTGTGATTTATATTAGTGAATGAAAAATGAGCCCTTAGTCTTGGCTTAAAACATTATATTACATTTAAACTCTCTCCTTTCAAAAATCCTCTACATACGCCAGTTTTGTTGCTGTGTAACTATCCAAATAGTTTCTAACACTATATTACAAAGTTCTGGCTAAGTAAGAAGGAACCATACATTTTCTTGTTAATGGTGGTTTATATCCTCTGTAAAATTCCATTGTTAACCTTTTAGTACTACTAGTTCAGATGAATGAAACATACAAGTTTTTTTATCTTCTCTCTTGGTAAATCAGCCATTTTTCTTGGGAAAAAGCAACCGTAATGTTTTTCAATATTATAAACATAAATTACATACTTGGTAAAAATAGTCTTTCACTTTGTAAATTATTGGGATGCATATCATACACATATTGATCTTAATGCCTTGTAAAAGTGTATTGGTAAAGCATTTTACATCAGAACATTTCCTTAAAGTAGGTATATGATGTACAAAAGATATAAAAGTCAGGTAACTCACGTGGATATGAAGAGCTTGTAGATAAGCATCCCAACAGCAGTAGTAAAGATGGATAAGTGGCCATCTCTTGGTTTTCCTTGCTGAAGTTCTCCTGTAACCAGTAGAACTCTTGTTTTATAGAGCCAGAGTGAGGAGGCGTTGATGTAGATCTTTCTCACTCGGGGCTCGAGAAAAAAAAATTATTTTGTTTTTTAGAGTGGGTGCATCCACACAGACGATCAGACTGAACTTCACCCTCAGTGTCCTAATTAGTGTGGGTGAATGAATGAGTGTCTGTCTATCTGTCTAGAGCGCCCTTCATTGAATTTTGATGACACCACATGCTGCTCTCAGTGTACTTTACTGGAGGACACAAAGTTCACTGTCGCAAATATATTTGTTTTGGGGGGTTTCAGACAATATGGGGCAAAAAAATACAAATCTATACACAAGCATAATTTACGTTTCTAAATCTGTTCGCTTAATGTATAATTTAGCCAAGATAGAGAAAATATTTTCTATAATAACATTTATTTAAACTAATCAATTATTTTACACATTTAGAATGTATAAAGTAAAACAATTATTTTATTAACAACAATTTTACAGAAATGTATAAATCTAGTCAATCATTAGGTGCGTTCGACTTCATGCGGCGCTGCGCAGACCGATCGGCGGCTGACTTGAAGTAGTGCATGCCGGTTAAAAATTCTGTCCGACTTGAACCGGCGCTGACGTCACGTGACGTTCACGTGTGGTATCAAAGTAACGCGAGAGCGTTTCGATAACAGCCGGCTTGCTCAGCCAGAGCAGCGTTTTAGGAGCGACTGCGCCAGGATATGATGACGTCACAGCTTCTCATGATTGGCCACATTCACCACATGACGATGATCACGTGTGTTTCGTGCTTCAAGCCATACAATTGCATAAAAAATCAATTTGCATACCATTTCGTAAATAGTTTACGATCTTTTGACTGCAGTACATTTTTTTCCCTTAAATTATTTTTATTGGATTTGTGCATAAGTTTATTATTGTCCTTTTTTCATACAGACCACCTATAGTATTCAGCTGCATATTTGAGTAATATTTTTTTATGGAATAACTAAAATGTCAGTAATTTAATGTAATGTGGTTTTAATGTGGTACATTAAATGTAATCCAGTTCATCTGCGACAAAGTAGGCAAACGTCATGTTTCAGGAAGCAACGAGATTCCCAACGTGTCCGACTTGACGGCTCCGTTTTCAGCTCCTCCCCGGCTACTTTCGGCTAATCTCGACGATCGGTCTGCGCAGCGCAGCATGGGCTCGAACGCACCTATTAACTGCCCGTGGGTTGTTCCATCGCCGTTAAAAACTAAATTCCGTTAATAAAAAAATCGACACGATCTTTAAATTTAACTGTAAACCATCTTATTTACAACAACATTAAACTGTACTAAATAAACAATACTGAGTAAAATATAATTTTTAATTGTTTTACTGAATATAAACCTCGTTACAGTGCAGCCCCCCCCTAAAAGCAAAATAGTATCGCCCAAAGCTACAACAGGAAAAGCCGGTGTTTACCATTTGTAAACCGGAAGTAGTGCATCGTGCCCTAGTCGAGTCAGTCTGTGAAAATCTTTGCTTTATTTTTAAAGAAATTTGTTCACGGTGTTTGACTATGGCACAAAGTCTCTGTCGAAGTTAGAGGGAAGCAAATGCAACGGATATCGTCAATAATGGTGTTCACGGGTAAGAGCACACCTGAGAGCCCACACCGCCGTACATTCATATAACTAGGCTGCTCTAATCTCTCATGTTCAGAATGTAGACACGAAATAAACGTGTTTCTTTCATGCTGATGCGTTATGATGACTGTTATTAAAGAAAAGCTTGTTCCGTGTGGTAAAGTAGTTTAAACAGCATTTGGGACATGTTGTGTGGAAAACTTGTATGTCATTGTAACCATATGCCAATCACTGATCTGTCTGGAAGTTATTTTCAGAATGTCCTTGAAAGATCATTGAATATGGTTAATATAACGTACTGTCTGTCTGATTTTATTAATTGCTAACGTTTCCTGCCAAATGAATCAGCCCTACTGGAATCTAGGTGCCACTTTTATAGTCAATTTGTTCCAGCTTTCAAGAGAAGTTTCATTGTCTATAATGATATTACTATTGAGATTTATTTCTTTTTGTCTAGATATTGATTTTGATTGTCCACTAACAGTGTAAAAGGCAAGTTAAGACCTCCAAAGAGTGTCGGGATGGGAGCTGAGAGCAGTGCCATGCCTAGCTGTGTGCTGGAAGAACCTCTGTTGACCCTGCCATCTGGACTCACCATGTTCTCAGCTCTCCTTCGAGATGGCAAACCTGCCTCTGTATTTGTTTACAAACAAGACAATGAAGATAAAGTGAACAAAGCTGCCAAGGTATTTAACATTTATTAACTTGCCACCAAAATAGTGTTTTTCCGTCATCTGTATTTATTCACAATTATGCCATATGCATCTTTACAGCATTTGAAGACGTTAAGGCATCCATGTCTTCTTCGATTCCTGTCCTGTTCAGTGCAAAATGAAGCAATACATTTAGTGACCGAGCCAGTTCAACCACTGAAGCGGCTGCTGGACGCACTTACTCCTGAGGAGGTCTGTGCTGGGCTCTATGACCTTCTGCAAGCTCTGGTCTTTCTACATGACAGGGTAAGCAACCAGCTGGACAGTGTTTCTGAACCAACAAATGCTATAGAATTAAGCAATCTTAGTTTTCAGCTGCACTGGTGGTCTCGACATGACCAATAGGAAAAACTGGAAGCAACTCAACTTAAATGTGTTCTGTTTCTCTTATTGACTCTTGTGAGGTAAACTAATTTCCTCCCCTCCATCAGTGATGAAGTCTTTTGCAAACTCTATGACAACTTCATCAATTTGAGTAGTCCACCCTAAAATAAAAGAGTTCCTGATGTATTAAAAAAAATCCAGGAAAACAAGGGATCAGGTTTGCACCTTATCAGGATCTGAAACTCCACGTCTCAGTTCCATCCTTTCACCCTCAATCTCTCGAGAATCCTTTATTTAAGCCAGTTCGGTTGTTGTGGAAAAATGTAATTAGTTTCTAATATCAACATATCATAAAGTTGATATTAACTCTTGAAGTTTCTTGTTAGAGGTGGTTTGTCCTCTGCAGCATTCCTTTGTTTATACAAAGCTTCAAACTGATTATCTTTTCAGACAGATTGAAACCAAATTTCTATTAGTTTTTCCCAAAGTTTCAATTTAAAAACACCATATTTTCCAATATTCTCAGCCGTAAAGTTACTATACAGTGATGTTTTACTAATGATGGCTAAACCCTTATGTGTTGTTGGGAATGTTTTCAGCCACTTCAGGTTGTTTTTCAGTCTAATTTTGGCATAATTTAACATACAAAACCCCTCAAAAATACAAATTAACTACCTTTGTTTCCACTTAATTAAAACAGTAAAAATCGATCAGGTTTTTCACTTCTTTTTTTAAATAAATCTCAATATCTACTTTAGCTTTTTTTACTCTGTCAAGATTTTACATGGTCACTGATTTACGGGAAAAATGGCCTATTTTTAATATGCAAAATGATTGTGGCTTGTTTTTATTTTTACCTTTTTTCACAGTCTTGCATGTCAAACTTTAGTAACAACATTGGCATTGGTGGATTTGTAGCTTTTGTGAAGCACAAGTTCCCCCCCCCCCATTGACTTCCATTTTAACAACCTTTTTTGATTGTGATGCCATGACGCCAAATAATCTCATGCATTCTTTATTGGTGGTGTTCATTCCTGTTGGGTCGAGGTAAATTTGAGAATTTCAGAGTTGATCACAAATTAGAACCTTTAACCCTTGAGATAACAGCTTAGTTTCCAACTGGTGTATAATTTTAATTTTTTTTTTCCAAAGTCCGTGAGATCTTTTCAGTTGAAGGGTAAAAGTCCTTTTTTTAGTAGTAGTTTTGAGTAGAACTGAGATAGATAAAGAGATTTGTGCAAAAAAAAAAAAAAACACAAACAACATCAATTAGATTTTTGACAATATCCTTGTCTCTCTGCATCTCTTAGGGCAAATCAAGTCACAACAATGTGTGCATCTCGTCAGTGTTTGTTAGCGAAGATGGTCACTGGAAGCTTGGGGGAATGGAAACAGTCTGCAAGTTTTCCGAGGCTACACCAGAGGTGACATCTCCAACTACTAAAGAACAAATAGTATATATTTATTTGGGTGTAGAATCCCCATACACATATAATGTAGACATACCACGTAGTGTGTTTGTGATTTCCTCTGCAGTTTCTCAAGAGTATCCAGAATGTCAGAGAAAATGAAGCCATTCCTCCAGAAGAGAAGGTAGGAGTCAAATAAAGCACTTCTAGTCAGTTTAGGGTCCATCAGAGAATTCCATTTCTTTTTACATTGAGATAATGTAATACAGTTTTTCTATGAATTTCCTTGCAGCTGAAAGGATTTAAAATGCTTCCAGACAAGCATGCCCACGCCAGAGATGCTTTTTCATTCGGGGTGATGGTGGAGGCTCTTCTTCCTCTCCTGACGGGACATGGTGAGTAGTAGTCTCATGGAAAGTTGGCCGCCACCGTCTCATGCCCTTCCTGTTGTGGCAGCTGCAGTCTCACAGCTCAGACATTGTGGCAGATTTGTTAATTGGCTCACAACTGTAATTTAACATGTCTGAGGACCTTTAGAGACAAGTTTTCCATTCTCAGCTGGATATGATCTCAAAGAACAAAATGATCCCCCTGAGTGGTGCATTGGTGAAGCAACATTCCGGCTTGTAATGGGGATCCTAATTTAGCTCTTTAATAAAAGCATTCACAGCTCGTTTTTTTTTTCATTGCACGTCTAGCTCACATAATTGTGCTTATTTTTCCATGCTGCCATCTTTGGAACCTTTCATCCTCTCTGCTGCATTCACGGGTTGTCACAGTCTCGGATGATTTGTTGGGAGGTCTCCAGAACATGATGGAGGCTAGCCTGTTGACCCCAGAGCCCACGTCTCGCCCATCTCTAAGCTCTCTGCTGACCCACAACTTTTTCAGGTGTGCTTTTAAAACCCCTTTTTCTCATTGATGATATTATATTATTATTATTATTGCAAATTTCTTGCATATCTTGCAAAGTTTATGACTGCAGGTCCATGTGAAAGTGTATATAGTGCACATACACAAGTCAAAACAATCTGTGCAGAAAGATTTAAATACTTAAACATCAGAAAACTGACAGCAGAGCAGCTAAGCAACAGTGTCTACCTCCAGTGACTGAATATAAAGATAGTCATGACAAATGTAGTAAATTTGCAAACTGTGAGTTGTTATTAAGATTAATTGGATTTTTTTTCTCTGATCCCCACAATTTACCATGCGACTAGCTTCCTGTGGACTGACATTTGACCAGAAGTTAGATTTCTTGACCTTTATATGTTTCTGATCATAGAGAAAGTCCATAAAAGTGTTAAGGTGTACAAAAGCCTCGATGCTTGGTCATAATTAAAAGTGACATACAACCAACCAAAATGTCCATAAATGACTATGGACAGGTGTGTACGCACATTAAGATTTGACCAAAAGTTGGATTTTTTTACATTTATACGTTTCAGAACACGGAGACAGTGTATGGAAGTATTTAAGTGAACAAAAGCATTGAATAGCCATGAAATAACCTTTGCTGTTGTCTTGGCTATAAACAAACAAAAGCCTTGATGTATGTTAAGAGTTTACAGTGCGATATTAAAGTGACACAAACATTTATGGACATTCGGAATGCATTCATGTACACATGCTGAGATTTGGTCAGATTTCTTGGCATGTTTTAAAACACAAAGAAAGTCCATAAAAGTGTTTATTTGAAAACGTTCATTTGTTTTTATTACAATTGAATTTTAGGCTTTTTGTAGCTAATGCTGTCATTAACATTTTAATTGCCAATTAGCAACTGTCAGACTTACCAGACATGAAAGAGACTATAAATCCAGATTTCTGCTCTTGGATTCCATTGTTTCGAATGGCAGCAATCCATTTGCTTCTTCTTTCTTTGGATTTGGCAGCAGTTGAATGATGTCTTTGATAATTGGTTCGAGTAGTCAATCTCACAACAGCATTTCCCCATTTTTGTGAGTCAAATGCAGATTAATTGCTAGTGCATGAAAAGGATTTTTGGCACTCACTCTGCATCTTCTGGATACTGTGACATCATCTGCATTCCTTCAACCAAAAGTGTATAAAAGCATCGTTTTACTGTTTGGCTGTAATCTTTGGTAGATCTTACAACGAATGAGTTTAAAATGACATCTGCCATGGAAACCAAGACAATAGCATGTGCATATAACCTATTTTAACCGTCCATTTGTGACTTAAAAAAAGATTTTAAAAGCAAATTTTATTTAATTTTACTATGTTCTGTATTTAACCTCCAAAACATGACATTAGCTGAACAACAAATTGACGCAGTATAGGAAATTAATTTCTGCTAGCCATTAACCATTGAGCTTTTTAAACAATTCTTTTTTTTTTTACTGAACTGTCTTAGAAATGACTTCTTGGATATCATGAACTTTCTGAAGAGTCTGACCCTGAAAAACGAGGATGAGAAGAATGAGTTCTTTAAGTAAGCCCTGCCCCAAATAGCTTGATTAAACTCTAGAATGTGTTTCAATAGCAGCTCATTTCTACAGGTTTCTCTTGGACCGAGTTCAAAGTCTCCCAGAGGACTTGATCGCTACACGTCTGGCTCCCAAACTTCTCAATTCCTTAGTGTTTGCTGAGCCGATGGCTGTCAAAAGCTTTCTTCCTCACCTCTTACAACCAAAACAAGGTAAACCCAACCTATAACTTGTAGATTTCTGGGCTGTTTCTAATCAAATCTGTCTGTTTTGTCATGCACAGCTTCAAATGTGAACGCGGGAGAGGAGTGTCTTCTATCTGTGCCTCTGTACCGGAGATACGTGGTACCTCAGCTTCTGAAACTCTTCAAGGTGAACGAAGAGCATGTGAGGATCGTGCTTCTCTCTCACATTCACAGCTACGCAGAGTTCTTTCCTCACGAGGAGCTCAAAAACCACATTCTTCCTCAGGTATTAGGAGAAATTTTGGTATGTTTACTTATTTAGTTAAACTAGTCAGTTTGAGGTGTTTGGTGTTTTCTGCAGATTTTGCTGGGAATGAGGGACACAAACGACTCACTTGTAGCGATGACGCTACAGAGCTTGGCTGTGCTAGTCCCGTTGCTCGGAGCACAAGTAGTTGTCGGTGGGGAAAGAACCAAAGTTTTTAAACGGACAACACCAAACTTCAACAAGTCCACAGAGGTCACTCCAGAAAGTAAGACACTTTTCAGTCATTTATCTACTTCCTGTGTTTTGTATGGCAATGCTAGTGAACCTATGAATTTCATAAGCTTACAAATGAAAGGTTAATTATTTAAGTTCTGAGACCATTAGAGGACACTTTTGAACTTGTTTTGTCTACTTTTTAACATTTTGTTTTTACAATTAGGGCTAAATCAACATTTTTCGAGTTAGCACAATCATCATGTTAATAATTATTAAGAGCACATTTCAAATTTCATTGAATGGATTTCACAATAAAAGTGCACTGTTCCCTAATTTGATAGCAGCCTCACAAGTCATGCATTTTTTGAAGTTTTAGGATGCTTTGGTTTTGTAAGACGTTTGAATAATCTACCATCATAGATGTTTAGCTTGAGGTCACACCACGACTTTATCCCCATATCAGCTATTGATGCAGAGGTATTTTTTGCAGGAAGCATAGTTCTTCCTTTTAATGCAGGGACTCCAGAAACTCTAGACCTTCAGGGACCTCAAAGAGGCAAACTTGTACTATTTTCATGATTCTAGCCCAAAACATGACTTGGTGACAATGCAACCTTTTTGCGGGAAGGTGGTTCTTCAACTATCAACTATTCCATTCAAAGTGCACGGCCCTCATCAGTTACTTTTTTTTTTCTGTAAAATTGAGCAGTTCCTTTAAGTTGAAGCTTTAAGCACAGTTGTAAGACTATGTAGAAATATATGCATTAAGGTTTGTGGGACCACCAGGCACAGGTAGTGTCAAGCATCAGTTTGTCAAAAAAAAGCATAAAAAAAAAAATCTCCTGTGCTCCGGAATTAGCCTTAAAGCTGATGTTTTTGTGAAATATTTAATGTTTTCATACCTCGTCTAAGACATTGAGCTATTTTATACTTTCCAACAGCAGAAAGATCTTTTTAGCGATCTAATCCTAACACCGACCAATAATTTGTCCTTGAATTTAACCTCAATATTTTTGACAGAAATAGCATTTGCAGAATAAACTTTGCAGACAAATCAGTGTTTCTTTTTACCCAACATTATAGTTTCTCTTCACTGACCTTTTAATCAATTGTTTCTTAGAAAGTCATTTATTGGTATTTCTCTTCTGCAGCTTCACCTGTCCACATTGTTGGTCCTTCCCATCCCCATATCTCCCAACCTCCAAAGGTCCTAAACCTATTATCCAAGAGCTCAGAAGACAAAAAGGTGGTTCTTGAGAATGTTTATTCATTCCAAGCACCTGATGGCATTCCTTCAGAAAGAACAGGTAGGTTGTTGGGTGTTAACAATAATATTTTAATTGTGCCACAATTCTGAATCAAGCGTTCTCTTCAGAATTTAGCAACAAGACACCGTTTCCATTAAATGGGTTCAGAAGTCAGCCAAGTGTCGGCCCTACACAAAGTAATGGAATGCTTCGATCTGAGGAAGATTGGCCTGACTGGAGTGACTCCGAGGAAGACAAAAACCACTCTGTTCAAATCCACATTCGTTCAGAGATCTCAGATCAGAGCACCGCATTTGTGGAGGACACTGAAGAGGAGGGCAAGGAACCCTGGGATGACTTTAAAAACACAGAATTGGGCACAGAGCAATCACTCTCCACTCCTTTACCAAAGATACCACTGAAAAGCGCTGCAGCATCGTTGTCTGAAGCTAGCACCGGACCCCTAAATCCGTTAAGAGCACTAAAACTAAACCCTAATGTGAAAAGCGCTCCAGATCACCGTACCTTATCATGGGACTCTGGTTGGGACCGGGAAACAAGTATCCTCAAGGCCAGCAACACAGGCATGGCTTTAGAGCCAAAGGCCAAAAGCATTACTGCTGGAGGCCTTGGAGAGGAGTTCACCATTGCTGTGAAGAAGAAGCCTGAAGCGGATCCAGAACTTGACTTCTTTGCAGACATGGTTCCGGATATACAACCGTCTTCATCTCTTTTGCTCCCTATGGAGAGCTGGGTCAGGGAACATGTAACATCAGACCCATTAACGGAGAACCACAGCTTCATGGCAAAATTTGCAGCAGCTGACGTTAAAGAGGTAAATCTCCTTGACTTTTTAAAATAGTTGTTTGCTCTTCAAAACACCAGTGTACTTTTATTTATTTTGAGGTTTTCCAATGTTTTTGATTGACCAATGTGCACTTGAACAGATGATTTTCCAGTTTGAGGATCCTTGACTAAGCATCAGTTTCTATATAATGTATTTATGTGTTTGCTTCTGCAGACGGAGGCAGAAGGTTGGGGTGATGACCTCAACTGGGAAGATGAGAATGCCTGGGGATCATAACATGAGGGATACCACCCTGAAAATCTTGGTACCACACCATCACAGTCAAAAAAATCAATGGTTATAATCATAAATGATCTGATAATAATTACGAGGAAACTTCATCCAATGTGAAGAATCTACTGTGACTACAGAAAGAGTTTAGTTTCATTACGAAAGCATGAAATATGCCAAATCCTGCAAATGCACCCGTTTCTAATGTACATATGTCTGTGCCATAGATGAGCCTCAGAGGATGGAGAGACTCAAATTCAGAATTCTAATTAGAAATTAAAGCATGACATAATTTATTTGTATGATCAGCTGCTGATGAAATAAAAAGGTTTTATGGTATTGATTGCCCTCTTTTATTCTATCATTATAACTTAAGTGAAATTACTTGTATAAAAATAGTTTGTTTTTAATTTTAAAACTATTTCTTTTGTTATTAATAATAACAATCATTATGAAGTATTGTCTGTTATGGCTCTGTGGTTATTTTCACCATCTTGAGCATCAGGCTGTGGAACATCTTGGATTTATTGAGTGATACGAACCAATCATAAATAATAATACATTATGCAAATATTGTCTTAAATTAAACATCAATTGTGTTTACATCAAAATGTGTTACATTATATTAGCTGTTGATTGGTAAGATATACTTTCCAGAAAAAATGTTAACCGACATTATCATGTATAGGCTACTTTCACCCTGAAGGTTTTAATGCTCAATATCGATAATTTTTTTGTTTTTTAGACTCACTCACATCCTGTTATCGAAATCATTGGGAAAGAATCTTCTCCAGTAACATATAACTGTTAGAAAACCAGTCTAATGAAAAAAAGTGCTATATTCACTTGACCAGTCTGTTTCCCATATGTATTTGAAGGAGATATTATCCGGCGGATACAGGCGTCCTATGTACAAAAAAAAGGGTAAAAAAAACTATCCTTGTTGTGAAACTAAAGCTGCTTTTAAAGTATTATTATTTTTTTTTTAAGCGAAACATTGTGTAGATTAAAAACAAACAAAAAACAATTTTTTTAAAGTGGAAACTGCTGTTCGGAAATGAAAGTTAACGATTGTTTTCACACAGGGGTTTATCTTCTAAGTTTCACTATAGGACAGCACTTCCCACTTTAAAAATGTAATTTGTTTAAGGACACCGTGAATCTAACTTTTATTATGGCGCAGTATTGGTAACACGAGGAAAGGGCCAAATTCCGGAAGCTCTGCATTAGTTCATTAAAAATAAAATAATAATAATTAGTTCGCTGTGTGTTCATTCTTCATTTGATGCATTCAGTGAGAAATCAGAAAATCTATTTTTAATGATTGTATTAATCTATGGGTCTAACCCAAATAAGGTGCATTAATGTTAAAACGCTCAGATAAAATGTTAAATCCATCGTCTCGATTATTTTTCAAGTATTATACCAAACGCTTAAGGATATCAAATGAACATATTTTAATAAACAATTACATTTTTACACTCTTCTATGTAAAGCTTAAAAAAACAAATCTAGCAAGGGGACAAGGTAGAGAATGGTCATGTGATCTCAAGACTGCTGTTCTGCAGTGCTGGTGATTTGTGTTATCAGGGTCTGCAAGAGCTTAAGTCGGACCCTTACCCACTCTGGAGGGAACGGTGAATGCTCCGACTTCTCCACTTCCTGCAAGTCTTTCAGGGCACCCTCTGCTGTCTGGAGACAACGTTCATACTCCTCCTCTGCTTTGGTTTCTCGTCTCGCCCTCTTCGTGCACGGCTGGCAAAGGACAGAGGTGGCAGCTAGTTTAAACTGTTACATCAGACCAACGATTTATTTGCGAACGTTAATTCACCTCGGCAGGAAGTGGAGTGTGTGCAGGTGAGCTTTTCTCTTCCTCCAAGTGTTTACAGTGTCTCTCGAATACGTTCTTCCATTCCTGCAAACGTTTGAGCCTCATTTCCTCAGACTCCTGCACTACAACGGTCTACAGGAAGAAATATTTTAAACCTTGGAACAGAAGAAGCTCTAAGCATCTTGTTTCGTACCTTGCTAAGGAAATTCAACACTTTGGTCTTGACCTCCTCTGATACAAGTGTCTGAGAAATCACTTCCTCGTGGTTGGTTATCTGAAAGGTATAATAGATGCAAAGTGAGCAAATAAACTCAATACTATATTTTATAGTCAAACCAGCAACAATTCTTATAATTACACTTAGATAAAGTCAGACATTTTATAAAATTACACCAAACAGTCGTGTAGGAGGCTTAAAACTGGGTGAGGAACATCCAAAGTTACCAAGGGGAGGTTGACAAACAGTTTCTTTTTATGGCACAGCAACAAAACAAAGTAGTTCTACTGCATCAACAAAGTCTCTCCTGTAGCTTTCAAATCACACTGTGGTTTGAACGATGTCTCAAAAATGACCAAAGGCACTCAGGACTGGAAATGTAGCAGAAGGAATAGTAATACGTGTCTGCAGGCAACAGTGAAGCATGGTTTCTAGAACATTTCGGGTTGCAAAAGAATTTCTGCAGTTTTAAAGACGAAAGTTGTTTACACCAAACATTAATTTGATTTTGTTTGTTAAATAAATAATGAAAATGTTCTTATTTACAGCATTTATTCCACGCCAAAAAATACCAAAATTACACAAAGGCCTGTTGCTTTTTTACGAGAGACAGAAGTTTCTAGCAACTGACCAATGTGCCTTTCCTTTTTTAATCTATTAGCAAAAAAAAAAAAAATCAACTAGTAGTCAAAAATTATTTTCACAATTTGCAAAAAAAAAAAAATTATTATTTTTATTTTATTTTTTATAAAATATGTTCTTTTATGCCTTGGGCCCGGGATTTTAATAATGTAAGGTGACATGATTATAAGACAAACGGACTTACAATGACCCCAAATGTGTTTTTTTTTCACCATCTATTGGTCAATTGGCTTCATATTTTGATAACACACATCCAATCAAACTGTGCTCTAACCTAAAACCCTAATAAGAGAAACTCTAACCTCTGCAAAGACACCAAATGCTTCCAAGACATGCTGGAGAATCAGCCAGGACGGATGAGTTAGAAGATCGTAGAACACAGCACTGATTTTGGGCAAAACCTGGCCCTGCAGTCACAATAACATGCACAGAGTTCAAGCACAACCAGCTGCATAAACTCTGGGCTTACAAACATTTTCAACTCATACCTGAACATTAGGAGGAATAAATATGTTTCCCAACGAAGAAAGCAGCTCCAAAGCTGCTAAAAGGAGATCATCGGGGCATGTGTGGATCTTCAAAGCACTTAAACAAGAAAGAGCCTGCAATAAACCAAAACAAAGTGAATTCTGAAAACAGTGGTTTAACGCGGTAGACAGTCAATACCACATGCTATCTATATCTTTATACCCCTCCACGTATAGTTTTAGAAAAACCTTTAGATGCACCATCTTGATTCCTGAAATCGTATTGAACAGAATAAATGGCATAAAAACCTAACGTGAACTAAAAGCTCAATTAAACCATGCAGATCAAACACTGACTGTAAAAAAAATGGCTAATAACCTGAAGGATGACGGGGGGCTCTAATTGTTTGACCAGAACAGCAGACATCGACAAAAGCATCTTCATCATGCGCTGGAGAGAAGGATGAGTCTGCACCTGAGAACAACGTAAAGCCAACACACTTCAAAGAGGTAAACTAGAGGAAGAGGACAGTATGGCCTAGCTTTTGAGAATCTCTTTTAAGCATATTATTCAATTAATCTTGAATTAGGCAAATTTTTACAACCTAGTGTACGATTGATTTCTGAACACAACACAAACAGGAAGTTATCAGCTCAAGTAAAGTTGCTGAGAAAACATTTGTTCTCTTATCCTTTGGACTTCTTAAGATACTTCCTTCCTTTTTACCATCCCCCTCTCTCAACCTCCTTGTTCTCAACCCAAAACGTGTTTAGCTGATAGCATTTCTAATGTTTAAGCTAAATAAAGCTGCATTTTCTGTTAAATCTCTAAACGTTCTTTTCTAAAACGAACACAAACCAGAGGGTTGGAGCCAAAAACAACATGTGACTGGCTCTATAAATGCTATTTAACTATGCCTTTGATTTCTGACTGAAAATTCACATCTTTGCATAGCAAAGGAACTTCAAAAGTGGCCCAAAACCTCTTAACAACTGACAATATCAAGCACCTGGCTACTGCTTATGCGACTCCACAGCTGGGAAACGATCTTCACTGACGACTCCACACTTTCAACTCGAGGGCTGCTACCTCTTACAACCAGCAGCACACACTCCAGGATCCTCCTCTGAAGAACAGACAGAAGAACTGAGTTACAGAACAGGACGCGTCTTGCTTTCTTTTTGTCTTTTTAAGGGCATGATGACACACTGTAATAATCCACAACTAACTTTTGAGGATGTTACTGAGCTGCTACAGTAGGTTTTCTTTGCCAATCACTGGGTCTATGATCCTCAACACTGCCTCTTTCTTTGTGCTTCTTCAAAAGAGCTTGAGCTGCACATCTTGAAACCACAGTCTTTGTCTGGGTTGCTGTGCTCACTCTTGTCATGAAAAGAAACTGCCAAGTTTGAAGCCTCCTACAAAGCTGTTTCTGTTCATGACTGGGATTCAACCTATGTGTGACATTTTGTGTCACAATACGTATCGGGAAGATGAAAAAGTGCGTTTGCTTCTAGTTCTGAAATTTTTTTTTTTTTTCTCTTTGTTTGTTTAAAATAGGAATAAATGATAGTTGTTTATTAAACTTTGAAAAAACAAAAATATATATATTTTACAACACTATTTGGTTAAAATTAGTTTTGTAAAATATTGTGATGTGTATGGCATCGCTTTGATTTGGGAGATTATTTTTTATTTTACTAAGAGGTCTCCTTTTTATGTACCCCACGTTAAACTGTTGTTTTCGAATGTCGTCCCTCACCAGTCTTTGGATCTCTCCTAGCCGATATCCATTATTCTGCCATTCCTCCAGCACGACACGTGCCCTGGCCAGTATGAGTTCCTCCACCCGCACCAATGCGTCCGCACACAGACATCTCAGGAGGATGTGACGCCACACAGTCAGGTTCTCCTCCTGAGATGGAGGGAACCGCTCCACAAACTCTAGCTGTGAAACACATTTCAAAAAACAAAACTCAGAGATGTTCTCACAGGATGAGAAAATACACAAAGAGAAAATGAAACGAACCTGATGTTTTGGAGTCATGAGAAAAAGCAGGCGTCTGAGCAGCAGACCCAAGTGAATCCGCTGATAACTCTCATCCGGACATGACTTTATCTAGACGTAGAACAGCACAGATTCACGTTTAAAGGCCACATTCCAATATACTTTTGTTGAGATTACATGTTTACATTGTCTTCTGTCCGGTGAAAACTGTAACGTTTATCATTTACTTCATTTAAAACAATAAACAGTTTTTTTTTTCATCAATTTGGCACTTCCTGTTTTGAAAGGAAAGTTGGGAATCGCCAGTTACATCACACGGTCTGTTAATATGCATGAGAAACTATCCAATCAGTGAAGAGTTTCATCAATGTGTAGGTCTGGGGCCTTTTGGAGTGTTTTATTTTACTACTTCACAATTTTTATGACCTTTAAAACAGTTTTTGTGGCAATGCTTGATTTCTTTCTTTAACAAATAATTTTTTCATTAAATGATTCCACAATGTCCTTGAAATTGTAAAAAAAAAAAAAAAAAAAAAAAAAAAAAAAAAAAAAAGGCAAACCTCACTTAAATATTTTACACTGGTCCAAGCACTTTGTGTTATATTGTGCTTTGTTTTGTGCCATATTGTGCTTTGTTTTGTGCCCATACTGAAACACCAGCCGTAGGGTTATCCCTTCTTTTCACCACTAGATGGCACAGATTTGTGATCTGTAAAAATAAAATGATAAAATGAACGACGATCGCACATTTTAATTTGAATTACCTTGCAAATTATGTGCCATAACTCTTGTAATATTTGTTTAAAACACAAAATATCAAAACTAGCAAACCATTTGAAACCTAAACATTATATCTGAAATCCAAATGAAACAATAGTTGGTTTGGTAATTCCTACTTAACTCAATACAGACACTGTGACTGCGTGGCAGGGAATTCTAGGGTATTATTTCGAATGGAGTTTACCAGTGGCATCTCAGATTCTGAAAAGTTTCCTCTATTCTTTTGAGACATGCCTCACAAATGTAGGTGCAATTCGAAAGTATTGTTCTCATTTCCAGGAAATACAGCCCTTGTGCACTTGTGGGCGTACAGTATACTTCACTTAATCAAGTGAAATTTGACTGTGGACATCATTTTTTAAACAAGATTTTTGCACTTGATTTTTTTATAAAGGCAAATAACTTTTTTGCGAATTAAAGCAGAAAAAGCCATATTTTCAAAAGTCTCAACTCACCAAGTGAGTAACAAGGAGAACGTGATGAAAACACAAATCAGCCGTGCCATACCTGAAGGAACACCAGACACAAGATCATGCATCTGAAGAATAACTTTTTAATAAGGAAAACCATTTTAAGGATTATTTTAGCAAAACCACTTAATCAATTCAGATCAAATTTCCCACTGGAATTTCCCACAATTGTTCATGCTTGGCATCAGCTCTGGAAAATAGCTGTGACTAAAGCGGTCAGCCCTCAATTCCCTGCATCGCTACTAACCGGGCCAGGAAGCACCAGATATCTGTAGTCAAAACAGCCGTCTGTGTGTCTGCTTGCAGTACAGCATTCAGTAGTAAGCGTTCCTGAAAAACAATGAATCAGCAGTCACCAAACCAGTGTTAAGTCATTCTAAACATCCCATAATGATTTATGATAACCGATCTGTTACACTGACAGTACCATTTTAAAGGGAGGTACTGACCAATAAAGGGAAACGCTGAGGGGGCAGCACAGCCACACTTGCACACATATGAACACACACGTGCTGGTGCAGACTGACGGTCCCCTGAGCCTGGCCTCGCAGCATCACCCCTGGTAGGAACACTGGCACAGCTCGCTCCAATGTGCACAGCCGGAAACTCTGCAGCACCGCCTCAAACACGGACCACCTGCAGTGAACAGTGATGCTATTACTATTGCAAACGGGACCAAACCGCTTCTACACAACTAGCAAAACCATCAAACTCCAGGAATTTGAGAGATGCTGAATAAAATAATCTGTAAACTGTTGCATTATTAACAAAATGTCTTGTTTGCCATTTAAACTGCTACATAAACAAATGGTAAAAACCTTGGATTTTCTTCTGGGAACTGGCTGCCATCGATCCACAGTCGCAGTGTTTCTTCTGGCTGGGAGAAGAGTTTACCCAAAACGTTCACCACTAGCAAACACTGTGGCAAGAAAAGCTTGGTCTTGCCTAAAAATTAAACAAAAAACATAAATGTTGAAGAAAACCTTGAGAAATGTTCACAACCTGCAGGAACTTTGATCAAACACAGAAATATTACATTGAATTCAAAGTTTATTTCTAGAGAGCCACACCTGACAAATAAAATGGGGCCTGATATAGAGCCTTGAGGTACTCCAAAGTCTATTGTGGCCGCAGGGGAAATGGATCCATTTTATTGGACAGAGATAAATCTATTGCAGATACAACAATGGAACCCCTTAGGAACCCAATAGCCCGAAAAGCTCTAGACACCTCAACAGCACTGTATGACCGAGAGTATTTAAAAAGTACAAAACAATAGGAGACAGAGCACCAAGGCACAGAAAAATGTCCTTTTGCAAAAGTGTTTAAGTGAAACCTATACTGAGATTTCTACTCATTTGCCAAGTAAAAATGAAAAAGCATGGGAACTCCATCTGTGAAGTGACCTGGAAACACTGCGGATGTACACTCAGCAATGTCAATTTCTTACATAACCACATTCCTAACCAGAAATACATCACTCTCCTACTATCTTCAGCTTCATTAGTCAAAACATCACAGTGTGGTTTTAAGATATTGTTTGATCTAACGTAGACATGTCTCACCAATGGTAGTATTATACGGGTCACAGTGCAGATAAGAAACCTTAATATTTCTGGCCCTTTTATTAGCTTAATTAGTCAGGCTATATCTGAGGAAATGTGGAATGAACAAAAGGTTCACCGATAGGGACAGAATTAAACTCCTGAACTTTTACTGTTGTTTTTAATGTATTAGAAATTATAAAAGTGTGATGCTCTACATTCTTAAAAAAAAGTTCTTCAGTGGTTATTTGCAGTTTTTCACACTTTCAAGAACCCTTTAACCTCTTTTTGGTTCTTTGTGCTTTTTGAGGTACTGTTCTAAAACTTAGTTAGCATAAAAAAAACTGCGCTTTCAGTTTGCGTTGTTATTCTTTGTGGTGTATGTCACAGCCTTGTGAGTTCCATTCAATACGTTGATAGACTGGTACCGGGCCGCCCACAACGGGAAAAATATTTCCGTTTGATTTATTATCCGAGTCTTAATGATGTTTTATTTTGAAAAGTGGATTCTCTCTGTTACATCCGTCTCACTTGATGCAGTGCATGTCAAGTCCTCGACACCATAAGTCACGTGATACATCTCGCTAAATTAAAGTCGCACATAATTACACAGTGGATTTACGTTCATTATTATTATTATTATTATTATAGAGAAAATACTACAGTTTTTAATGCTGATCTTATCATTTAATTTTGTTTTTATCTGCTTCACACCTTTAGAATGGGCCATGAAAATATTGTCAGACAATCAAAAGGCTGGGGACCACTGGCCTAGTGTCTATAAAATTTAATTGAACCCACACAAAATAAACGCTACCTGTTAAAATTAACATTTAAAGTATGTTGATAGAAGCTGATTTGGGGTCACTCAATAAGTCAAAAATATCTTCAGCTGTTCGACAAAACCATTTAGTATATTTCATAATAAAGCTATTTTTTAACTCAATTCTATGGTCTTTAAATCTGGAATTATGTTTTTGATTTAGTTTTATTTACCAGTCATACATAATGTGGTTTGGTTATTTATTTAGAGAAGCAGGGCACTTTAGTGCATACCTAGTTTTTAACATTACAAAAAAAGGTTTCTCATAGTGTTATGCAAATTATAGGCAAACAAGGTCCTTGAAAACCCACAAAAAATTGGTGACAGAGTCGACAACATTGTTTAAGCACTAGAAAACACTATAGCATCATATATAAAAATAAAAAAAATACATTAAAAAATGTATTTTCAATGGCCCTTTTTTTGTGAAACAAAAAAAATTCTAATTCATTGTTTTGCCCCAAAGTGCTTCCACCCCTAAGGTTACACAATCATATTAGAAATATTGGCAAATGATGTAACCATGCAGTTATTCCTGAAGTATGTCGCAAATACAAATTTTAAAGAATATATTTTCTTTAATTGACAAATCAAATGGTTTTAGCTCAGCCAAAACCTGCCGGGCTACAAGTTCAAGGCTCCGTTACATCTAAAACCACTGCTGACTCTGCTCCCAGCCATCTTTAACGGAATGCTGCCGGGTTCAGGATAATCCTTCTTTCTGTTTTTGTTGTGTGCATTCAGAAACTCACGGATATCTGGGTTCAGGACAGACTCTGCAAAGGGTTGGAAGGGCATGAGTTGTGTAAGCATAGCATCCATGGGAACCAGAATAGCTACTCTCAGCTCCTCACTGAGGGCAAGAGGCACGGATGGGGCACACAAACAGGGAGGAAACTTGCTGAGGAGGCAAGGGTGAACAAGACACAAAGGAAGGAAAAAAAATAAACAGTCATTAACAATAATCTAATTGTGAATACCTATGTTGAGGTATTGGTAGTATCTGATGAAAGTTCCTTGTAAAAAGGAAAATTATTGTTTTTCCTCAAAGATGTTAAAAGTGTTTAACCCCAACATGAAAAGCAACTAGAGACATCAACGTTGGTTTATGCCCAATTCATCACAATAAGTCAATTTGGTTACTAATCAAACCATCCATCATTTAATAAAAAAGGCTTAGTGAAGGCAGCACTGCACACATAAAGATTAGCATCTCCATTTAACCAGGAAAAAGCATGTGGGAGGGGCCTAGTACGTTCGTATGTCACAATGTACTGGCTTAAAGATGAATTTAATGACCTGTTTCAGCAACTCTCTCTCATTAAAGATAGTAATTTGACACTTAAAGCACCTTCACATTTAAAAATCAAATTGGCTATCCAATTTTTCTCCTGTTATACTGTTTTTTTTTTCAAACCAACAACAGGAGATCTATTAAAAATAGGAAAAATTCCAAATGTAACTTTTGTTACCTATGGATTTGGAGATACAGCTGGTGAAATCGACAGCATGACTTGGCAAGGAACGCTTGAAATTCCTTCAACAAAAAACAAAGCATCGAGTTCAAACGGCATTTATCCTTCACCCGAAATGGTTTTGGTTAACTTGAGTCTCCCATAAAATTACCTTTGTGTAGTGGACTAATGTGTTAGCAAAAAACCTACACATCTTTGTTGCTTTTTGGAAAAGCTTGTATTCTGCAGAGTTCACAGCTTCCTGCTAGAAACAAAAGGAGGAAGGCAGATACAAAAAGAAACCATTTGTATGACAACACTTTCTAATCGTCTCATCATTAAAAATGCATTTTTAGGTCACCATCATTTCCAGCAAAAGCAGGCTGCATTACCTGTCGGCCTGTCTGCTGTATCTGTTGAGCCAGCTCGAGACAGTTCTCCACAGATGTACAGAGATCTTCACATAAAGAGAGGGAGATGTCCTCATGCCGAAGCTGATCCTCTATTAAAGATTGGTACTTCACACTCAGTCTGAAATCAAAGGCAAATATTATTCAGGGTAATTAACATTTCAAAAAGAAAATGAGAGCAATTTGTTTAAATGCAACCTATTTGTTTTTCTCAAGGTCCTATGTTTCATGGAAATACTTCAAATATTTCAAGGAAAAAGTGCTTATCAGGTGCATGCAAAAATGGTTATCGAGTTACTTTTCCTTTCCACCATGTGACATCACTTCCTGTTCTTGGTCACATCAGGTATGTTCCGAAACACTTTTTGAGGTAATGACATGTATACATCAGTCTCTGTCTGCAGGAGACTGCATCCTGAACCATTTACTTTATTTTTTTTTAGGTTTTAAAGGCTAAAGGTTCCTGTTTTAAAAGCTACACAACAGTTATATGCCAAAAGACCGACGGTTTGTTAATATTCATGAGAAACCATCCAATCACTGAGTGGATCCAGTCACTGCATGAAAGCAGCTTAGATTCATTTCTTAGCTTTTTCACATATTGGTTTAGGATACAATACACATTCTTTGTGTGTTCTAAACCTGATTAACCATTTCTATTATCTAATTTCTTGCAGATTTTGATGAGACCTGTACCAAACCTTTGTTAAGTCCAGAAATACGAAAGAATTAATTTAGCTGCTGTGGGCAAAAACAATAAATTGATTAGCGTCTGGTAGATACAACTGAGCTTGACACATTTGCCGGCTACAATCATTTCATCAAAGGTAATCCACACACTCAAATTATGTGTGGCATTGTTCTTTATTTCATGACCACAATGTCTGCAGCTGTATGATTGTGCTCCCACTGCTAACAATGATCACCAGAGACCTTGGGTGGAGGTGGATTTAATTTACTACACACCTATTTTCACCCAGAGCAGTCCCCAAGACATCTCAATTTGTTTGGTGCACACCAGTGTTCCTTGTAATTGAACCAAACACTACAAGTGTGAGCACAGCCTTTAAAAGTGGTTTAGAGGATATAAAAGTGGTCAACAGCATAGAGGATACTCACTTAATGACACATTTCCAAGTGTTTGCATGTAGTGCGATATCCAGTTTGGAAATGATTGAGCAAATATCCAGCAAACTGTGGATCACTGCAAACCAAAACAGACTCATCACGTACATCGCTTGACAGACCCACAAAATACCCTTCACAGGTTTCACTAACCTGATACAAGATCAGAGGCTTCCTCCTCAGACGCGGAGTCCTTCAAGTTAATTTTGTCCAATAGTTCCATCAAACCCTTTTGCAGTGAGTATGCCTCTCGAAACAGGGCTTGAAGGAGATCACCCACCATTGATAGTCTTCCACTGTACATAACTTCGCTATCCTATGAACATTACTATATCATGCGACAGTCCCAGAAAACTTGTAATAGATCTATAGTTGAATAAATAATGAAAACCTTGCAGTGCTGAAAGGTGTCCTTCAGGACTCTGAGGATGCTAGCTGGTAAAGAGTGAATGGCATCGAAAGAAACAGCCTCTTCAATGGAACAGACGTGGCGTATGCAACATGAGAGGGACTCCAGGATCTGGACCATCGTCTGCTCAAAACAAAATTGACACTCAAGATATCTCTTCAGCAGGCTACGAGGATAATAATGATTTCCCAATTACTCTCACCTGAAGTATTTTTCTCAAAAATAACTGTAGTTCTGTGTTTTGGCTAGAAAGGCCTCCAATCTGTTTGCTAACTTCCTCCAAAAGACTTGTAAACATGCTTACAACCTGTGAAGTTTACAGGAAAATATAACTATGAAAAAAAGGAACCCATATAAAAACATTTTGAACAAAATGCTTCTGGGCTAACCGGATACAAGTATGTATGCTAAGCTATGCTAACATCCTGAGAATGGCCGAATAGATTAAGAAAAAAAAACACAACTTCTCAATTGTGAGTTATAAACTTTTAAAAAGTTATTTTTAAACATATCAATAGAATGTGGAACTTAAAAGTAAAAACATTAGTCTCAAACCTTGGGTAAGACAGTAGAAAAACATCTCAACTCCAAATCAGATAAGGGCAGATGAGGGAGAAATTTGGTTGTGATGACTTGTAGAATAGCTGATGATATTAAAATAAGGATACGGTCATCAATGATAACAAAAAATAAAAACTAATTCAACAAACAATCCAATCATAGCAAAAAAATCTTCAATAAGGTTATAAACTCCACTTACTTATGTGCTCTTCCCAGCTGAAAGTGTCATGATGCATAGCGTGTGCAAGTTAAGAACTTATTAAATCATAAACAAGGAAAGCAAATATACATAAATAAAATCACTGTTAACTTAAAAAGCATGACGTTGTTCAGAAAAGGATATAAGAAGTTTCGGCAGGACAGTTTGGAGTTCTTGCCGACAGGTTTCCTGGTTCCACTGGGAGACTTCATCCAAAAGTGTCACTTGAGACATGACGTTAACTTTTTAAAATCGCCAGCTTTGGAAAAGTTGTTCAAACAAAACATGCGTTACACCATATATGTTCCTTCGAGGAAAAAAAAACCAATAACCGCTATTTTACTCATTTTACGAAGAATGCTGCATATTGGGTTTTTAAGTCAATTAACTTACCGCTTCATTCAGAATACTAACAAAGGAGTCGGTGAGGTGATTAAGATGCATAAATAGTGAAAGCAAATCCCAAATAAAACTTCATTTAGGACTTCTGACGTCTTCTTCACTTTGATTAAAGCTGTTGAAACCCAACAATACGGTGCACTACCGCCACCTGTCAGATTGGAGGTAGAGATCCAAATTAACAGCAGGCAATATGAGAGAGCGCGGGGGCGAGAATTAAAGAACGATTGTTTAACAACGTAACTCATTCAAGTAAAAAAATAAAATAATAATTAAAATCCACTAGTCCAACTTGGGGCTCTTTGAGTTCCAGCTATTCGCATGTGTTCATTAATATCGTTGGCCTTACAACTGCTCACAAGAGCATTTATAAAGATACGCATTTTATTTTAGAACTGCAATACAATTATTCTATTCAAGTATTTTGACGTGGCCATTTCCAACTTCGCGGGTTTACAGAAGAGGCGTTCCGTAATCTTGTGTTGCGTCCTCTCTGTAAGGTTTTATTTAAAATCAGTTTATTGGTATTTATTTATAAAAAAAATATGCTCTTGAAATATTGGAGAGATATTCATATCCATCGACTCTAAAAACAGTAACTTCAGGTGAAAAAACAAACAAGGGATTTCATTGGAACCATTTATTAAAAATTAGGCAACATTTTTCGACTGGAATGACTTCTGCACTTGGAGAGGACCAACTTGGATTGTTCCTTCATACTGGAAACCTGCCATGATAAAAGTAACAATTAATGTGTTAATTTATCTGACTATTGGAATTAATTATTTTAAAAAAAAAAAAAAGGGCCACCTGGAGATGCAGAGGGCACATCTGCCACTTCACAGCTCGAATCACAGCAGCCACATGCCACATCACTTCCATCAGAAGAGATCCACCTAACATAAAGGGTCAGTTTGAATTTGAGAAAAAAAAAACCCACTTGGTTTGAGTTGGAACTAACTCACCCATTAGGTTTAAAAGAACAAGCCTTGTGAAGACCATCAATTTGAGAATCTGCTATACTCGCCTTCAGGAAACAAGTGATAAATATCTGGCGGAAGGTGATGAAGACGTTACAAAATAATGTAGGTTTTAAACGAAGGTAACATTTATCACTTACATCACCACTGCCTTCATTCTCAAACCTGAAAGACTCCAACTGAAACTGTAGTTGATCATTTTCCACTCTGGGCAAAAAGGTGGAACTGGATCCTGTGTATTTTGCGTCGGTGAAACAACTGAAATTAAGTTAAAGTGTTAACCAGATTCTCCTTGTATACATAGATCAAGGTCAATGCAATCTTACCCATGGTTTTCGATAAACGAATACAAAGAACCCGAGCTCATATCTTGGTTTGCAGTGGCAACACAGTGGTCAACAAAAATCCGTAGGGGAACATGGTTGAATGGCTTGACAGAGGCGCAAAAATTCAGCACATCACCCAGGAAGAACACACTTGATGGCCTTTCATACATCCAGTCAGCTTGCACAAGAAGAGGAACATTACAGATCAAAGTGTAGAGACATCCCAAAACAAAGAGTTTAGTTTATACATACCAGTCATGAGTGTCAAGGAAAAGACCAGAACTTCTTCGGCAACAGCACTTGAGGCAAAAGGGACCCAAGCTGGCTGTAGCAAATCACTACTTACATTATGTTTCCTGTAATAAGAGCTAGTTAGTTAAATCCAGACAACCCATTAGTTTATATAGCCAAAGAGAGACTTGACCTTGGGTAATGGCATTCAATGTCAACTGTTGCACTTGAAGCACGTATAACTGATGTACCCTGAAAAGGAGCTGCCGTATATTCAATAGCAAATAGGTACACAAGCTCATCTTCAGTCACCTGTAGGGTAAGATACAGAGCTTACACAATGCAGTAGAACAACTCATCCAACTCACAAAATGAATTTGGGCTCACAAATTGTTGACTGCCACAGTCCTGAAGCGCAGACTGAAAGATTAGAACACCAGCTTCTGCATCCATATCCACTGCCGCACACCCTCCTAAGGAGAAAAGGGTTGGCTCAAGCAACTGTCCAGTACCAAAGAAGTCCAGCTTCACTTCCACTTGAACACCATTCTCCAAACACAGGGCTGCTACACTATTAGCTGATTCAGGTTGCACCAACTCAAAGTTAATATGTGGCTGTGCTGGCTCTTCTGAGATGACTGGAAACTTCCAGAACAGCTGATTGGTTGGGTTTGTCATGTCTTGTTTGAACTGAATGTTTGAAGTAAGTAGATTTGAAGATAATGGAGTAGACTGTTGCCTCAAGGACCTAACCCCATTAGTAGCTTGTAATGCTAGCCATCGTCCTCGAGCATCAACCTCTTGAGAGTCTTGTACTACATTCTGGTATCGATACGCCGAAGACCTTGAACTTGCACCAAAAACACACTCAATCACAACAACCAGTAAAGCCACAGACACACATTGATTAAGACCCATTGTTTCTAATTCGACAAAGCCACACAGCCTCACAACTCAAAGTGGTGCAAGTGTTCTTTTATAGTGATAATCTGCTCACCTTGACAAGCCTAATTGGGTAGTGGACCATCTAATCAATCAATCAATTTCACAGCTGCATTACTGATTGTTAATCAATTAATTTAGGCCTTTTCAATACATTTATCTCGTTGTTAACACAATTACATTTTACATACTTTTTATTAATCAAGTTCATTTTCCTTTAGTAATTTAAGAGTGTTTGTCGACTTGGTTCAAGAGAAAATCCACTTTCTTTAAAACAAACTACTCAAATTGCTCAGTATCACTGCCAAAAAAAGTACCACATGCCTCTATACTTCAAAGTAGGGTTCACATCCTTAACGGTAAGTGTGAAAATGAGTTCCAGCTTATGCTAAGGGAAACAAAGGCCCATTAGGAGGTGATAAAGATGCTGATAGCATCTGCACAAACCTCCAAACACAGGAACTTATTTCTGTTCAAACAGACTCCAAACTTCCTACAGGATTGCATGGATTTCACTGGGAATATAAAACTTCAATTAATGGCTGCACACTACCTCGTTACAATTTTATTAGGTTTTACCTGAGTTTACCAATCTTTACTTGAAGAATGGCCGTCATTGTACAAAAAAAAAACAACATAAAGTTTTTAGAGAGGCCATGACTAAGCCTAGGCTAACATCTTTGAAAATAAGAGAAAGTATTCAAACCTACAAATACCTCTAGTAAATAAACACGACTAACTTGTCAAAGATTTCTCCTTCAACCTCCTAATTCTCTCAAACAATGAGGGTCATATTTGTTTATTCAGGTTACAGGAAACCGGTGAACGGTTTAACTTCAGGAAGGGGATGACAAAATCCCTTCCATGCCAGGGCAGCCATAAAAATATATATATATTTAAAGAGTTAAGAGATTGTATTTGTGTCCCCAAGCCTATAAATAACATATCAATAGTGTTTGGTTGGGTATTTATAATTAAACATATTTCTGCTCCATCAAAACCCCAAATTTCTTTAGAAAACTTATATCATAATACAATATCTAAAGATCCCTAGTACACATACGTGAAAGAGACAGGAAATGTTTTTTTCACGGCAGAGTTCCTGTGGAGGTTAAATGTTCCTATCAAGGTCGGTGATCTAAACTGACCTGTGAGGTCGAGAGAGGACCAGAGGTCTATTCACCATTCACTTTCACCTAAAGGGTCAACAATAACAAAATGCTCATTGTCATTTATCTGCAGTTTATTTATTCCATAGCAATTTCATAATCCTTGAAGACAGATTTGAGCTTTTCCACTGTGACTGCATGGTCAGCCTTCCCATATCCCTGTAGAGAAAAAATAGGCATGTGACACTAGTACATAGCTCCAAATGGAAAGTATTCATTTGAAACCAAAATGGTAACGCTAAGCAGATATTACAAAATAGTTGGGAATACATTTCTTACTATAAAATCTCACCGTAGACTCCCCAAACACCCGAAGTTTCTTTTCACTCGAGTTATGCTCAATCTTCCCACCTCCAAGGCAACTACACTCCAGTCCGAGTGCATCCATAGCAGGATTCACCTTTTCAAAAATGTGATCTGTAATAGAGATGATTAAATAGGGTGAAAAAGAGCTAGCAAATCATTTATGAATATGTATATTTTGAGTTCCTGTTTAATATTTTTATTGAAAAATAGAGCCCAAAAACTTCATATATGAAAGAGGGGTAGTGCAGGTTGATTGAGAACGTCAATGATCTGTGAGTAATATTTAATTGTATGTGTATATTAGTTGTTTAGTACACTAAACATAATATAAAACTGTAACATAAGCTTCACTTTGTTTTCTGCTCGATGGCCATACATAGTCTGGGATTCCATTGATAGCTTCAGCTGATTTATTTATAAACGGCGCTGGACAGGGACGAACACAAAAGTGAGAGGACTTACTGTGGTACTCCGCAGTTTTAGTTCCTCTCACTATCACTTTATTATCAGTTCCACCTTTAACTTTTATGTTCACTAATATATATTTAAACTTTCCATCTGGATCTATGTCTACGTCGGGTACTTTACTCAAAGCGTCTACCATGCTCGCTCGCTATGCCAGTCACATTCGGCCTGTCTGCTACGGTGGCTCCGCAATAAGCCGAAACGCTAACCGGAAATACGTCATAAAATAACCCCCCCAAAAAATGTGAACAAAAAGACACAGCTAATGAACTACAGTGACTGATTTCTGCCACACACATGTTTTTCACATAATTATGTAGTTTAAACAACAAAATAATCTCGTAAAAATTGAATAATTTAACAGTTTTAACTCCCCTTTGCCTTCATATCCATTTTTAGCATTTGTATGTTTATGTGGTATCAAGTGCACTGACTTTGAAGTCGCCTGTTTTTCTCAGCAACCGAGAAGATACAGTAAAGACAGAAGTGAGTGGTTACTGGCAGCATGACAATTTAGTCCCGTCCTTCTTGGCCTGGATTGTTTCACTCTTTCCTTTATAAACTGAGCTGTGAATACTGGAAGTGAGTTTGTCCATGACAAAACAACATGTCAAACAATTGAATGAGTTAAAACATTATTTCTAAAAAGTCTGTATGTAAATAAATGCAACAGATTAAGCAAACTAGGAGCTAAATACATTTATTTACTCCTACAATTAATTGGTTGTAATGGTTTTCATTAAATGTTTATCATCTTCAAGTCACCCATGCTTTGCACAAGACATCATTTCCGTACATTAGTGTATCGAGAATCTTTCATGAAACAAAAAAAGAGAATGTTTCCTTAGTGTTAGATACGGGGTAATTCCAGAGACTCCCACTGCTGATGTCATATGGATCCCAGAAGGGAAGTCCTTAAAAGTGCCTGAGCTCCTGTATAAATTTCCCAACAGAGAATCCATTTCCAGAATCTGAAACCAGAACCAAAGATTACCAAAGGAAACTAAGACGACCATTAACAGGACCTTTGCATTTTTGTACATTACTGACAATGGTATGTAATTAATTCCAACTACTAAATTCTACTATTTCATATGATTTAAGACTGCTTTTATTGTTTTGCAGGGCATTTGCATGAAAGTGAAACTTTTTGCTTCATTTGTTCTTACATTTTCAGGTAAGAAACTTTGTTTACAATTTAAAAAGCGGTTGGATTTTAGGATCAATAGAGAGAATTTTCTTTAAAAATAATTAGTATGAAAACATTGGTATTTTACACTTAGCAATATACATCTGACATTATCAATCAACTATTGATACTAAATGATTTTCTGCAGTTCTGAATCTGTGGAGTGTCTGTGAAAGCTGGTCTTACCATCATTCAAACCTCACCATGGCATGGCAGGATGCTCGAGACTGGTGCAGGCAGCACTACACCGACTTAGTGGCCATCCAAAACAAAGAAGAAATTTCTTATCTCAATAGTAACCTTCCTAAACTTGAGAAATATTACTGGATTGGGATCCGTAAAATCAACAGCACCTGGACCTGGGTAGGAACAAACAAGAAGCTCACCAAAGAAGCTGAAAACTGGGCAGAAAGGGAGCCCAATAATAAAGGAAATAATCAGGACTGTGTGGAAATATACATTAAAAGATCCAAAGATGAAGGCAAGTGGAATGATGAAAATTGCATTAATAAGAAGAATGCACTCTGCTACACAGGTAGGAGATCCAAGCAATGCCTTTTCAATTCAAGTCCAAGTTTTATTGATTTTAATAAAGCCATTTTTATTAGCATCCTGTAAGAATGACTCCTGTGCCATTGGTCAAGGAGAGTGTGTGGAAACCATAAACAACCATACATGCTCTTGTTTTAATGGCTTCTATGGCGAGAGATGTGAAAATGGTGAGTTATATTTTTCCAGATATCCCTCTTATTAGTGCTTACAGTGCATAACTGTGGTTCTTGTTTTCTACTTTTTAGTTGTACAGTGTGAATCAAAAGAGGTCAAATCACTGGATTACAGCAATGTGCTTTGCTCTCATCGTTATGGAGAGTTCTCATATGACTCTCTGTGTGAATATTCCTGTGAGGAGGGTTATGAACTCAAGGGTTCTAGTACATCAAGATGCTCTTCTACAGGAGAGTGGTCAAGCAAACCCCCAACTTGTGAACGTGAGTAGATTTGGTACAGTACTGTGATAAAGTTTCAGACAGTTTCAGACAATGTTTTTGAATATTGCTACATCTTCCTCCAGCTGTTCAATGCCCGGCACTTAAGGAAGTACATAAAGGTACAACCCACTGCAATCATCCAATGGGCCGATTCCACTACCAATCAAGTTGTGAGTTTGTGTGCGAGGAAGGGTACATGCTCAATGACTCTAGCGCCTCCACACTGGTCTGTGGGCTGACAGGACAATGGAACGGTTCACAACCAAGCTGTGAATGTACGATGAGTTAGGACTTACTGTTACGAAGCTACAGTTCTACTTATTCCTCTTTGGTTTAACCATGGTCCAAATATCTTGTTTTCAGTTGTAAAATGCGAACCAGGGGAGGTCAATCCACCAGATTATGGCACCATTGAATGCACTCATCCTAATGGAGAGTTCTCCTATGAATCACAATGTGAATTTTCTTGCACGGAGGGTCACAAACTAAAGGGTTCAAGTACAACAAGATGCTCTTCTACAGCGGAGTGGTCGAGCAAACCACCAACATGTGAAGGTGAGTAGATTTGGCTCTAAGAAACATTGATCAACTTGGTTTCTTCGATGACATGCTTAGCTACTGTTCAACAGCTGAAATGTGAAAAACGGCAAGTTAATGCCTATTACTTTTGCCAAATCTTTTTCTAGTTATTCAATGCCCAGCACTTAAAGAAATACATAAAGGTACAACCCACTGCAATCATCCAATGGGCCGATTCCACTACCAATCAAGCTGTGAGTTTGTGTGCGAGGAAGGGTACATGCTCCATGACTCTAGCGCCTCCACACTGGTCTGTGGGCCAACAGGACACTGGAACGGTTCACAACCAAGCTGTGAATGTACGATGAGTTAGGACTTACTTTTATGAAGATACAGTTCTACTTATTCCTCTTTGGTTTAACCATGGTCCAAATATCTTGTTTTCAGTTGTAAAATGCGAACCAGGGGAGGTCAATCCACCAGATTATGGCACCATTGAATGCACTCATCCTAATGGAGAGTTCTCCTATGAATCACAGTGTGAATTTTCTTGTGTGGAGGGTCACAAACTAAAGGGTTCAAGTACAACAAGATGCTCTTCTACAGCAGAGTGGTCGAGCAAACCACCAACATGTGAAGGTGAGTAGTTGTCTTCTAGCTGAGGCAATTGAGCATGGATTCTTATTTGGGGAACAGAATCCAATCTGCAGAGGTTGTTGATCATTTTTCTCCTCAATATGTAGTTCTTCAGTGTCTAACACTGGACAAGCCTCTCAATGGAGAGATAATCTGCCTTTCAAGCTTTCGTTATGGGAGCGAGTGCAGCTTCAGCTGTGAAAAAGGATTCGTCCTCCAGGGTGCTTCGAAGATCAGCTGTACAAACACATTAGAGTGGAGCCAGGGACCTCCTCGTTGTGAAGGTGAAGTTACTTGGCCACTGTATTAGTTACACCTTGCTATTACGGGGTTGGACTCCCCTTTAGAGATTTTGGTCCAAATGCACAAAAAAGCATCACATTGTTGCTGCAGATTTGTCGGGTAAACAGCCATGATACGAATATCCCGTTCCACAACATCCCAAAAGTGCCCTATTGGATTGAGATCTGTTGACCATGAAGACCCGTACATTGTGAATACAACTCATTGTCACAATCAAGAAACCAGTCTGAGATGATTGGTGCTCTATGACCTGGCACATTATCCTGCTGGAAGTAGCCATTAGAAGATCAACCAAATTCTGACCAGCAGTAATCGACTCATCAGACCAGGAAACATTTAATCAAACTACTTTTCACCTGTGCAAATTATAGCCTCAGTTTCCTGTTCTTAGCTGATCGGAGTAGCACCCGGTGTGGTCTTCTGCTGCTCTAGCCCATCCACCTCAAGGTTCTATGTGTTTTTCATAGATGCTCTTGATTGTAACCAGTGGTTATTTTCCCAGTAGATCAGCCATTTCATGCTCACCTTTCTTCCCCATTCTGATGCTTGGTTTGAACTGCAGCTAGATGGTCTCTAAATACATTGAGTTGTTGCAATGTATAAGTCTAAGCTAGCATGCTAACATGATGCGTTTTATTTTTTACTACAGCTGTTGTCTGTCCACTACTTCCTGAACCAGTGAATGGACAGATGAACTGCTCATCTGAAGCACTCACCTTTGGCACCATCTGCACCTTCAGGTGTTTGCACGGGCACAAGGTTGACAGAAATGATTCTTTGATGTGTGGTCACAATGGGAGATGGTCAAGTGAAGTTCCGGTGTGTCAAGGTAAATAGCTGACTGTAATCATGGCTGCAGGAGCATGCTTTTCGTGATGTCAGAATGAAATTCTACAGCTTTCTTTTATTTGTAGCCCAACCAAGTCATTCTCCATCACTTTTTAAAACGACTGAAGTGACTCTTGGGATCGTAGGCACCGTCAGCAGCTCCAGTCTGTTCTTGGCCTACTGGACACTGAAGAAACTGAAGAGTAAAGGTGAGCCTTTTTTTTTTACAGCTCCATTACATAATAACTAGATTTCATTCTGAGATACCTACACCAAAACTATCATTTTGAATAGGATGAATCACTAATTCACATGTTTTCTTTTTTTTATAGCTAAGAAGTTTGCTCTAAACAGGTGAGTTTTTGTTTCCCTTTTTTTTCTGGTTTACCCTAAAACTTGGTTAACGTATCATTCTTTTCCACATTACTTTTTTTATTTCCTTTTGAATAAACATGGTACAGTTTCCACTTTTCTCCTCAGGACTTTGCACATTCTTTAATCAATAGGGTTGCTATATATACATTATAGGACAATACGTTTAAAACGAACACTCCAAAAACAAACCACAAACAGAACCTAAACAACAACAGAGCACAATTAAACACTATCGTACCCTGTTACAATACATAGTAATCCTCTCTAAAAAACGTAGATTTAAATCCATGATGTTCTCTTTTGAAAAGTTTGACATAAGTAGGAGCGACCTGGTCTACAAAGATTAGTTTTTCCCATTTCCAACCATATCATTTAAATCTTTGATAAAATTAACAAATTTCTAAATCGTATTCCAGATTTCTGTTTAGCATTTAATGTATACGTTTTTTTTTTAACGGACAACTTATTAACATTGCTTCATTAATTCATTTGCGCTTGGTTGCATGTCTTTATAGCAAGGATATACACTTCTTGTCATGAAGCAAGCAAAGGTCTGTGAATGTTCTTTCTTTCTTTAATATATAATTTTTTATTTATTTTCCAGCACTCTGGATGTTGAGGATCCACCGCAGGTTTATAAGAGCAGTGTTGACAGTCTCATTTAGAGCTAAAAAGCAACCAGTGGTAAGCATCTACTTTAGACTAGGCTTTGGGAAATTGTGAGTTTATTGCTGTAAACAATTCATGAATAATCACATTTTTTTTATTGCATCAGGACTGAATCAAACGGCCCTACATTTCCAAAAAGATCAGTCTGATGGATGCAACCAAACATCCAGGAGCTGAACATTCTACTTTCCAATGGAAGCAGCATTTACTTCCCTGAACATATTGTTCTGTGATTGTTTTCGATATATGTTATTTTTTTTTTATTATTATTTATTGATCTGAAAATGTTTGTGGTCTGATTACTTTTATGCTTTCTGGCTATTATGACATAGTTTCAACTTCTTCTTACAGATCTGCAATAAATACATTATTTGTAATTATTTCTTTTTGTTTACAATGGTTTGTTATAACACCTGGGGGGTATTCCAGAAAGCAGGTTATGTGACATACCTGGGTATGTTTAAGGATAAGTTCGTGGATAACCTCAACTTTCGGTTCCAAAAACGGAGGTAACTTTCTGGGTATGTATGTAACCATAGCAACTGACTCTCTGAAGATAACCTGCTCGGGAGCAGGTTATGTTTCAGTGTAACTTCGTTTCAGAAGGTTGGTGAGCATGGCGTGCCCTTTTGATGAGGATCCTGTGGACGTAGAAGCACAAATTATACGAGGTTTTTTTTTCGTCGGGAGAGGGTTATAAGACCACGTATTGATGTGTTTGCATACCCTAATGAATATTTGAAAGAGCGTTATCGTTTTTCAAAAGATTCGTTAGTTTATTTAGCACGTCTTTTAAAACCGCATATCGTGAATGTGACAAACCGCGGTTCTGCGCTTAACACAGGAAACATTCTGTGCATAGCACTTAGGTTTTTTGCGTCTGGACTTTTTTTTTGTACAGTGTGGGCTTTTCAGAGCATGTGGGAAAGGCAACTGTGTGTAGAGCCGTTCGTACAGTATGTCTGGCACTCAAACAGTTCTTACCCATGTTTGTACAGTTCCCCCCTG
>SRMA01025127.1:58367-190379 GCA_007224835.1 Danionella cerebrum
CGTGCATTAAAACCTCCAACTCCGCCTCTGTGAAATACGCCGCTCTCTTTTTTTCGCTTTGACTTTCCATGGTGACTCGTGAAATCGGCGATCCATTGAAAATGTCTTTATATATGCACCGTGCACGCGCATTAACTCTGGGTAACCAGTTGGAGGTTGATTAAACTTACTCTTCTCAGGTGTTTTGGAACCGACATACTCATGGTATGCCTGTTTAGGGTAAATCAACCCAGAGGTTATGATTTATCATATGGTAAGTTAACCAAGCTTTCTGGAATACCCCCCTGATCATTTTCACATACCTTCGAAACAGAACATAAACATCTCACTCCACACTCAACAATAGTGAGTTCTTGTGATCCTCCTTCAGATATTTGTACAGTGCTGAAAGTTAAGCGAAGTTAAATTATTGCCAACGTGTTTGTGAAATATTGCTAAAATGTACATAATAGCCTCCCCCAGAAATAGATGTTTTAAAGTACACGTCTTTGCTGTTTTCAGTAGGTTCTCTGCTGCCTCTTCATTCACATGTGCCTGAGCTGTAAACGCTGCGTGATGCCAGCCAATTATATCGATTAAGGGCTGCGTCCAAACTGCTTAATACCCCTGGACGCTATTGTAATAAGGAGGTAATTGGTAGCTGCAGTGACCGTAAGATGGTAGCGCCAGTAGATCATTTGATTGTATTATGATTGTTTTGTTTTATGACATGGGTCGTTTGACCGCATGCTAACGGACGGTGATGCGCATGCGCAGTTCAAAGGGACGTTCTAAGGGCGCCAGGACGATCCCCAGTGCTTCAAATAACCTTATCCAAGTTACATTCTTCACTGGAAAGTGTAAAAACGGATTCATTCGTATTTTAAGTTCCACACTACAGTAAAAAAATAATAGTAAACATATAATGGATTTTTACCTTTTTCTATATCTGTCAGAGCAGCATGTCCAGTGACTTATGATTCTTACATTTGGTACTCTGATAAAAGTAGAAATGTGAACTTGAAGGAGGGTTCACAGCTGGGGCAAACCATGAAGGCCGTCTTGTCTTTGCAGCATGCCTTACATATTCACCTGACAATATCCTAGCAGTAAAGCAGACTTTAGGCACATTCCAAAGGGGCAGCCCCAGTGATCAGACTTGGGTGGTCACATATACCATGAGATAAATCAAGAATGTGGTTTGGCAACAGATCTTAGAAGAAAATCACAGTATGAGCATTCAAATCGTCATATTATATTTCTGAGTGTAAAGATCTGGGCAAAGATATGCCATGTGGTGGACCACCATCTGTCTTTGGTAAAGTGCCATCAAGATATTCATCCTGACGGGGTGATGAAAGCCTTGCTGAGAAATGACCTAGAGATTAGGATTGTAATGTTCGGTGTTCATTTGACTGAGAAAAAAATGGAGATTTGAATATCTATACTAAAAATCAAGATTGTCCTTTGTTAAAAAAGTTAATCCATAAAATGCTTGGAATTGCAATATATAATAATGAGCATTTATTGTAATCAGTTTCAAATTACACTTAATAAAATAATAAATACACATTAATCATCAAAGTACATTGTCCTAAAACATGCATACGCTGAATCCATACAACAAAGCATTAATACATCTCTGTCATTCATGTACTTTCCAGACATCGGCATGACACTCAGGAGGCAAAATAAGAGTCTTGCATCGAATACAATCGGTCAATGGGTGTTAAAAGAGAAGATCCGATGGACAACAAACTCCCTTCGAAATGACACAGAAGATCAATGTCTGTATCTTCAAATGTGAGAGAATCACAACCTGTAAAGAGAAAAATATTAATTTTAAAAGTCATGCTTCCAGAGTCTTATTATGTGAGGTGCATGTTTTCTACCATATGGGTTCATGTGGTCTCCAGGCATTCGAGGTGGGGTGAGGCCTTGCCTGAAGGGGTCCAGTTTAAAAGTCTGAGAGTCCAGATTGAGATTCTGATGGGAGAATGAGAATGAACCAACAGACTCCAGCTCAGCATGTCCAGAGGAGGGCGCTGTGTCAAAACAAATGGCAGGACAAGTAAAATGTGTGTAAATGCAATTGCTCCAATGCAGAGATTTCAAACTAGTTCCTTGGAGCGCAATGGTTTTGCACAGTTTAGTATTTATTACTAAATAGTGCTATTCATCACAAAGTCCAGCTGTAGTTTCCAAACAAGCATTTAATAATACTTAACTGCCTTAAGTGTGTTTCATTAGGGTTGCAGACAAACTCTGCAGGATGGTGGTTTATACTTAGATTTATGCAATCCAAAGCATGCATTTTGGAAATATAAGAGCTTTGCGTTTATTAAACCCAGGTCCATCGAAATAAAATAAAAAAAAGCATATTAATTCCAGATTTAACATAAACGTTTTTAGTGAAATCCAATTGCATTGTGTGATTTAATGCAGTTTTGGTAATTGTAATGTAATCTTATGCCCCAATATGAACCCTGGATTTATTTTTCACCAGCAATGTCTTTGATATTATGCTTTAGTGGAGTAAAATTCATAATAAATAAGTAAATAAAATAAATAAATGAATATCAGGCTACAAAAAGTATAATCTGGTCTTACTACACAATACAAAAATTAGGATATATAGAAACGTTGATCATTTTTTAATGCTACTGGTCTAATTGGATTCAATGATCTATGCTAAGCTATGCTAAAAGTGTTATCGTGGGATCTGGAAGCCCACTGAAAATAAAAAAGGTTGTGTGAAATAAAGTGGATATTTCCAAAAGAGTATTTTTATTTTCTATAAACAGAAATAGTTAAGCAATAATTATGTTTTGGACATATTGCTTCTTCAAATAATAAATGTATTATTTAATCATATTATTTCTCATGAACAAAAAATGGATAACCAACAGCAACTATTTAAAAATGTTAACATTTACTAAGAATGTTTATTAAAATTTTTAATTTTAAAAGTTGTAATATTTAAAATTTATTAAGACTTTAAAATACGCTAAAATACAGTTGGCTTGGTGCATTTTTATAGAATCTTTTATTAATTTTTGGAACATTTATCAATATTTTAACTGTATTTTCACTCTAAATAAAATGATCTGTCAAAGCTATTTAAGTATATTTAGCTATATAAAATATTAGTTTGTCAATGAAACAGTCAAATTTGGCATTTTCATAAAAAACTTGGGAGGAACCAGCCCTCCCATCGGCTATTTATAGCTCCAGTTAGCTTCTGTTTTTGACGATTTCAAAAAAAGCACCTGACCTCCACCCCCTTACCACCAGGGGTCTTTGGGCTCAGGTCACTTCCTGGCCCTTTCATAGACCGCTTGTCTGGTACGCATTCCATGCTCGTCAAATATCACATGGCTAATTAATGGCATGGAGAACTAGAGAATATATGCATACATTACCTGACCCGAAATCAGGATAACAGTATTAAAGTTTTGAAAGACGACATTTAATACCTAGGTTTAAGAACGTGTGAAACTTTTACCAGTTTGTTGTGTTTGGCCGTCCATTTTCTCCTGAGGGGACATGGTTTGCTTCTGCTGTTGTTGTCTTCTTGCCAGTTTTTTCATCTACACAGACAATGAGATTCACAAAGAAGTTTATGAAAGAAATAATAGATAATACTGAAGGTCAATAATCAGATTAAAGTGTAATCTAAGTGTATCTCTCCATGACATGTCATCAGTTTGCTATACACGAGCCAATAACTGGTTTCCTGACTGGCAAGCTCATGAACTGTAGACAGAGCTCTGATATCAATTGCACATGTTGAAGTTTTGAAAGTGATAGTGAGTGTGTGGGTGGGCATCACATTACTTTGGCTCTTTGGTTCTGGAACCAGACCTGAACGACTCGCACGCTCAGTCCTGTCTCAGCTGCCAACGTCTCCCTCACCTTACAATGGAGAGACAGACAGAGAGTGAGCCGCAGACTGACCTTCAAGCTCTGTGGGTCACTCACTGCAGAGAGGCAATGACCTGAGCTACACAATCAGATCAACAGAAGCTGCGAGTGCACAACAACCGACTTCACATCTTTCAAAAATAAAGGACAACAATGTTAATTAAGGGTAATAAATGCTCAGCTGTATGTATTACCGCACAAGGTGGAGCCAAAGAACCATCTGACCAAGTGCATTAATACAGCTGAAACCACGGCTGAGAGTTGATTATCCAGTTTAT
Source organism: Danionella cerebrum (assembly GCA_007224835.1). NCBI lineage: Eukaryota > Metazoa > Chordata > Actinopteri > Cypriniformes > Danionidae > Danionella > Danionella cerebrum. The sequence continues at coordinate 62,549 of SRMA01025127.1, forward strand.
GCTATGGTCACTTGTCAACGTAAATATTACAAGTTATTACAAATATCTGCCCTGAATACATGACTGACACGATGGAAACTCCAGTTGTTTTGTTGGTTAACCCACTAACCAGAAAAATAGTTCCATTTTCAGGATGGTTTACCTGAACCGACCCAGCTACGAGGCAAATTAAGTTTACTTAGGTAGGGACCATCCCAATGATTGCTTTTGAGGCCTGAAGTGACCATATTATTCCATTTTTAAAGGCCTTATAATACATTTTTGAGCCCTCTTTACTGGCATGACACTGTTAATAAGTTTGTAAATGCAATATTAAGGGTAAAAAAAAAACATCTTTGTATCACCTTGTATTTTTAGGCCTATGCTAATGTGCCATTTATCTCCATTTTTCCCACAAGTCATGCTTTCAACACGCCCCCTGTTGACCAACCCTCACCTGTTAGTCAGAACTTATGGTTAGTATTAGCGTTAGGGATACGGACCAGTCCATAAACTTCACTGCGTTAACACTGAGCAGCTCTTTAAAAAAGGTGTTTTGCGTTATAATCAACAGAAATCACATTGTAAGTGCGTATATCTCACACTTTCAGGTCGCAAACAAATATGAAAGATTCCGAATTAAACTTGTCGAAGGTTTTTGCAAACTTCTGCGGGAACTACACTAAAACATGCTAAGAATGTCAAAAAAAGTCAATTTTGCATAATTTGGCCCCTTTAAGCTTTGTCTGACAAACTTTTACCGTAACACACTTCAAATTAATCGGACATCTGACACTCCTAAAGTGTTTTAGGCATCAACCTCACACACATCTTTTATATGGTGAATGTTTTTGAAATGTATTGCCGTTCTCTAAATTCACTGTTGAGAGTCGGAGGACCAATCTGCGCAAAGAAAACTTTTTTCATGCCTATAGCGATCTACAGTGGTAGTAGCTGTGAGTTACTATGGTTACCAATAACAGCGGATTGTTATTATAAGTGAACGAATCATACCGCACTACTTGTGCAGTTATACGAAATGAATCAACACCAGCCAATCAGAATCCAGCATTCAAACAGACCATGGCATAATTATAATTAACTCATCAAACTGCTCGGACAAAAATAACAAAACAACCTGTGAAAAACAAGAGAAAATTAAATAAAAAATTATTTTAAAATATTTTTTTCAAAGTCAGTGACAAGCCTCCGAGATGATTCCATTTTATTTCTGTCACAAGCTGATTTAAACGTCTGACCTTTCGACATGGTTTTGATGACACCTCGAATGAAGCTTTGAAAGCTCGTCTTTGCTGGGTTGTAAGGATGGTCCGGGGCCTTTTAGCCCTCTTGTGTTCCACATCCCCTGCTAAGATGGCCTCCCCTGCAGCCTTTATGTTGTCTTCATCATTGTCATCCTCCTCGACGTCTTCACTTTTACCTGTAGTTCAGGCAAAAGATTAAAATTATGTCATTGAATAAAATAACCAAGATGCACACACAAAATGCCAATGCTATCCCAAAAAAGTCATTGTTTGAGACCGTTGTTACCATCTAGCCACTAGGGGCAGTGCTAATGGTTGCATTAAGTTTTTTGATGGAGAGAGAAAAATTCAAAATGTGAGTAAAGGATAATAGTAAACATTATGTAAAACAAGAAGACAAGGTAAAAAAAGTTTCAGAAGTGACTCCAAGAAACAAATATACTCCAAAATGATCCCTCCCAGTAGCAATTTTGTATTGCAATATATTGTCTCACGATATATTGTTACACCCCTAGTTGTTTCCAAAAGGCTTCATGGTATTGGTGTATGCCTCAAAAAAGAAATATGTTTGGCAAAAAGCCATATACAACACCAAGATATTTAGCAGATATGCTAAGTGCATACAAACCAAACCTAGCTCTAGAGATCTCTCAAACCAATTAGGCATAACCGATATCCAAATAGGGAGAATACTCTTTCGGTTACTATGCTGCTCGCAGATGGAATCATCTTCCAGAAGAGATCAAACTAAATCCAGACTAAAACCCCTCCTATTTAAATGAGCGATCACCAATTTTCAAACAATACTATCCTATCTCAATTTTAATGAATTTGAAATTAATTTTGCTTGATTGCGAGTGAGAGCAAGAAGAGCATTGCATCATGAAAAAGTTAATGGGTTCAAAGAGAGAGCACCAGAGATCCACGATGGTAGGAACTGTACATGGAGAGACAGGGGTGTGAACCGTAAGTCTGACAACCGTTGTCGAGCTGGGATGAGTCTTTGAACTTTTAGAGAGGAGTTGAGAGGGTGCTCTGATTGGTTGACAGGCCCTTTGATGGTGAGTTCATGGAGGTGAGATTGAAGGATGGCTGTGTCTCTACTGGACACACAAAAATCCTGAACGTAGTGAAGTAAATTAACATACATTCATGTTTCATTATTGAAAAAAATTACTTTCCCTTGAATTTCAAACTTTCAGCATGTATTAGTATTATTTGCATACTGTGCACACTTTAAGCACTTTACAATCCCATGATGCTGTGCAACCTCATAGCCTTTAGGTCAGAAATTCAAAATGGCTGACGTAAAATGATGATTAAATGTGTTTAAAAAGTAGATTCTGTATTACATAGCATGAAGAATTAAAAAAAAAAATAATAAAGTACCCAAGTGACTATTGTGTGATTTCCAATGTAGGATGCGTTTGCCAATTACCATGCCAACCTTACTTTAGTTCAGGTTCAGTACAGTACCTGAGTCTGTGGTGCTCGGGCTGTCCTGGTGCTGCTGGTGATAGTGTGCGACACAGAAGAGCTTGTCTCCTGAGAACACACACCTCTGTCCTTTCTGCAGCCTGCAGCCGCATACAGAACAGCAGAAGCAATGCAGGTGGAAGAGCGTGTTGCCTGCAGGCATCACCAGCTCGGAAGGGCAGAGAAGCTCTGAACACCCCCTGCAACGTGCCCGAAACAACCTGACGGGATGAGATGGGAAAAGTTCAGTCAGCTGTATCAGCTACATTTACACCAACTGTTGCTATAATTTAAGATCTTGTTCTTGGACCGCTCTTGAATCAAATTCCAAATCAAACTTGATGTCAATTCAAAAATCGGATTAGATATAGATAGAAAGGTAATTTGTTTAATTAATTTAACAAAAAAATGCTTAACTTTTATATAAAAACTGATGACACAGTCAATGGTTTCTGAATAAATTATCAAAAAAAAAAAACGCTCAACATTATCATCCCAAAACATTTGGCCAGTAGAGCTCCATCAAAGATTTGTGGAATGCTGCAGTTATTCCATCCATCAGTAAGTGAGTCAAGACGTTGCCATGTCTCAGAGTTCCAGCAGGGTGAGTGTGCATCTGAGCGCCTGGCAACCAGAGCTGGGCTTCAGCTCTGCCACAGTGCCTGGGGGAGGATTCCCGGAGAGTGGGGAAAAAGCCGCCCGGCAGGCCGTGGCTCCAGACGGAGGCAGAGAATTGGGAATCCCGGCGAGTGAGGCCGGTCCAGGGAATGATCTTAACTGGACTTAACCAAAGCCAGACAAAAGAGGGAGCTGGCCCTGAGCCGCACTACTATTGTCCTGCCCTGGCAGACAGCACATTTTCTGTTTGTCAGAGTGGGCTGAGATTTCCGCGCCTGGAGGGGGGTGGGAAGGGGGCAGAAGTTTAGAACTTGGGGTGAGTGGACATCGAGGCTTAGAGAGCATTAGGTCCAGAGGTATGATGGATTCAGACTTGGACTGACAGTTTACTTTGGAAAGTTGGGCACTGTGGAGACTTGATATTGATGCACAGTGTAACACATTTAAATGCAATTCTTCATTCAGTCTTTTTCTGCTTTTCACCCTGCTTTTAACAGCAGGGTAGGTACTTTCAGGGAGACAATATTTAGATTTGAATTGGTCAAATCATACCTGACCCTACACAGAAAATGCACGCACACCAACCCTTTCTGATACAATAACACAGCCAAAAATCATGGCTAAATCTCATGTGAAATAATGCAAATAAATGACTGTAAAGTGAATATCTTGCTGGATCAATAACTTTCAGAAAAAAGGTAAATTGAAAATGAAAACACATCCATTTTACTGCTGATTGACTGTAACCGTGTTGTGGTTGCTGAGCAGACTCTGTTTCCTGAAGTGTTTTGGGAAAATCTATACAATTAATGGAGCAGTAATCTAATATTACACTCTTAAACATAAAAAAAAATGTTCTGTAATTCATTATATAACCCCAAAACCTAATTTTAAAGCAAACAAACATGTTCAGGGTTTATTATCATAACACCTATCGTTTGTTTAGGCACAAAAGAGAAGAATCTCATTTACACAGGTTTTAAAACATCTTTATGAATCTTAATTCTAAGAAGTCTCTCCACATAACCCACCTATTGTTTAATATTGATTTCAATTATGATGTGTAGGAGGGCGGTACGGTGACACAGTGGGTACCGGTGAGGCCTACCAGTTAGAAGGTTGCCTGAAAGGAGTTTGCATGTTCTCCCCGTGCTCGTGTGGGATTCCTCCTGGGACTCTGGTTTCCCCCACAATCCCAAAAACATGCGGTTAGGTTAATTGAATAATCTAAATTCCCCCTTAGCTTAGAAATTGTGAGTGAATGTTGCACTGCGATGGATTGGTGACTTGTCCAGGGTGAAGATGGGCACCGGCAGACCTCCAAAAAGGGAGCAAGTCGGTCGGAGTATAACGTGTAGGTTTCAAAATTAGTTTTGATATCTTGTGTTTTAAATGTACATTCCAAGAGATATGACACATCATTTGTAAAGTAATTCAAATTCAAATGTTTTAGAATGCGCAATAATCTTTCAGTTTTTAATTTTACAGACCTCAAAACGATGCCATTAGTGCCATCTAGTGGTGAAAGTAAGGGATAGCCTGTGGATATACAAAACCTGTGATATGGCTTGTGTTTTTTTTATATTCTGGCACAACATAAGCACACAAAGGTTTAGGAGAACTTCACCTGTTTTTTATTTTTACACAATTTTTACATTTTGTGAAACTACTTTTGCTGGCATTTATAATTTTTTATAACGCTTTTAATTTTTGCTGTTACATTTTTGAAGTTAAAAAAATACAAAATGTACAACTCTGAACTATATTTGTGAATAACTTCAGGATTGTTGTGAAACTATTGTGTAATGCAATGAAAAAAATATTTGTAAAAAAAAAAAAAAAAGAAGAAGAATCTGGGTTTAAATAAAAAATTATATGAAGCATTGCAACAATTCTGTTTTAAAGATGATTTATAAGAGCAAATTGTGAGGTATTTCATGATTTTGATAAAATACATTGATTTATTACAAGCATATAGGATGATTTATCGCCCAATTACATACAAATCAAAAATATTGCTACATAAAAGTGAATAATGAGGTAATGCTAACATTACAGCTGCTCCATTGCCTGGTCAGTGAGTGCTGGGTCAGCGCTGTGCCCGCAGAAAGCATTGGCACGTTGGCCGAGAGTACCAGCCAAGCGCTGCCTATGTGGCTAATTGGTCAGGTCAGATTTTTCACGCTCGAATGGATACCAAGCAGGGGCACCACTGGGTACCAACCTATCCAGATGCCTTGACATACTTCACACTTAGAGCTGTGCTATTGAGCTCCCCCCCTAAATACACAAGCACTGCCCACAACGTATGGTTCAATGCACCACTCTGCCTCACTGTCTTTATTAAAATTGTACTGGTCATTATTTAAAATGGAATTGTATCTAAAGATGTGCAATCCCTCAGAACTGGTAATAAAAATGGTAAAGTTGAGAACTGAAGAAAGAGTGAGACCTCACATAAAATAGTCGCAAAATCCATCCCATTTCCCACTTATTCCTTGTCATGGTCACGGGATCTCCAGCTCACATTAAACAAAAGGTAGGGTACACCATGGACAGGATACATTCTAAGCCAATGTGAATAATTAACCCGAGGCATATTTGTTTGCTCTGAGAAAACTCATGGAACACACTGGACCACCCTGCTGCCCACAATTGCTCTTTAGTTCTAGTTCAAATCTGTTGAAGGCGTCAAGGAATCACACTTTTTACAGCTTTCGAAACCGTTAACTGGGTTTATGAACAACTGACGGCTGCTTTTTCATCCGGGACAAGTGAACAGACTGCTGTGTCAGTCAACTGGCAAACAGTGTTTGGAGGTGAGAGTGAGAACGAGAGTGAGTTTTGGGGTGGCAGGGGGTCTGAGAAGGGTGTTGATGTGGCCATATGTCGTCCCCAGCTTGCTATTGCCACGACGATGGGTCCAGCTAATTTAACACGTCTTGACAGAGTGTCAGTAGTGCTGTCCTCCAGATATGTGTTTGTCTGTGGGGGCGGGGAAGGATGGGGGGGGTCAAACATTCCATTGGCCAGCAGCACAACCATTCCTCCCGCAGTCACCTTGCCTTTCAGGTGATGTTGCCAACTCACAAACATCCAGTACAACGCAAGACTTGAGGTACGTTGCAATATTGAGGTACTTTCTGTAAAGGTGTGGTAAACAGAAAGCAGGTCGTGCTAGTATTTTTTTTTTTAAAATGTGATCAAACTAAAATAATATCAGTTTAATCTGATGAAAAAAATGTAATCAAAGATTGATTTCTAAATTTATAAACTGCAAATTGAGCAAATAAAAATAAAATCAACTTTTGGTCAAAGCAGCACTACACTTTCAGGGATTATAGTCACAAGTAAGATCAACCAATTAGTTTTAAATTAGACAGTTAAGAACTGTAATAAAAGATGATCATGAACTGAAAATATTAAAATTTAAATGCTTATTTTGTTACTAAAATATGTTAAAATGATTAAAATTCACAGGACAATCGTGTAAAACCAATGACGGTGCCGCTGTATCATAACCACAGCTGCCATTGTAAAATGTACAATTATCTTTTTCAATTAATTGTAGTTATTAAAACACAAACCTTTAACAGTTAGACAGTTATGAGATGTAAAAAAAGATTGTAATCAACAGTAATTATTACTTACCTTTAAACTAGACAGAACTCTAAAAAACAGGGTCATGAGCTGTAAATATTAGGATTGCTTAAACTAATATAAACTGTTTTTTTCATGGGGTTAGTGGAACAAAAAAAAGTTAATTTGCAAAATGTACAGTAAAATCCAATAAAACCAAAAACAGCACTACCGCATAATTTACCATATTTTTTTACAGTGAACAGTTCTCTTCCATTCATATTAAATGCATGGGATATAAAGTAAATATTCTGATTGAATATCAGATTGAATATCAAAATAGATTATCATTATCGTTATAGTCGTACAGTGTTGGGTTGTGCAGGTGTTACCTCTGGTAGTCTCTCTTGCAGTACAGAGTGTCGTCTCGGAGGAAGCAGGAGTGTGTGAGCGGCTCTCGGCACCGGGCACAGTGTAGGCACCGCTCGTGCCACAGGCGCTCATGCACGCGGAGCAGGTACCGGTCCCGGATCAGCTCGTGGCAGCCGGCGCAAACGACCTTTCGCCACATAGCTGCATGGAATAAGCATTGAACACGAATTTATGCTCTACACACCATTTTTCAGAGCTTAAACAACAAACAAATAAGAAACACCTTTAGGTCGCCACATTAGCTGACTGAATGCACAAAAATCACACAACTTTTTAACTAACTATTTTTTTATTTAAACGTCTTTTTTTAATTGGCAAGCAAATTAACTCAGCTGTTGTCAGAATGCTCAAATAAATAAATATTTATCAAAATAATTACCTTAGAAAGATCCCTAATTATGTGCCATTCTTTCAAGCGATAATTACAATAACAACTGTCACGTGTGGACCTTTTTCCAAACCATGCAGGAACTACTTCGTCGTAACAAAACTTAACCAAAACTTTCAAAACAAGAAAAAAAGCGATATTTGCAGCCTGCACTTACCATTCAAGAGATTATATAAGATTTCCTTCCAGATTCGTCATTCGACAGACCTCAAGACCTTAATAAACGAGTGAGCAACAAAAGCATCTTATTCAACCTGCATTCTCTCTCTCTCTCTCTCTCTCTCTCTCTCTCTCTCTCTCTCTCTCTCTCTCTCTCTCCCCTCTCTTTCTCTTTCTCTCTTTACCCCCCCCCTCTATTTCTCTCTCAGTTGGAGGAGCCCATTCTTCACATTCTCAAGGTTCATGACGATTAATAAAAATGTCGTGGTAGAACAACAAACGACAAGTTTGTACAAATTGTAAATTAAACACATTATTCAGAAAGATATTTGTTCAATGATAGTTAAAAATATCAATGACATCTGATATTAACGAATAATTTAAAAAGAACAATGTCAGACCTGTCCAGGGTGTACCCCCGCCTCGTTCCCATGTACGCTGAAGACCCCAAAAAGGGAAAAAACGGGTTGGAAAAAGAAATGAAATGAAATATGATTGAATAAATGACAATATCAGGCTTTTAAATGACTGTTCTCAGCACAGCGCTTTTACTAGATTTCCACGCATGCGTGTTTTCGGTCTATAATTTTAGTTCCGTTTTTTATTTGAGCTTCTGGTATACACATTTTATTCACGTTGGTTAAAAATAAATCATGTTAATTTTTATTTTCATTTCTCATAAACTGCATGACAGGTATTCAATAAAAATCATTTAAAGATGGGGCTTTTCTGACAAATAAAGCTAAAGAAACTTTTGGACAAAGATACTTTTGGTCTTAAGTGTTTACAGACCAGTACAGAGATCATTGCAATAATTGGTTATGGTTAATAATGTTATTTTGTCAATGAGACCAGCTCAAACTGTGTCGCTAATTAAATTATTAGACCAACATTTTCGACAAACAGCTTAAACTAGATACAATCATCCCAAAACACGACTTGAGACGTACTAAAAAAATAATCCTATGGTAAATAACTTGATTTTATTGTGTATATCGGTTCCACATGTGCAGAATCTATCATGTTAGATTTACCGGTACGTGTTACAATAACCGACGGTTTGTTACGTGAAATAGCGCCATCTAGCGCATAAGAACGCAGCCGATTCAGTGCGCCGCAGATGAGCCTCTTACAATGTAGGACCAAAAATGAGTCAAAGTTGGGGATCAAAGTTTTACAATAATAATATAATATAGTAAAGTATAGTACAGTACAGTACGGTATAGATAAACGAAATAATTAGCAAATAAATAAATACGTATGAAAAACAATTAAATAACTAAACAAATAAATGCCTAGATTAATTAATTAATAAAATAAATAAATGTAATTCATGCAATTAAACACTTGTTTTCATGAATTATTCTCTTATGAGCCAGAATTAGTTTTATAAGAATCAACCTTAGATGCTGCAGCTGCTCTGGCTAGTACAAAATACTGGTAATATGAAAAGGGTGGATTTAATGGTTTAGTAATTAAAAACATTTTCCAAGTATGTTACTAAATATATTGCACCAGCCCCTAATAAAGCTGTCATTTGTGGACCAGCGTGAGGTGAATTGTGAGGTGAGGAGCCTGGAAGAAACAACATATAAGGACACAGAAATAAATGTTGTATTTAACAAATCTTGTTAAAATCTAGAAATATGTTAAATACACTTATTTTATTCAAACATTTATTTGTTTATTTACAAATACACTTATGTTAGAATTGTTTTAGTTTCTACTTTAATGTAATTGTATATTTACTAATTCTTTTAATCGTTTATCAATGCATTTATTGCTACTTTGGCTTATTTATACATTAAACTTGAATCATTTTTGGTATCATAATCCTTTTCCTCTTATTATTAAGCTCTGCAGTGAAAATGAACAATTATTTAGGCAGAAAAAATACATGAGATTTTATTAAAAACACATAGCAAAATACATAGCATTTAAATATTTAAATATTTATTTGTACATAATTCTAAACTTCATTTTAGAAATTTCCATTTGGGCTTTTAAAAACGTCAAAATATTCCTTGAATAAAATATAATTTCCTTGTTGCATCGTCTTGCCACAATGTTAGCTATTTACAAAGACATTTCTTTTACAAACCAACCCACTAAACAAATTTCTTCTTTACATATCAAGACATACTCTCATTCCCTTAACAAAAGAAAAAAAACAACAACAATAATTTGTGCTTGGTATAAAATCTGCAGCGTACTGCGATAATTTCTCTGATCAAGTCTGTATTTTATTTTAGTTAGATAAGAATATGTACAGGAAGTGGTCCATATGAGCCGATGTCACGTGATCTGATGGGGGGCTTCCAGCATCTCCATGAGGAACGTGTCTATGGGTGTATCTCCAATCAGCTTGAAGAAAAACAAATGCTCCAGACACTTAAGTCCAATGGAGCGTAGTGCAGGCAGACGCAGAAGGAGTTTGGCAAACCTGTTGAGCAGATCAGATGAACCTTTAGCAGTAGAATTGATGATGATGTTGATGATGATGTTGATTATAATGATGGTGCACTGTACCTCCCCGGCTGGTCGGGGTATTTCTGTTTAGTGTAGGTCTCCAGTGATGCATAAACTTTCTCCCTCAGACCCTCCACCTCTAAGGGGTTCGACAAGCCTTTTGCATCTGTGAAAAATTAAACAACCTTGATTTATGACTGTTAACACATCTTAGATATTCCTTTATCACTGATTTACACCAGGAATTTCAATTTAAATGTGTTTGCAAGTTTCAACGCAATCCAGGGAGGTATTTGTGCAAAATAAGATCCAAAATGTTGTGTTTTCTGAGTTCTTTTGTCTACGTTTTATTCAAGAATGTCTAAGTGATGTGGAAAGCATTGAGTAAATGCTTGTATGCTCGTACCATGTGAGTTTTAGAGACTGAGCCAAACCTATGATGTGATCTCCAGAAAACAGGTTTTAGCATCTGCATTTTATCCCAAAAATTTTTTACTACTTTAAAATAAAGAATAATAAATTACCTTTCAAACTGTTTTTTTTGTCTGTGTGTGTGAATGCTTGATATATTTTTAATACAAAACCCGGCTTCCTTTTATAAAATATTTTTCTTCATTAAATACCGCAATGCTTCCACAACAATCCTGAAATTGTACAACAAGTACAATAAAAATGTACTGCAACAAACAAAAACGACAACAAAGTGTGTGTTGAGACAAAAATAGAATAAATTCCCCCAAAAATCAAACACAAGGTCAAAACATTTTGAAAATTGTATTTAAAAAAAAGCAGGTGAACATCTTCTGAACCTTATACACTGTTCCAAGTACTTTTTAGACCATCGTGCTCTGAATTTCCAAGGTCTTGTACTTCCAAGGATTTTCCCTTGTTTTCACCACTAGATAGCACTGATTTGGGGCCTGTAAAATGAAACTGCAGGGACTTCTAAGTCTTAAGTGTCTATGGGGCTTCCTGCTTTTTTAAAAAACTTGGAGGCGTATGATGTTTAAAGGCTGAAACTCCTTTAGTATCAAAAGGTTATCTCGAAATCCGGTTTGAAATCGCATTACGTATAAATGGACAGTGGGTTACACACCAGGGTTGAAGAGGACGATGGCTCTGAGGCATCCAAGTTCTGTTTTATCCATCTGCATATCCTTCATTTTGGACACCAGCTCCGTTAGCACCCTGTCGTACACAAACATGCAAAGATTTAACATAAATGAGCAGCTATCCTGCGATCCATTCCGGCTCTTTAAAAGGTCACCTGTTGAAAATAGATCCCACACCGGCGCTGTGAGCACTGCTGCGGTGCACGTGAAGCCCTGTGCCCAGAAGGATGCCATCTTTGACTGTGATGGAGCGATGAGAGAATGAAGCAATCAGGAGCTCGTTCCATCCTGTGAGGCGGAAAATAACATGAAAGAAAAGCATCATACATTTAAAATCGTATTTTTCATTTGCAGGGTGTTGTGAGGCTTGTTAGTTATTCTCATATATACAGCTGAAAATGATTTTCCACAAGAGGTCAGCATTTCTCACTTACATCATAAACAACATCCTGCCTGACCCCTTGTGACGGCCAGTGGTCAGAGCTAATATTATCAGGGTGTACTCACTGCTGTGTTGTGACTGCTGTTAGTTCAGCGGAATTCTCTTCAAAATGTCGACATCCGTTTATTCAAAGTTACACTTTGTGTCTATTCTAACAAACATGGAGATTATTGACCAACTCCATGAAACACCTCATAACAAACTTTGCTAACAGTAAGGACTGAAATTACTTTTGCAGGAAGACCAGGCAGAAATGATGTGCTCCGTTAACACCACTAACTGCCTTAAACAAAGCTCTTGGACGTCTTTTTAAAAGTTTATGATGTGAACTTTGCATACTTTTGCAAACCCAATGTTTAGTTGTTCTTTGCAATTGCTCATTGTCTCAATCACTTCGATTCTCTAAGTCTTTCCTGTGTGAAGGGCATGAGGTCTGAGGCAGATACTACTTCCATGCTAAACAGGGTTAGGCTATGTTCACACTGCAGCAAAATGTGACCCAAATCAGATTTTTTTCCCATTTCCGAACTGTATCTGATGTGGTCATAACAGTCTGAACGGCTCGACTGCGATTTTTTTCAAATGTGACTCAGGTCGCTTTATTAGTTGTCCTAGATCGAATGTATCCGACTTTTTCCTCATCAATCCCAATTGCCGTTCCCAAATGTGTCATGTTCGTGCAGCGCCAGATTTGAGTCGTGTAAACAAGCAAAATTTTAATTTCGTCAAAAAAATCGTAAAAGTCTGGACGTAGGATTAGAGTCAGGGTCTGGGTTGCAGTTTGGGAGTACGAAACAATGAGACGACAGGTGGGCGGGGCTTTACCAATTTGCAGTTTGTAGACAGGGGCATCTCCTCCTGTTTGATATGTATTAGAGTATATTGTCCACCCACTAGGGGGCAGTGCAAAGGTTTTGAGTATGTTTATTAGTGAGGAATCCGAGTAAGTGACAATACTCCTTGTTTCTAAATAAAAATGTTAATGCTGTTTGTCTACATTTGTGTATAGTAGGTCCTAGGCAACATAACAGATAAACCTCATGTTCTATTATTAGTGGGCAGCACGGTGGTGCAGTGGATAGCACTGTGGCCTTCCAGTTAGAAGGTTGTTTGTTCGAGGCTTGCCGGTGACCTTCTTTCCTGATGCATGTGTGCCCTGCGATGGACTGGCGACCTCACCAGAGTGTACCCCTGCCTCTCGGCCGATGTGAGCTGGAGATAGGCGCCAGCAGATCCCCATGACCCCGAAAGAAAATAAGCGGGCAGGAAAATGAATGCCATAGTGTACCTGCTCGAAGCAGGATGACCTGATCATCCAGAGGCAGATCGGAAAAATTAGGTATTCTCTTGGCCCACTCCACCAGGGTAAACAACTGTTTATCAGCAGCATGGCAGATGTTGGTGACCGGGTCATTTGTCTGAGGAGAAATAAGACAGATACATTTAGATGATGTGCAATTAAAACGATATGTGAGCAAACATGTGTTTTCGTACGGAGTTGCTGGGGCTGTTCTCGTTGCACGTCTCAGTCTTGGGTTCGACTGCAAGCTCAGCATCTAGAATCTTATCCACGGGCATGTCTTCATTAAACCTGCTTGGGGTTTCCAACTCACTATCACTTTTATCCTTCCCTCGTTGCCTCTCTTCTTGTACCGCTGCGGCGCAGGAAGATGATATTCAAATTAGTTTCATTTGCAACTATACATTTTTGGTATTTAATTTTCAACGTTAAGATAACATATTGCAAACCTTCTCGCTTCATGCCCATAGCCAGGCACTTCTGGTAGCGGCAGTACTGGCAGCGGTTGCGTTGGCGTTTGTCGATTAGGCACTCTTTGCTGTCTCGACATGTGTAGGTCAGGTCTTTTCTTATGGTCCTCTTAAAGAAGCCTTTGCAACCTTCACAACTGTAAACCCCATAGTGCTTTCCTGCAAACATCATGGGGGTGTTTCCAAATTCCGACCCAAATTTAAACATCTAATCTTGTTGTGTTATGTACCTGAAGAGCGGTCTCCGCAGATGGCACAGATGTGTTTGGACATGGACCCAGGACTGTGGCATTGGTAGCTGCTCATGTTCCCCAGTGGAGCCAGTCCTGGAGGTGGCTTGATGTCTTCTAAGTTATTCATGTTCAAAGAAATCATCTGGGAGACAGAAACAGTGGTTAGGAGAGACTGGAAGTGCTTACCAGTGAGGTGCAATCGGGGGGCTGAGTTTATATCACAATGCGAGAGGCTGTATGTGGTCTCCAAAACAACGCTTCACCAAAAGACTCTCACAAAAACAAACTCCACCCGTACAAGACCATTACACAAGGAACTGAGAGAGAGCTGACAATGACATAACATCTTAGAGGGAGGGAGAATTGTCTGGAGATTTAACTTTTTTCCGTCAGTCTTTTAAGCACTACTCCGTTCAGCCTGAAGAGGGCGACCTAGGACTACAACCGTATCTCTGGCACGACGAGAATCATGCTAGCTAATGTATGCTAACGGGTTAAATGAAAGTTTATTTAAACAAAAAGTTAAAACCACAAAATCTGAAACAACTTGTTTTTATTGTTTTTAAAGAAAGGTGAATATTCTTATTTTATTAAAATGTGGTCTGTGCTTTTATTAATGCTAAATGTCTAGCTGCTAGTTCTTGTTTTCTATCAGATTATTTATTTACACATTTAATTATTTAGATAAAAAAGAGAAGTAGCTAATATCACTAGATATCACTAAATTGTAATGTATTAGTAAATTTCACAAGAATGGAATAATTTTTTTAATTCTTTCATTAAATATTAAAATCTGAATTATATAAAAACCTGTATAGAGTCATGGTAGACATAGTACAGTGTCCCATCTTTGCCAACTGTTATTGATGTTTGTTCATAGGCCTAAAAGCCTAGAGTAAGTTAATGGCTTCCTTTGTCCTCCAGGGATGAGGGGGAGTCGTATAGACAGCCATAAACTGACTTTTCTTTAATATCAGCACCTGCACGAGTGTCTCAAAGTGCAGCTAAAGTGGTGAAAAAAATATATGAATTGGTTCTTACATATAGTGGAGGATTGTAAAAGGCTCACCTGCGGCGTGTTGACAGTATTAAAGCCCAGGCCGGGCGTGGAGGGCAAGGAAACCGACGGAGAGCCAATCGATGGGGTGATTACAGAGTAGGGTGAGCTCAAGCCATTCATGGACGAACCCAGGTTGTTCATAGGCGACTGCAGGGGTCGAGAAGAGCTGATGACGGGTGGGTGACCCAACATGGTGCTCATTGCGGGTGGCTGAGGGGTTGAATTAAGAGCACTAGTATCTGAAAAAACAAGCATAGTTGGGCACCAATCAATAAAAAAAAAATGAATTTCAGTTCTGATGACACTGAAAACTTACTTTACTATCATATAAATTTTTAGAAACATGGATTCTTTGACGTTGACAAACCTCATATGAGTATGTCGAGTGAGGCTTCTCCCAAAAACAATACAATTCTGATTGTTGAAAACTTGTACTGAAACACTGAAATATCAAGCCCTTCCAGAACCAAGTGTCTTGCTTTAGTAAACGGACCCAACAAAAAGAAACCTTACCCCTTCTATTAATGCCTATCTAATGCTTTTCTACATTCAAGTACCTGAGAGAAAGAAATACAAACCCTTATAACCATGCTTATGTAGCAGGCCTCATGCAGGGGCAAAGGTTGCATCTGTTACTAATACAGATAGTGTTGCAATGTGCTAAACGCTTTCATCATGATCAAGATGAACATCAAATCAAAATAATCCAAGATTAAATTAGCATGAACACAACATGTGCAGATGATGAAGATGGTAGTAAAAAAAATGGGGGAGGATATGAGCAGCGGTAGATAAACATAGGATGGTCATGATTCATAAGAAACTTGTCGATCTGAAGGGGTTTATTTACAAAGGAGTTGTACAACTTGAAATCGCAAACAACGATTGAAATACTGAGATGAACTGATTGGAAAATGCTGTGTGGTAAATACTGAACATTTTTAATACAAAATTTTGATATTATAAATTCTTGTTTATTTACTCAGTCAAAAAACTGCCATATAACTATTCAAATAACATCATAATGTTTTTAAATATTATATTTGCAACAGCATATAATAGAAGTGAAATACATTTAAAACTACAATAATCAAGGTAATTTATAATATATCAAACAGTTGGGGAGATTTATGTCAAAGGGAAGAAACCTAAAACAATGGTCAGAATCCTTTAGTCTGGGGCAAAAGGAGTTCTGGGAGCTGGGTGCTTAGTCACCAAGAAAAAAATTGGTCACATCCTATGCCCTGAAGGACTAAAATACAGCAAAGTGCTCCTCTGCTACAAAGCACATGTAGAGATCTCAATGATTCAGAGGAGAACTGGCTGAAAGTTTTGTGTTCAGATGAGACCAAAATCAAATCACGTTATGTTTAGAGAAAAAGAAATGGTAAGCCAAAATACCTAACACATCTGCATTGTGTCAAATGGACAATGAACTGGGTCATGTACCACAAAATATTGGTTAAGAAACCTCTTCTCCCAACCAAATCTCCACACACAAGCCAACAAAGAGTGCCTTAAGAATAAGCACTTTAGGTTTCTGGAGTCGCAAGTTTTCATTTATTTAAAACATTTCTCTTTATGATTAAACTTTGGAGTGGTAGCAATTACCAGAAAAACACTGATGAAAATAAAAATATCCCCAAGAATCATCCACAAAAAAAATGTGATGTAATATAATATAATATAATATAATTCCATTCACAAATGGAGCGGTATCTGCTATTTGCTCTTCATTTCTGCAGCCTTAAGACATTGCTAAGTCAACATTTTGGCAGACAAATCAGATGTTATTCGTCCATCAGGATTTCTCAATGCCTCTCTGCGTTACCCATGACCTTTGCACAACAGTTCAGGAGCAAAGTGCAGCTTTTGTAGACTGCTGTCAAGTTCAACTGAGACTATGTGAAATCACAGAGTGACACAGGTCAATGCCGCCATTGTCAAACTCATGCGGTCTCAAAGGATTTAAAGCAGAAATTCTAATCTAGATTCTCACATATGTCCTTACATTAAAAGAACGGTTGCCAATTTGAGTCAACAGCTGACAAGAGCCTTTTTGACATTAATCCCAAACTGATAAAAAGAAGCATAAGAGGATTTGGAGTGCACTGTTTTGATTTATCATTACCGTCTGAGATCCACCTCTAGTTCATTTAGCCTCTTATAAAAATATGAGTGTAGGATTGAATGAAAACAAGCAATGGTGGGATTTCATTGCATCTTTACAAAGTTTTGACATCGTAAATTTGACTGGAAACAGTCAATTCTCATTGAGTTCATAAATGAAGAGATCTGATCAATAATGACACTAAACCCCCTTTTCATCACTCACAAGCTTTTTGACCACCTGTCATGAAGGAGGGGGGACTGAAAGGCATCAGACACAATAAGATGCAAGGGGGGCAGAAGTGATTGAGAAATGGGACACTGTCCCACTCGTTCCCTGCCTGCAGGACTTTATATCAACCCTGATTATCGCCACGTGTCTATAACCTCACACTCCAGTTTCCAACACATTACCCCGCTCATATTTTATTGAGCTGTTCTATCCATTAATGATTGACCTGTACATGTGGATATTTTTATTATGAGTATTTATGTTTACTTTAGGAAAGTTTCTGAAGAGGGATTTTGAGGAAAACAATGGGTGCATGCAGCCGTTTCCATTGGCAGTACATCAAAGTGGACAATGGGACCTAAGTAGCCTTCTCATAATTATAGCAAATTTGAAGTTTTAATATAATTTAAACAATATAGTAATAAAAAAAATCCCCAATAACTAGGGGTGTAACGATGCACTCTGCTATTAAAATGTGCAACACAATGTTTTACAACACTAGCCAACTATTTATACAACATACCATCATGTACGAAATGTAATTTGAGGTCTTGGGTCAAAGTTGGAATCTAGAAGCCTAGAGTCTAGTTTGATTTGTTTGAGACAATTTGATACCTCCCATCCACTAGGGGGCCGTGTTAAAGTTTGCGTTGAGTTATTTTTTAAAATGTATCCTAAATGTAAACACTCATAGACGATATCTCCCAGTAGCTCCACGATACATATTGTGACAATTTTGCATTGCGATATATTGTGTAACATATAATATATAAACCCTAGCAATAACTGTTGTCACAAAGTTAAAATATGAAGTAAAACTTGATACCAGGCTTTAAAGCTGTTTTCTAGATGTAATTCTCTCATTTTGGAACCACCCTCAAGAGATCGGTCGACTACATTCTCTAAATCTGTAATGTAAATAAAATGTAATAAATGGTCAAAAAGGCTTGGTAGAATGCCTACATTTTCCAACACAAAATACTAACATTTTATCAAAACATTTACATTTTTGCATTTGTTTGTTGTTTTTCTGCAGATAAAATATCTGAACATTACTGATTTTGATATTGCACACAATAAAACTGGTCAAAAATATATTCAAAACATGCATATTAATGGCAAATGCCCCATATTTTTAAATGCACATTATTGTGTAAATACTGTGTATTTGCAAAGCACCTAATATTCATTCATGCTCTAAAAAACAAAAGATTACTATTATATAATATTTATATAAACATAAGAAAATATTATAATTACTAAAATATTATTTGTGCAATATACCAATGCCTTAATGGACAAAGTCTAGCCCATCTAATAGACAAAACTATCTTGCCTACCTCCAGGCAGATGAGGGAACTGAACAAATCAATAGCGGAGCATCAGTTTTGTGCGTTTTCCTCAGAAATTGGAAGAGTTTTCAATAACAAAGTACTTCTTTAGAAGTAGTCTGCATAAAGCAATTTAGCACATACATTTATCTGCCGCTTTATTAGGTACACCTGTCCAACTGTAACATTAAACGTGGCATGGCTGCCAGACTGTCTGTTCTGAGTTTTTCAGAAACTGCTGACCTACCAGAGGTCAGAAGAGAATGGCCAGACTTTAAATAACTTACCCCCTGTACAGAAAATACGACAAAAAGATGATCAGTGGAGACAAAAATCTGGTTCAAAGAAAAGTTATAAGTCTTAAAGGGAAGTATTATGTTGATCATTGTTTATTTATATGCTACCGTTCTTATAGGATTCAATGATCTATGCTAAGCTATGCTAAAATACCAAATCTGAAATGTGTCTGAATAGTTTCCAAAATTATAAAAAACTAAAAACGTTTTGGGAAATTAGCCTATTTTTGTATCTTTAAGAAGTGACCGTCCCTAAGTCCAGAGGTGAGTGCAAAAATCAATGTCACGATCACCCATCCACTATGTTTTCACTGTGTTTTCACTGTCTGCCTACCAAAACATTATTGTGAAATAATGATTCATTGATAAATAAAAAAATATTCTATTTAAAGGAACAAATGAGCTGTGAATTTGATTGTTTTGAGAAGTTCTGTTTAGAAATTATTTCCCCGTTAAATACTTTTTAAAAAGTTACTTTTAAAGAAATACTTTTACCCGTTTTTCACTATTTCAAGTGCTTTACATTATGTTGTAGTGCCAGCCATATCACCCTGGTTACCCACATTCGGATATAATTCTTGATAAAGTACAACTGTCCTTACCAGTGGTGTAGTTGGCTCAATTTTGCTTTAAAAGTTTCGCAAAAATGTGCAAAAGGCAATGTTTTATTGAGTCAATTCCCTCAAGAGGTACGTTTCTCAATAGATCTTGACAAATCTGACTCAAATATTTTCACAGACATCACAAAAACATTTGCACAACCTTGTTTCCTGTGGTCTATGTGTCAGATCAAAGCTTGCTATTTAATATTTAAAAGAGAGAACACTGGAGACCCATTCATGCTGTAAAGCCAATATGGTTTGGTGAGGCTACACTTAATTCCTTATCCCTGGACTGGAACAGCTAAATGTACTCCGATTGAAAACCATGTGATGCATTTTACAAAACGTTCCCTGGCCGTATAGTTTTACATTTCTAATGTATGCTATCCATTGATCAATGCTGGATAAAGCACTACTATTCTGCCAAAAAACAAGCATTAAACCTGGTCATCAAACCAAAATTGAGGGATCCAACAGCCTTTGATGATACTGTGCCATTCTCTGGCTGGTAACATTCTTTATGGACAGTAATCACACGGTTAAGTAGGTGCCTACTGGCAGCCCTCAGAAGGAAAAGTAGATTGTATCCTGATCAAAGATTTATTTTTACTTATATTAAATATGTTTATGTTTCCTAATTGCATTGTTTGTGTAGCTCACTGAACTAGACTGGGAGACCATTTAAACACCTTTGCTGGTGTTTTGAGTTTACTAGCTACTAATTAGAGTTTGGTAACAACTGTCTTCAATGCATGAACTCTTCACCTCAATTCAATGCGGGACCTATATTTTCTCAGATTCTGGGGTTTTCATTCGTCCTCAGTCATTATTAACAAAATAACACTTGGAACAAGTCTGTGTGAAATGAATATATACATTATACAAGTTTCCCTTTTCAAATGGAATTACTCAAATAATGTAACTTTTTCATGATGTTCTATTTATTTGATTATAATTTTTCATTCTTTCATTTTTCAACTCGTTTATTCCTGTTTTGGGGTATAATCTCCAGCGCACGTTGGGCGAGAGTACACCCTGGACAGGTCACCAGACCATCGCAGTATATGATTACCGGTATATGGCATAATCATTTTGTTTGTTTTGATGAAAACAAGTACTAGAAATAGAATCAAATCAAACTTGAATTCATTGGAGCAGGTTGATCACGTTGCCAGATTTCAAGTTTTGGAAAAAAAAAGTGTTTTATTATGCATGTTTGATTTATTTGCAGTTTCATGTTAAAAGTAAGTTTTATGAACCAAAAAATGCTATTTGCCACACTCTTTGATCATTTTTTTTTTTTCTAATGAAAATGTAATATATCATGTTTGGAGTCTTTTACAGCTGAGCTTCCTTTAAAATTTCACTAAACAAATGGTTAAATTAACACTTTTTATCCACCAGTGAAGTGCATTTCATGCCGATTACTTTTCAATATTCAGTCTGTTCTCAGTTTCAGTCTATATTAACTTAGTTTTTACATTACATTTTAAACAAATAATCTGTAAGTTATACCACACATGGGAACTGTATAGTGTGTTAAAATAAAGACTTTAAGCAGTATCAGCTGACCGACAGCGAATAGAACAATCATGGACAATAAATTATATTTAAAATGTATTTATTTATTTGACTTTTATAAATTTAGGTGAAGCATTTTTTTAGAACAGAATCCTAAAATTTACATCGAGCTAGTGTAGAGAAGGCAAAACATGACTGAGGCTGCAACAAATCATCCAATTGACCAATATTATTTCGTAAACAACTAATTACTTGAATTAGGGACTCCATCAACTGAAAATATTTAACATTTATTCATTAAATATGCTGAAAATGGTTTATAGCTATTTGAATGAGACACAGCTTGTTATATCAGTATTCAGCCATTTAATTGTGTTTGCCATATCAAAATTGCAAACAAAACACAAAGGACAGCAGAGACTGGCCACCAATCAGAGTTTACACCTTCCATCACCACTTTGTATTGTCTGATCAGATCAACGTTTGTCCTCGTCAGTCAAATTATTTACCCAAATACTCATGAACCTCTACAGAACTAGAGTGAAGAGTGAAGGGGGTTGAAAGAGGGAAGCAAAGAAGAAACGAGTGAACTACAATGAAGGGTTGAGATATAAATGACTGTCCTGAAATAGATTGATCCATGCAGACTTTCCAAAAATACCTACAATGCCCTAGTGGCTCCTCACCCTGAACTAAAACGGTCGAATAGCAATAAAGAACAGAACATTGGCAAAGACACTATCACTATCATCTGCTGAACTCAGAGGTCACTGATTTTTTTTAAATACAATTTTTTGTTTAAATACTTCTAACCATATAAATGAAAACAGTAGTTGACATTTGTAAAACTGTAAAGAGCAAAGACTCTTATCAGTGATCTTGTCTCTATCCCACCATTACATCATTATAAAGAGACAATACAGTCACTCTGATAATCAGTTATTATATCTTCAAAAAACAATCACCATATGATATAATTTCGGATATCAGTGAGTAGTTGATTGGTATTTCACTTACATATGCAGATATACAACTCGTGTGACATATTTTGCTGCAAAAACTTCTTAAAAATGCTTCTTGAACTACACATGGTCACACATCCACGTTATTGTCATTAATAAAAACCACTATAAAGGGTCAACGGTTTACTGGCGCATGTCCCTGGCCATACACACCTTGAACTGGTTGCCTATCCATTTTGGGCCACAAAGGTTAACTATTAATATTAACCAGAACCACTAACATTCACTCCACTGAGAATTTTAGAAGCACCAAAAATGTACTCAGAAGCGCTAGACGCTGACTTTTGCAGAAGATTACCATTTATTTAACTTCAACTGATCAGCTGAACCCAGATCCAATTATGGCATTTTTTGTGTTAGCAAGGATTATATGGATTTATCCAGAAACTAGATAGAAACATTTGCTTTTATGGCACTTTTGTAATAATCAAGAATACAATCTACCATAAATTGCGGGAACAAATTTAACGTTAAAAATGTTGTAGTATATCTAATAAATATATATATATATGCAGTAATCAAAACCTAAAAAAAACTAACAAAAACCAAAGTAACACGCTTTAATTTCCTTCTGTTTATGGGCATTTCTTCTTCAATGTGTGAGTGTTTTTACACAGATTCTGTTCAAATAAATAAAAAGATATTGGAGCTAACAGTGTGTGCGAAATGCAGAAAATTTTATAAATTACCCAAAATTAAAAAACCCTTTGCAAGGTTCAGACCAGACCAGAAGTCTTCAAAATGAAAGAGCTCCATTCCAACTATTAATAAAAACCTGTATTCAATAAAAAATAAAAATAAAAAAGGAGAGAAAATGTATGCAATAAATCATTTTACAACATTTTACCTTAGTTTTGGAATAATATGTTATGTGTTAGAACAACGAGGAGGTATGATGTATTAAGTATAAAATATTTCTTCCTTTGCATTTATTTGATAAAATGTTTGAGGAGAGTTTACAAGAATTAGTTATGGGAGAAGAAGGTATAGATCACCAGAAGACCCCAGTCTCGACATGTACATGTTTATACACCAGAAATCCTAAATTGTCCAACTTCTTAAAACACATTTCTAGCTCTTTACCAACAGGGACAGCTGAAACAAAGTGTTGTAGTTATAACAGCAGACAAACAGTCTTCGATACTAAAAACTAAAAGGTGCATCAAACAAGTATGAGACCCAAACATTAGGAAGAAACAACAATGTCTCATACTGCGTTATAAGCCAGGGAGAAAATGTACATAAAGATATACTTGAGTAGAGTTGTGCCAGTGCATTGGACATAAAACACAACCAGATGTACAAGAAAATGTGTGTTTAGCACAGTGCATACCAAAACATTCCTAAACCACACGTAGCTATGCAAAATTGACACAAATTTTGAAATCAGTCAAATGTTTTACCAGTTGTTTCATGATGCAAAGCTCTCTGGACATTCCTTTAGCCAAGAGCCGTATCGTTTCTTTACAACGTTATGATTAGTTCAGAATCAGGTCCGCTCGGATACTCACGATTGCTGTAGTGGCTGCTCTCATTCTGACCATGAGGAGGCAATGCTGCCGGATGCCACATGACCACGGGCACCACTCAACCAAACCTCCACGGGTACAGTAGAGCACCTGTCTGAAACGCAGGCTTGCTTGACCGAGGGAACAGATGGTATGTGAGTAGAGCAGGCCGGCCGCAGGAGGAGCGTCTGCTGGGAGGAGTCAGCACGTTTATGGGATTACTGGGATTATCAACGATTGAATCCAACAGGAACCGTTTCCTGCCACAAAGATCAGCTTTGACGAGACTTCCTCTGCCTATCTTGAACAGACGTTCAAAGTAACAATCAATCTATATAAGTCCAGATGGACCACCTGCTGCGGCCCGGTATGAAGGGCACTCAAGAGTGTGTGAAGTTTAAATCCAACAAAAATTTTGTTGAGATTCAGATTTGGAAAAGGAGTTCACACTGCATGGAATTCCTATTATGGGTTTAACTCAATAGCAGAAACGTGCTATTATCTGCATAATCTGTAATTACATGTTATTTACGAGCTGATCAATACTAACGTAGCCATTTTTTGGTTATGCATTTCTCCACATGGGTCTATTTATGAAGATCTGTGTCAAATTCGTACTAAAATATTGCGTATGGACAAAGCTGTACATATGCGTACAAAACCCAATTCCTTCTCCTCAGTCATTTCTATAAATTTGAAGAGAGAACATGGTAAATGCAGGAAATAAATACATCATTGCAGAAAATTAACCATGTTTTTGTCAGAGGTTTTAAAATTTTTTTGGAATATCGTTTAAAATAAGAAAAAGAATGTTGGAATATTAGTTCTGAAAAGCATTGACATGACAATATCAGATTAAGTGAGCAGATATTAAGCTGTTTTGCAGTCATAAGAGCAAATCGTGAGTCACAGATACTTTACAAAGAAAGTTCGGAGTGAGTCTCCGCCTCGTTTTTACCCAGGCCCTATCAACTTCGTTCACATTCAGTGTCTGAAACTTTGCTATTAATCCACACAGTATTTATGAAAAGGTTGGATTCATTTGTTCACGGAGTTCTATGTCGACAATACTTTCCTCTAGCTTTTCACCAATATTGGAAACCTTACTTTATAACCTGTCTGGGACCTGCAGTAAACACGTTTTATTATGATATTAGAGACTTTGTGGAATTGTATTTTCACGTTTTTGAGTATTTTCATTTGACTTTAAACACAATTTTAAGTGGAATAGTAGATGAAAGCTTTTATTAGAGCAGTGAAATGGCAACTATGTGTTTCACACACTTGCACGCTCACAGACTTTGAAGTTGATCACAGCCAAATTTTGGCTGCCTCCTCTCACACACCTGCCAGTGTTTATACGATTGGGCATGCTGTGCTCTGACATTAGCGATGTAAAAATGGTCAAATGAACTCAATCCTTTCATATGGTCCAAAAGTTGGTAGAATAGGCAGATTTACAGACCATTTAATATTTCAAACTCCGCCCCCTTGATGACTTTTGCAGATCATCCTTTGTTGTTCTTCAGTGGAAGTAACAGAATGTTTTTAACATAAAGAGATGAGATTGTAAAGGTCTAAACGAAAGGGGCTTAAATGTTTGATGGAGAGTATTTGGAAATAGGGAAGAAATAAAGTGGATCTTGAAATGGCAAGATTGTGGGTTTAAAAAATGAACCTGATCATTTTGAATTATGTTCATACCTAGACATTGCTTTTGATAAAAATGTGCATAAATGGGAATTAAAAGGTGTGGATTTACTAGTAAATAGTCCAAAAAGAAAAGAATAGTGACCGCAGTGACATTTCAAGACATTTGGGCACCACAGGTTCAGATTGAATTTGTTAAGAAGTTTGACAAATACTGAACATACTTAATGCCTTGTTTTTTTCGGTGCTAACACCAACTAATGTTGCCAGATGCTGATGTTAGCTTGTTTTAGCGTGATGAATCATAAAAGAAATGACCTTACGTCTCATATTTAGAGTCTTGATCTCCTTGACTTTAAGAGTGCTTTCACACCTGACTTGTTTCCTTTTAGCTCGGTCAGTTTGGGCAAGTACAAAAGTCACAATGGACCATAGACTGATTAAAAAAAGAGTCAAAATAAAACAGCCAGGTCCATCAACATCACGGTGTCCTAGTCTATAGGCATTGTTCACTTCCGTGTGTGCGTTCATTCTAACTAATTGAAAAGCAGCACAGGAAACACGTGCGATGAAGTATGTGACCAATGAGTGGCTCATATGATGTCATATAACTGTATTTTAAACTAGTGCGGACCAGAGCGATCAGTGTAATGTGAATGAAGACTGAAACAGCAGACATTTGCAACAATTATCAGTTGTTTCTCTTAGTCTGGACCAAATTAAATGAACTAAAGGCATGAAAGCACCATAAGTCGGCTGTGTGGAACACACCACACAACATCCAAAGCAGACAATTACCAATTTTATTTTGGAGAGATTTCTGTTGTCTTCATTAAAAGTACCCTGCGCTCAACATTTGTTCTATATTTCTGTTTTCTACATTTTTTCTGATGTTGACGTCATCAAAAAACTCATTGTGAAGATTCAATGTGAATTAATCTAAAAACTTTTGAGTAAAAAAAAAAAAGCAACTTCAATATCAAAGTTAATGTTGAAGTTTTACTCATATTTGTGGTAAAAATAAGAACCAAAACCTATACCAGTACAGTATATCAATGATAGCGGACACTGTCGTTGTTTCATTGAGGGGCAGACTCTGTAAATGGTAGAGGGAGTTGACTTTATGATTGAATGCCTTCAAGCTAAAGAATCTAAAAAAAACATGAATCTAAAAAAGCGACTTTAATATGTCATCCAATAAAGGCTATGCCCCACATGGATCATATGAAATGAGAGCGGAGATCATAACAAAGATTGGCAGATTTGGAACTGCCAGTAGAGATTTTAAAGGCCATATCACTAAAACAACTTTATTAGTATATAAGCCATATCATACTCCTGTAGTAAATTATTCACTAGGCTACAATAAACTTGTACATTTAATTCATTATTAGGGCAATAAGCAATAAAATAATGTCCAGATTGGAATAACTACTATCGACAATCCTTGAAACTTTCTTCATACAAAAAAAAAACATATTTCATGACAATAACCATTTATAACTGCTTATTACCCAAACATTCACTTCTAGTTTGCTAAATTGTGCTTTCTAGCGTAAATGCGGTCTTGGTTAGTGTAAATGCTTCCTGCAGCCTTCGTTGACAAGTATGTAAACACAGCTTAGCCCAGCAATGTGATGTAAGAGTTCAGGTCTAACGTTTCAAAGCAGCGTGTCCTCTGGGAAGCAATCACGGTGAGAACATGTCCGTCGATTAAAATAGCTTTCCACCCTTGGCCCACTCTTCTTTACCCCACACTTATTTAACCCCACAATGTTTGTATACAGCAAGAAAGGAGTCAATTCAGCAAGGGAATGGATTTCTTCATGTTTTATGGAACAATCAAGAACCTTAACTAATGCAATATTATTATTGTTGGTTAAACTTCTGATGAGAATATTTTTGACTTCTTTATTTGGAAATTTGAAGCTGGGACTTAGAGAAAAAGGATAGTGATTCAAAGCCGTGCCTGAATACAATCTACAAAGGCTTCAGAGCCACTCCTAACCAACGAGTGTAAAACACGTGGCTTTTCTGCTTTCTTGTCTATATGACTTTGGACTTGCAGAGTGGGTTTGCATTGTTAAAGGGACAGGAATGTTGTCAACTGCAGAAGGCAATAGCAACACAAATGAGCTGTGGGTAAAAACATGGACTGCACACCCTAACGACACTTTTAGATTGTTGCTTTTGTTTTATTACGTGTTTTATTACCTGTTAATCTCTTTGTAATCTCCATCTCTGTCTGATTTCTGCTATAATGATAGATTAAAAAAGATTAAAAGCTAAATTACTACTTTGTACCCTCTACTTCTCAACTTTTACTTCCAGTTCCCTGGAAATGACTAAAAACTTAATTCTGAAATTCAGAATTTGACTACACCCTGCCAAAAAAGTTAAAGTTTTCGATGTAGGGCCCATGACATTCCACCTAGGTTTCTGTGCAGATTTTTGAAGCTAAAAGGGGTTTGTCGTTTCTTTAATATTTCTTAATAATTGTCTTTGTCTGTCTCTCAAATTGGTAGCAAACCTTAATTATGCACAAATTTAAGGTTTCACTTAGTTTAAAAAATGAGCCCAGCCACATAGTGTAGTTCAAATCCTAAACCCGATATCATTTCAAAACATTCCTCCTCTCTCAACCCAGGTGTACAGTCCTGTGCCATAGTGTAGTGGTGAGGGCGCACGACATGTACCTGGCCCATCACTCTCTCTCTCTCTCTCTCTCTCTGCCTAGCCTCCTGTCTTTTCTTCTCTGTCCTTTCTGGAATTGATAATAAGGCTACTGCCGACAAAATAACAACAAAATGTTTGCCACTTTGGTGTGAAAGGGACCTGCTCACTTCTGACACCAGCTTCAAGTGGCCAGCTAAGGAATTGCAACATCAGTCACTTGTGTATTGGCATTCAAAGGAAGAAATGCCCCTTTCTGCAGGCTGCAGACAGGTTAAGCCCCACCCACTGACTGTGGAGCCCTGCCCACATGTCATCTCATCGGTTATGCTACCTCACCCCAACCCTAACCCTAATCTTAAACCTAAAGGTCTTTGCATACTGAAGTCTGAAACTTTCGTTGTGTATTTTTGTGGGGCGGCATAGTGGTGGAGTTGATCATCCTATAACTGAAAGGTTGGCGGGTAGATCCCCACCAGGTCCGTTCTGCTGTTGTGGCAAGCCATTGCACCCACGTTGCTCTGTATAGATGTGTGTGACTGGTGAGGTGTGTTTGGTAAATGGCAGCCACGTTCTGTCAGACCACCAGTGTGCTTTGAAAATTGCTTTGAAAATTGTAAAGCATTCGGAAAAGTGCTATAAACATTATTATAATTTTTATTATTAAGCACTTTTTAAATATGTTTTGGTTTATAGTGATGAAATAAACAGGCATTATCTTACCAAACATGTTTTAGAGTTTAACAATGCCTTTAAGGGTCTTTCTATCACAATTTTGTTAATGAAACCACAAAATAATAAGAATAATTTATACACAATTTAATAAATTAATAAACATGCAAATTTGCTAAGAATCTTACACATCTGTCAATGTATGTGTTTTTAAATGTATGTTTTTTTCCCACAAAAGCAATTAGCTGTGATTAATTTAACATGGTTCAAAGTTCAGGGTAATCAGTGTACAGTATCTGGTTGTCAAAGTAACAGAAATAACCAGCACATCAATTTGCAAGAGTATGACTGATACATGCTTTTCTGACCAAATACTATAGTGAGCCAAACACACCATGAAGGTAATCCGCAGGTAATATTAATTAGACAAACATGCACTCATAAACCTTTCTATTCTGCACATATTGCTCAGTGGGTAAAATATTTGTGCACTCTGAATTCTTGCTCTGCAGGAAAATCCAGCTTAAGCTTTCAGCAGTGCTTTGAAAGATTTCAGCAGTAAAACTGCAAACTAAACTGCATCACTTTCTTGTTAGTCAGCTCTTACACTGTACCAAATGTTTAGTTAAACTAGCCAATGTCCATCCAAAGACCTAATTCAAATATCCTTGGATTAAAAAGCGTTGAAATTACTAAAACATGCGAGAACAATGTCCAAAATCATGCCCCGCAGTTCAGTGTTTGGTTGCAACTCAATCTCTATGAAGTTCATCCGCGAAGTTTATGGCACTCGCGGTCCACACGCAGCAAACAATATACGAATAATTGCGTAAAGGCGGCAGATAGGAGAAGAAACCGGAAGTGAAGAGACTTACGGAGATGTAAATATGTGTCGTGAGTATCCATTCTGAGTATGTTTATAGTCGGGTCTTGTCCAGGAGGCGCACGGCACTCCTCACGGTTCCTCCTCCCGGCCCGAGTGAGCTTGTACTCCACCACCGCGGTACGGGCTGCTCGCTCGGGGCCTCGCTCAAGGGGAGGCGGGAGGAGGGGTTTCTCCAGCGACTGCAATCAGATAATATTAGAGCAGATGTAGATGACTTCAGCACATGTGTAGTGTGCACAGCCAATTGCCCTTAAAATATTAAAACAGTGAGAAATTGTCATGGATTGAATATTACGCAGGCATTTTGCGGTTTTTCAACATAGAACATTTTAAAAGTTAGTTTTTATATTGAAGTGCATTCAAGTCCAGGGCGTAATTATACTCACTTCTGTTCTGATTTATTTGCCATTGCAAGATTCTCAAAATCTATTTTGGGACAATTCTATTGAGAACCAATGTTAAAGGGATCAGCAATGAAGGTTTCGGGACACTACATGTTTTTGTTTTACTAATTAAATGAACTGCTTTCATTTGGGGTACCAACAAAGTGATTGGAGTAAAGGCCTCTACACACCGATGTGAAGTTTCCCACGACAACGCACCACAATCAAAAACCTCAACATAATCACCAATGGGAGCTCCATACCTGACTGAACGAGTGGTGTCAACGAAAAAGAGTTTCGGATTGCCATATCGGAATTGCTTTTCGCACGAATAACCAATGAAAGCTGGCTAATTTGATGACGTGAGTAGGATGTAAAAGAGCCGCTCTGTGATGCTCATCCCACATTTTCATAGCCACATTAGTGTCACAAATTATCTCTTTTCTCCACATTTTGTCAAACAGCTTGATGTCGTCATCTTTCGTCATCTTTTTCTTTCCTCTTTCCCCATACAGCACATCCCTGTTGGCGCAAACACAGGAGCTGAAATCAGTTTGTGAGAATTACAAAAGACATTTTGTTCCAAGTTGTACAGCTTTAAAACAACTGTTCTATATACAATCAGAGAATTGTTGGTAACAAGGAGCAAGTCAACAACCGAAAATTTATTGGTAACAAGGAGCAAGCCAGTGTTTGGAATAGCACTGTTTTTTTATTTTCACTTTACAAAAAATTCATTTAATGGATAACTGGAAACTGGATTTGCTCAAAACTTGATGAGAAGAGCTCTACCCACAGGAATAAACTGAAACTCCATTAACCAATAGTTTTTGAATAGTTATGACATGTGTGTGGAGTTATCTGAACTGAGTGTGTTGCTGAATTGAGTGGATTCCAGGTGCTCACACAGGGACACAACTCTTTTACTGTTTCTCTTGTTTCTCACGTTACTTTTGTGAGGTCACAAACCTTAGGATCCTGCCCACAACATTTGACAGAACCTTTCAGAGTAACAAGACCCCGTCTAGAGAGTGGGACAGTCTGTTATGTAAATACGTAAATAGTCATAAATCCATTTACAAGACATGTAAACCCATAAAACAGGTTAAAAGTATTGGTAAAAATTTGGCAAATCACGTATTTTGATGTACTTTTTTTTACGTAATAAGTGACCTGTTCATTTATTCAGACAAATTCTGACATTTTATTAATTTCTTAATATTTAAAGTAAAAATTGGTGTGGCATGGTGGAGCAGTGGCCTTTCAGTTAGAAGGTTGTCAGTTTGAGGCTCGCCGGTGACATTCCTGGAAGGAGTTTGCATGTTCCTCCGTGCTTGCGAGGGTTTCCTCTGGGTACTTCAGTTTCCCCCACAATCCCAAAGACATCCGGTTAGGTTAATTGATTAATTTAAATTCCGCTTAGGTGTGAATGTCCAGAAAGGCACTGACAGACCCCTATGACCCCAAAAGGGAATTAGCAGGTTGGAAATTGAATGATTAAAGTAGGAACAGAGTGCCTGCCATAAAAATAGGCTTCTGCACATTGTTATCAGGCTTCAATTTTAGTTTGTAGTGACATAACTTCTATGAGCCTCTGCAGCAAACACAATACATTTCTGATGCTGCAAATTTTATTTTCCATGTGGTAGCTTAAAAACATTCCTGCCTTTGCCCCCACCCTACTCCAGTCTGCTCCTAAAAGTATGGGGTCATGGAGGGGTGAGCTTTCCCTACCTCCGAAGGTTATTCAAAAGTCACCAGCATTCAGCAGTCTTGAACTAGTGAGGGTTAGTCCCCTTGATGACCAGTGTCTTCACAAACCCCCTCTTTTCGGGTCGGAGGCAAAGGCCACCCCCACTCACTCGCTCCTCTTATACTAAATGACCTATTAAAGAACACAAGACCATGGTAAGCAAGACGAATGGCTTTTTTCCCCAACCCATCTCACACTAATCAAGGCTTTCTGTTTGAACCCCCTTCCTTAAGTCTATTAGACCATGTTCATTTATTAAAGTCAAACTGAAGAATTAAAGTGGTCATTTGTCACTGCTCTTTGTGTGGCCTTAATGGTGGCACATGGTGTAGGGCCTGCAATTTGTTATCTTCTCTTCTTTAAATGTATTGTTTTTTTTTCTTCTTTTCAAGCCAGGTTGAATTAAACATGAAAAATCTAATTGCAGTCAATTTTATTTTCTCATTGTGGCATAAAATGTTAAATGGCTTAAATACAAGCATATTCCTAACACTCACCTTTTTTGGCTGAAGTTTATTTAAGTACCGGGATTACTGTTAGCTTTTACTTGTGTAAAATTTAACAATAAATTTAATACAAAGGTACATATTTAAAGAGACAGAATGTTTCATATTTGAGAAATGCTGACAAAAAAATTACGCCACATATTTTGAGCACACAACCCACATTTAAGACAACCAGATGCAATAGAAACATTTTATTGAAACAATTAAAAATTTAAAAAATAAAAATATCCCTAAAAACAGAAAAGGCTGCAAACACAAAAACACCAGATAAAAAAACCCTAACTCAAGATTAGATGAGTCCTACAAGATTAAGGCTCTACCCAGAAGGATAGATTGTGTGTGGTTATTTTTCAAACATGAGATCTAAAAAGGTCGGACGCATTGTTGCTGTGTAACCAGTGAAACTAGAGTTTTGATATTCCACCAAAGGCCAAATTGAGTTTTTACTTTAAATCATCATGTAATCTTAACAACGCTTAATGGGGTGATTTGCATTTTCGCAAGATTTTGCGAGGGCAGGGCCAAGATGATAGAGAGGAAAGCACATGACAAATAAAAACAGAGGAAGCCATGTGCACAACAAAAAAACATAAACATTCTGAAACTCATACCACATAGTTAAACAAGACAATAAATAAAAATTCAACACTGGGTCGGTGCAACTAAGCGTTTTTTAAAATGTCAGATTAATTGTTGCAATGCATCCAACAAAGCTGGAGTTTTAATACTCCGGCAATGATTTTTGAGGTGTCTGATTAGCCAAAATTCATGTTTGCAAAGGTTTTCAAGAAGGGCTGGGCCAAGGTGATGACAAATGAAAACAGAAGAAGCCGTGTGCACAACAAAAAACATAAAGACACTGAAGCGTTCATTCAAAACAAGAAAATAAATTAAAAACTAGATGCTTTTTCTGCACATCAATGCAGCAATACAATACAATGCTAAAATGCTTGTGTGGAATCTCATCACTTATATTTAAATAAACTTGTCATTAACACACATTTACACAGTTCCTTATTTTATTTCCTGTGGCTATTTTAACTTCTAGTGCATTTATCTCAAAGATAAGCAGTCACACTCACATTACATTAACAAACACAATCACAGTCAGAGCTGTCGGTGAGCCAAACCGTATGCAGTAATCCCTTTGTATTCACAAACCCATCCAGACAAACAATGTCTCCCAGGCTCGTCCCACCCCCAACAAACCCAACCCTGGCCACCTGCTAACTCCACATCACACACACATACACACACACGAACTCAAGGGTAAGCCCTAAATGAGTTTATCAGTGTGTTTCTGCTTGCCACATATTGCAAGTTATGAATTCCTCTTTATTCGTGTAGGATGCAGCATGCTTTAACAGGCTCCAATTTTCTCATCTCCTCAGCACTCATTTGTTGGTCGAATCCTCCTGAAATCCTCCGCACACAAACTGAGATGATAAGGGATCTTCTTTGCTTGTCACTTGTGGTTGACAATGCTCGACAAGTGTGCTCAACATCATCAATCTCTGGAGGCATCCATCCAACAAACAAAAGATAAATTCAGCAGGGGCTGTTTGTCAATTGTCTGTTTGCTTTTTCTCTTATTTTCCATCATTTTTCAGCTTTCTATTGGTGGATGCTGCAGTGAAACCCCCAGAGAAATGCAAGTAAAGACAGAGCACACAAGGAGGGAACTGTAACTATGGCAATTGATGGCACAAAATGTATTCCAGTATTTGCATTTTCTTTTGTTTAGTAGCAGTAACATCCATGCAGTGTTTTCTCTTTAGGTGTTCTGCTTGAATTGATGTCCAAAAAATGCTTGAAACTCTAAAGTCTACAACAATTTCGATTGCACACGTTCTTATGGAACCATAAAGATATTGTGCTTTAATCCCTTCCAAATGGATGTTCTTGACGTTTATTACATTAACCTGTTAATCCCCAGTTTCTGTAAGGGGGCTGGTGGGTTTATACACAGTTAACCTAAATGAGCCATACTGGTTATCAATTGGCTGCAATGGGAAAAAGCCTCAAAACCTCCCAGCCAAATGGACTGAATTCTCTGCAATCTTAAAATAGGGCACTCTTGATGGGAAGGTAATAAACATTACTTAGCTTAATGTAAGCCTATGAGGGCAAAATAATTTGAGATTTGAGTATTTTGGGACAATATTGTTTCATAATTGTAAAATTAGACAAATTTGCATTACAAAACTTCTACATAAAAAAACAATGTCTGCAATAGCTTTATTTCAAAAAGCTTAATGTGCCAAGGATAAATGTGTGTAAGCACCATAGATCCAGCTGACATTGTTGTGGACCACTTCAGGTTAAGCTGACATTGTCCCTGGAAGACCAACAAGATTATGGCAATGAACACCTGCTCCAGATCTTCAAACGGGCCAGTCAAACCTACTGCTCTGACATTTACATAGTTTCTTTAATTAGCAACACCTTCTCACTATACGCAACTATTAAAATAATTTACATATGGAACTTTTATTTTCACTCAAAACAATCATGAAAAATAATAAGAACAATATCGGTTAGTTTTTCATTTTTCAGCCTTAAAACAATAACGATAAAGATTCTTCTTCACTTATGGGTCAGTATACATTTAGATGTACAAGTTCGCCACCTGGCGGTCACTAAGTGTTACTATCCACCCCTGATCACATGAAACAATTGCACAATGTTGCGCTGCGAACAAAATCGTGTTCAAGATCTCTGAAAATGTTCAGTTCATGCTCCAGTTTGTATCATCATGTATCAAATAAGCTGCCTAAATGGTTCAATCGTAACCACTTTCTTCTCAAAAATACCTCCAGCTTGAATAGGCTTTTAAGACAGGTTTTTATTATATGAATTGTAATTATTGAACTTACACGCTTTTATCCAAAGTGACTTACATTTTGAATAAGTGAACACATTTTTTGTCAGTGCGTGCTTTCTCTGGGATTTGAACCCACAACCTTTGTGTTGTTTGCGCAATGCTCAATATAACATTAAAACAAGAATATTAAGTCAACTTTGATTTTTAGATTTTAAGGATTGAGCATAGTTTTGCTAAAAATAAAGAACTTCTACATGTACTTCAACAGGAAAAGTATATTTGACGCAATACTACCACCACGTGGCATGAAGCAAAACAACAAGAGTTTTACTGAAGGCTGGTCCATGTCCTGGTCAAAATGAGCTTCTTCGGCATCCGTAGAGTTACCGTAAACCCAGACGTGTACTTGCAACGCTATTGTTATGTAGTTTCATCAGAAATCGAGAAGTGTGTCAGTTTACTGCACGTTGATAACGCAGCTCTCGTCGAAAACAATCACCCGTCTTTCGACCCACTTTTTAAAAGTTACTAATGTTTTTACGGCACAATGTCATCGGATTTAATGTTAGATTTGGTGACGATGAATAACAAGGAAGAAGGAGATGTTTGCATCGACCAGGATGGAGAGTGGGGTAAGATTCACTTTCTAGAATTATCTATGACAATTCGGTGGGAAAGCTATAAGCGAATATGGAACGCCATTTATATAACCTTACTTGTTAAATGTTATTGATAATATGTTCCTATTACAAGAAAACAACCGTTGAATACACTCATTTGAATTTACTGGTTCTGTTTAACGTTTATGACGTAACGTTAAACGCTTAACGTAATGTTATTTTTCTTAAAAACGCACAATAATGTGTTCTTTCTTAATGTATTTCTAAACTGTGTAAGAGTCAAATTGCTCATGGTTTTGGTTGACGTAAGGTAACATATTATGTAACACTCCGCTGTCACGTCCAAACATTAACTTTATGACTCTTTGTTCTTAAGTCTTTTACAGTTGATTTTAACACCTCAATATTTCTGTATTTTTAAAACGTATAAATTGTGTTTATATGTCATTTTGTGTAGATATCAGTTTGTTTGATGAGCTGGGAGATCTTGGCGATGCTGAGGAGCTGTTGGCGCTGGTGGAAAGTGTAGGCTATGTGAGTTAAACACCTTTTGTGCTTCACAAGTTCATTTAAAACCTTATTAAAACTGAAATTTACTATTTTAATTACGTTGATTAACTTTATATATGGTTTTGATAAAATACTTTTATTTTTAAAGCATTGTATTGTGATGTGTCAAAGGTGCCATGAACTGGATTTTTGTACTGTTCATTGATCTCTAATTATATGGATAATGCATTTTTTTGTTGTTGTAAGAAACAACAAAAGAATGTTTTTTTTTTATGCTGTTTAGTTGGAATTGGTCTGCTTTTCACGTAGTTGTCATTTTTGTAGGTAGAACAGTTGTTGTGTAGCTGTAGAACCTAGAACCTACCATCTTCTTGCAATCCCCATGTTTATCTTAAGAAACCTTTTGGCATTTGTGTAGCTCACTGTGGCTTTGACTTATTTTACTGGTTACAAAAAAGATTGAAGGTAGACCTGTGTGCGTGGCTAGCGCATCTCTACGGCGGGGTGTTGTGAGTGATGTGTATCTTATTCGTTGGCTCCAATAAAAGCATTTTTTTTAAATAAAACAAAACAAAATTGAGCTCTGGAACTTTGTAGATTTTTGGTTCCGAATTTATTGTAGTTGAATTGTTTTTATTAAAGAAAAACTTTTCCTGGGTAACTAAAAATGTTTGAGCTGTTGGGCAAGAGGTGAAAGGTTGAAAACTGAGAATTCAGTACATGTTTACATATGTGAATGGTCCGCTCCACTCAGTTTTATATTCTATATTTTTAATTCTATATAAACTATATATAGTTTAATGCTAAATTCCCCAGGTACTAGTTCCATAAGTATGTTTTTGTTTAAAGTAAGTTGACCCCTTGATATTTATCTTTGTGTTCTTTTTAAGTTTAACGCAGTTTGCTTCTGTTTAATGTGTTTTTGCTATATTGTTGGATTCCATGCCAAAAAAACCCCAGCAATGCACTTTATTTCCATCCTTTATTAGGACACGTCTGTTCAGAACCTGAACTTTGATGTTGAGCAACCATCCTGGAACTCAGAGGGCTGGAAAGAAAACAGTAGCCCTCGATCAGGTAAAAAAAATAAATATTTTTTAAAATAATTTTTGGGAACCCTTTCCTTAGTTGTAAATGAGCCTTTTAGTTGTTAATGAGAACTGATTTGAGTGTTTTCTCTCCATTTGTTGTCACAGATGGTGATATAACCGTGGACTCACTGTCTCCGAACCACACACTCAGTTCAGTGTCCTCACCAGCATCCGCAGAGCCCCACTCGCCATACTCCACACACGTGAGTCAAACTCTCACACGAAAAAACAGCAAATACTCTGAAATTTGCATCTTATTTGTGAGAGGCTAATTTGTGTTTAGTAGTTTTGTTTGCTTTCGTCCAACATATGCATTCACTTCAACTGTGAGGAGTGAGAAAAGTACAATATTTCACATTTTTCTTTTTATACATTGAAACTGTTAAAAACTGTGACAGTATTTAGTAGTTTGGGCTGTATTTGTCCTGGCAGCTGCTGCAGTTCAGAGATCAAGAGCACACACACGTTCGCACGCACGCATACACTGACTCCTTCCCTCCTGAGAATTAGGTGTCTAATTAAGACGCATGTGTTAGTGCATGTCTCGAGCGTCTCTCAACACATCGTTAAACTAATTAATCCATCGAACTCTGAGGCGTGTCTGGTCTCCATTTCTGATGTGTGTTGACAGCTCAAGGTGAAGTAGTAAATTTCTCGTTGTCTTTAAATTTGGCTCAAAACATTGAGAAATCAAGATATGGCAATGACTAATTATGTTGAGAGCTGTCAAGTTTTAAGGATAAATCGATAGATTAAAATTGTTTTCGTACATATATTGATATATTTAATAATGTACAAATGTTTAGGCAGGTGATAAAATGCTTTGAACATAGTTATTCTCAAGGAAAAGTATGAGAGGGAAAACGTTGCTTTAAAAAATCTAAACATTTCTAACTCTTTATGCCAAGATTAAAAACCCTTTGTATTTTTATTATTTTATTTCATGCTTTCTCTTAAGGATGAGGCGCTGTCTCCAGATTCCTGGCATTCGCTTTCCTCTCCACTGTCTGTCTACTCTGACTCCAGCGGTTTTGGAGATGCTCCCAGTGAGAGGAAAACATCCAAGAGGACCAATCAGACAAAAGGTAAGTGAAAGACATTACAGAAATAACATTATGTAACTGATGTTAACTGACTTTTCTCGCAGCCAAACCTCTGCAACCAGCAAAGAGACACATCCAAGTGTGCCCCAAGGTTTCCATTCAGCCTAAGCCTCTTATCACAACAGTTCCCTTTCCCCATGCTGCAGCTCCACTTCAGACCAAGACCATCATCATCCAGCCGCTGCACACCTCCGTTCTGCCTTTGGTGAAGCCCCCACCTGTCACCATACAACCAGCACCCCCTGCAGGTGAATAAGAAACCTTTTGGCCATTTTAGATGGACAGCATGTGGACAATTGATCCGTGAGCTTGCATATGTGTCCAAAGCCCTATCGACCACACCACGAGCCTCAACATGAGTTTCAATAATTTTATCAATTTTTATAATTGAGTATTTGGTTCATTTGTAAAATGGGACTTTCTCTAGTTTTGTGAGGCCATCACCTTCCAAATAATAATAATAATCATCATAAGTACACTTCTTCATGTAAATCCCTCTGCTACTGTTTCACTGTACGAACAGAAATTGAACTACAAAATATGAAAAGAGATGGCTACATGGATTAAAATGCAATAGACTGATTTCTAAATGCAAAGCATACATATTAAATAATTTTAGTTATATGTGTAAACATCAATTTATTATACAGTCAGTGAATGCTTAGACATTAGGTAAGAGAGCCCACAGGGACAGGTCAGCCAATCATATTGGAGTACTTTTAGCCAGTGGAGTGCCCTGAACTGGCTGAGATTTTTCAGTAGAATTTTAATATATGGGTCTCAGTTCTTGGCTAATGGGGAATGTGGCAAATATCTTGTGGTGCTTGGAAATGCCGTTCTGTTGACTGAATGTCTATCAAGGATGTTCAAGTCTTATTTAAATTAATATTTTAGTGTCAACCACACCTTTTGTGTCTTGAATTCAGCAAAACTAGTTGTTGGCATAAGCTAAAGCTAATGTTACCCAAATTTTATCATCGTTTACTGATTTTTTTTCAGACTCTTTATATATTATAGCTAAAGGTTTGTAGTTATTTCTGTCTCATTTTTAAATTTTCATAACTAGAGCTCAATGCTAGCACAAAAACGTATGCCTCTCTAAATAGTGGAGTTACTTTTATAAATCAATTCATGCTTATCCAGCAGTACGTGATTAATGTTGATCCTTGATGTTTGTGATCGATCGACTATGTCTTTTGTATTTGAATTTGTATTTTGTATTTGTCTAATTTATGACGGTGGTTGACTAAATCCATATTGAAAGCTTTCTATTTGATGTTGGGCGTAATTATCGCCTCAGACATATCGTTTACTCCCATTGAAAGGCAATGGAACATTCTAAGGTCGCTGATGGGGCTGGAGCTTATAGCGATGTCAATTGTAGTCCCAGGTAGAGGCGTCACAGAAGATTAATTAAATGTCTGATGCATATTGTACACTTCTTGTGAATGCGTTTTTTGTGCAGTTGTACAATCAAGAAAAAAGATGCTAGACGTTAGCTGCTAATCGGGCTTGATGCATCATAGTTATTCCGCTCTTATAACTTTGTGTCATCTCTTGTCTTTTGTGAGTTTTTTTTTTCTTCCTCTGACTCATTTGTTGCATGTCGATCAGTTTGTTCCACTCACTGAAACATGACTTTATATCGAAACGACAAGGGATTGGTTTTTTAACATGTTGGTCAAACTGAAACTTTGGAGAAACCTGCCATTGGAGGCGTCAATATTTATTTTTTTCTGACTTTCAGAAAATGCTCGATGAATTTAAAGGTTGTTTTACATTAGAAGAACCAGCAGATGGCGCTTCTTTTCTGTGTTTGCTAGAATTTTCTCGTGATGCTGCTGCTATAGCTTTAGGCGCCTGAATGAACAGTGACTTTAATCTGATTGAGAAACTAGCTATTTTATATTCTTCAGTGGTAATCAGTAAATCATTCTAACGATGGTCATTGGTGATTATCCTGATTTAGTGCAGTGCACAGTGCAATGATGAAATGGGTGGCTCTGTTTATTGTCGTGAGCGTTTAAACTCATGAATCTGAAAACTTCAGTATTCTTTTTCTAATGGCTTGAATAAACACTTACCTCACACACCTGGAAACACACCAGACGCTGAGCAGTAGGAGCTCACTCTTTTGATTTCTGGATTACTTCTTACTTGACTTCATTTTTAAATCAGTGCTCCAAATGGTATTTTAAAGTAAATAATTTTAGTGTTTATGTTTGCTTCTTGATGGTTTGGTCAAAAGTCACACATGACTTATTTGTTTTTTTAATCCCCGGCGAAGAAATATGCACATACAGTACTCAGAATCAACATTCTTTTTTGTTGCAAGACTGATGATAAATCTGTGGTTAGCTGAGAGAATCAAAGTTGTTTGTAGTGAGGAACTCTTAAATTCCTCATTAATAGCAACACATATATGCAATATTTACAGTGCTAAAATAATAATATTACAAACAAACACTTGCCTTTAGAATAAATTCCTTTTTCAACAAACCAAAACAATAATAATCAAAACTACCGTAATTAAATTAATCAACGCAAATATCTTCAGAATACAGATACAGATGCATAACAAATGTCGAACTTCATTTGACTTTTTCCCTGCAGGCCAGCGCATGCACCTGGCTCAACCAGCTCAGGTTGTTCAGCTCCATACATCCCCGGCAATGCCCACACGTGTTGTTACCATGCCAACACTGACTCCTGACAGACCCGTGTCTCTTGTTGGTCCGGTAAATGCACCTCCTGTGGTAACCATGACACTGCCAAGCTCCTGCCTTGAAGATGATGTAAGTGTTGGATTTCCTACCTTACAATAACCCTTTGTCAGGCTTTTTCTGCATCATCTTGTTTTAATCAGAGTGGTTGCACACAGTATTATTGAGACTATATGAACACAGAAAAAAATTATTACATGTTCATTTTGTCTTTGGGGAAAAAATCATTTGAGCTATCGAGCTAAAGCCAACAAACATTTGACAAGATCTCCTAACTGGTCTGACTCAATATCTTTTCGGATTGGTAAAACTAAATCAATTCGGGGAAATTGCTGAGAATACTGAGAATACATTACCCATTGGCTTACTAAGGGGTCAAACTTTTGAAAACTGTAGTTCTAACTGAGAACTGACCGCATTTGTGAAAAAACCCTAGTTTTGAACCCCAGGTTCTAGAAGGGGTTAAAGATTTACCAGTGAACTATAATGGCAACTGAAAATAAGTGGGAAAATTAAAGAAAATGTTTGTTTATGTTAATCATAATAACAACCCAAAAGCTCCCTAGCAACTACCATTTCTGAAATCTATCTTAGTTTTTGTAAGCGATGGGGACAATGAGAATGGTCTTTCACCTCTGGAACATAACATTATCACTGACTCCTCCATAGCAACCATACTCTGATCCATAGCAACCAATTTAGCATATCTCTATCTCAGCTTTGGAAAAGAGTAGAGACTTTGGGGGGGGGGGGGGTGATTTTTTTTTTTTTTAATACTCATATTGACATCAAGTACATTATGTTATGCCACTGATTCCTCCGTAGCATCTAACCTTTTTACCCTAGCAACCAAATCAGCAGATCTATACATTTAGAAAATAATATGGAGATGGGGCTTGGTAGAAGAGAGAAGGCAACCTTTTAATGACATCATTGATTCCTGCATAGCAACCAGATAGTTTAACCTAGCAACCAATTTTTGTTGTAGCAAAATGCAATTTAAAAAAAATTGGGAGTGAGAAAAAGCTTTAGCGTGATTTCAGGATTATTCCAGGATAGCTTTACTGTGTAGATGGGTGTAGTTTCAGCAAAAATAACAGTTCTCAGAAATGGAATAAACGGCATCAATCTCTACATCTTTATTTGTTATAACTTGTCATAATATTTAACTGATATATTTTTTTTTTAATTCAAACGCAGTGACTCTAGCAATTTTCACATTGTTCAGTTTGTTTGGGTCTCTCAGCACAGCCTGTTTCAATTCCCCAAGTCTGGGGAATTGAAACATTTTGTTTTGTAAAATGGCTGTGTTGTTTAAATGTTAATAAAAGTGCTGTTTATCAAAGACTCTAGTTTCAGTGCAGTTGAACACATTGATGCAGATCGAAAGTTAGCCCGATTGCTCTATGGATCTAGTCTAGCTTTTTAAGGTATTTATTCATCACAATTTTCCTTCATCAGCGGCATGTGTTCTTTCAGATGTGAAGCCTTGACATCAGTGAAAAGCTTTGGCCAGATGTTAGAAATCAGACTGTTTATAGTTCAGAGAAGAGAAAAGGCAGTGACTGTAGAAACAGCAGAGACCCAAAGGAAGGTCTGTGGGTGAGAGAAGCTCAGACTTTTATAGAGGAGAGTTTTCTGGAGACGAGGAAGGGACACCTGTTAAATGTTGCTACAGGTTACATCACTATATTCAAATATTTTAGAAGGTATATTGTATTGCTTCCGATTAATTAAAAATATGCATCTGCGCAATGACCACTTTGTTGACCTTTTTAATTTATGGTGCTTCATTTATCGCTCTGTTTGTTGTAACAGAGCAACAAGGAGTTCATGCTCATTATTTTTCATCAAGGTTTTCCAACTTCAGCCGAGTTCAGAGGAATTAAATGTTGTTTAGAAATGGTTTTCAATTTCTTATGCATTTTGCAGCTTTATTGTAACTACAACTGTGATTGTGGCTTGTAAAAGTGTCATTTACCTTTTTTGGTCATCAAATTATCAGATTGCTATGGAGAAATCAATGATGTCATTAAAACAATCCCTTGACTCTATGAGTGAGGTTTTCCAAGAACTATGTTCCTAGCATTTTCTAGAAGTAAACAGGGTAAAACGTCTAGTTGCTATGGAGGAGTCAGTGACTTTATGTTCCCCATGTTACTTTGAGTTAAGTAAATCAACCATTTTCTAAAGCTGACAAAGATTTCAGAAATTTTGGTTGCTAGGGTAAACTGTATGGCTGTCAGTGATTAACATCAAGTGCTATATTTAACATAAACAAACCCCTATTTCTTTATGTTTTTCTTGAAGCGGTTTCCTTTATGATAATAAGCAGGTAAATGAAGATTATTTAATGAAATAATATTAAAATGTTTATTTCCGATACTTCCAAAGAACATTGTGTTGCTAACTATGCTACCGATGCCACATGTATCCATTGTTGGGTAGTTTTACAGAGGAAACATTTTTATTGCGTTTAAATTTGTGCAGAATTTTGGTGATAAACTTCATCAATATCTCCAAGCTCACCAAATTGGTGAATGTGCAAAATATTTATTGTATGGTAAAAAAGGAGCATAAAGCCAC
This sequence comes from Danionella cerebrum, assembly GCA_007224835.1. Lineage (NCBI taxonomy): Eukaryota > Metazoa > Chordata > Actinopteri > Cypriniformes > Danionidae > Danionella > Danionella cerebrum. The sequence continues at coordinate 106,132 of SRMA01025127.1, forward strand.
TCAATAACCTATTGTACGTATGGCACATCTTTTTGCTAACCGCAGCTGTTGCTCTAAATCAACATTATTTCCACACTGTATGTAAACACAGAACCTGTATTGTGAACAGAGACAGCAGTTGTTTAACCCTGACTGCTCTCACGACGTTTCACTGAATAGAACATATTTTTCATGATTATGCGTTTGGAACCCCCTCGGTGAGCCAAACTATAAGTTAAAATATGACCAACATCAGCTGTTCAGACAAGCTTCGACTTACTCATGAATTTGTGAGCTGACAGAGAAGATATATACACCCAGAGTTTCCTTTTAAAATGTATATTTAATTTGCACGTTTTATTTCTGGCTCTTTTAGATTTCATGAATATTTTAAAACATAATGTTTGAAGAGTTTGGTTGCAAAATGCTATGAATGTATAAATGATAAATTGATAAAAAAAGGCATTTTATTCCCAAAGAAAGCGGTCACATGCTATTTATTTCAAATGATGGATCATAATGAGTCTCTAATATTATAAAAACATATTTTTCTTTCAGAAAATGCCTTTTGTTGATTTACAAATAAATATGAAGTAATTTTGTGAAAAAGAGCAAAAGGCAAATAAGTAAATGTGCTCTATAATTCCTCTTCAACTACATTGAGCTATATTTATCTTGCAGTATATTTCTGTGCAATGTTAATTATTACGAATGAACCAAAGATCACTTCACCTAGTACTCCACCGAAAGTTGCTTTACAGACAGGTAAAATTCACTTTATTGTGGTTGTCTTTGGATGACTTCTCACAGAAGAAACAAGCTCAGGCTCATCAAAATAATTATTTGAAGATGTGTTAACTGAATGGTCGTTGACATGATAGTCATGTGATCGAAAAGTCCACCATGGATTGGTTGAATCTGTTGTGTTTTGCTGTAAATACGATTTGAGAAACAAAGTTAAGACACTGAGCTAAACATAATAAAACAATAACAAAACACTGAACTAGTTTTCTTTATATAAATATTATTTTAAGTAAAGAAAACTTTCCTTTGTAGATGTGGATGAACTATTAGGAGGTATGATGGTCAGGGGACTATAATAAAGACTTCCTTCTGTGGCGTTTGTCTGCTGGCTTTCGTTGGGGAAAACATTTTAGCAGAGCGTAGCCACATGTGCAAATCTAAACTGATTCACTCTATTTGAGGCTAAACGTAGAGGAAAAATAATTGCTGTGCACGGTCTTCATGCTTTTGTTCTCTGTCTTTCCCTGCCTTCTCTTCTGGTTCATCTACTGTTTTATCTACTGTTTAAAATTTAAGTTGATAATCACAAATCTCTACTGGCCTGGTAAGTTATATTAATAGAATACCACTGAGTCAATAAACCAAACTAATTTAGTGTTTTCCTTTTTCCAAGACAAATTCTGATCTTCTGTTCTTGACCACTCTGAGTCCACTCTTAGTCTGATCCAGGTTCTTTAAAAATGAGACAGGCAAAGTCTAATTGTATTGGCTAAGTGACAATTATTCAGCCAAGTCTTCTGTTCATACCAAGAGCTGGAAAAGATATTTTCTTTGCCTGTTTTATGAGTGCGGAGTTATAAATATTTGACTTTGGTATGGTAATCCAGGGAGTTGTGATGAACTCTAGGCACAAGTTTTGAACTTGTATCGAAATGCTGAGGTGAAGTTGCGTAGACAATACCATTTACGTACCTCACTACCTACTGTTAATTTTATATCGCCTAAATAAAGAAATATATATCACATATAAATACCACAACATTTAGGTCAAGGCGCAGTGAGTCGTTTAACCGTAATGAGCACTGACCGCCTCTGGTTTTCATTCTACTTTGTTTTTATAGCTTAAATTGATAGTTTGGATTGAACTCTGAGGATGGATTTGTAAAATTAATTTCTCCCATTAAGCCTGAAATGGTCTCTGTGATCTGGCTTGAATATAGTTTCAATGATGTTCTTTTAGTCCTGTAGTTTAATCTGTAGTAGTGAAGAATTCTGGTGAGCTTTACCAATTTTTTCTCTTGTTGATTTGAACACCATGCTCCTCACACTCTTTTAATGAAACTAGTTAGTCATTCCGAGCCCTTTGGCCTGGACATGTTCCCAGATTTAGAGAGCTTTCATATGGGATAAATATGCTCCCTAAGCACAAACAGGCTTATGAAGATACAAGTGTTTTATTCACAACCAATATTCACCCACAGACTTAAACATCTAACCATGACTCTGAAAACAATGCACCCCACCCGCACTGTGGTCTATGGCAATAAAGATATTTTTCACTATCATAATGTTTTCGTCTCCAGGGTGGGGTTCACTCTCCTCCATGTCTGGTGTAAGCATCTGTCCTCTTCGTTTAGTCAAGATTTGGTCAAGGTTGGACTATGTGCAGGCCCTGTTTATGTTAAAGTAATTAATGTTTAATTGCATCAGATCTTAACCTAGTTCCAAGAGAGCTCATCTTAACCACAGTTTCAACTTCTAATTAAATAAAAAGGGTCTAGTTTCTACTTGTAATTGCTATGGTTTTTGGGAACTTTGAAAATACATAATATACTTTACTTATTTACTGTCTGTGGGGCTTGAAAACCAAAGGTGTATAGAACCTTATCGTAATTGCGCAGAGTAACATTGGATTGCGTTTTTTGGGGCATATTTGTGAGGTCTAATTCTGCTCAAAAAGACACTGGTGGCTACATTGTCTTGTAGACTGGTAATTTCAAGACTTTTTTTGAGATTTCTCTGTTTCTGCTTGCAGTCAAATACATGTCGAAGACAACAGCGCATGATAAAGAACAGAGAGTCTGCTTCTCTCTCTCGGAAAAAGAAAAAGGAGTATTTAATGACACTGGAGGCTCGTCTGAAGATGGCGCTGTCAGAGAACGAGCAGCTGAAGAATGAAAATGGGACGCTCAAGAGACAAGTAGAAGGCCTGATGAGCGAGGTTGGTGGTTTTAAATTAGAATTAGAAGTAGGTATATATTAATGTGTTAACCTTCAATAAAATTCTTTGTTTCTTAAGAACTCTGTACTGAAAGCAACTGCTCCAAAACGAAGAGCCGTGTGTCTTATGGTTGTTGTGGTCTTCTTAGTCTTCAACTTGGGCCCAACAAGGTAAACTATTTTTTTCTGCCATTCAACAAGCAATATTTCTTTTATAGAGGTTGCATGTTCAAGTCTAAATCAAGAAGGAAATTTTATGATGTTTTGAAATGCATATAAAAGATGGAAGCTGGGTTGCCAGATTTAAAAATTTTGCTTGAAAACCTACATTTGGATGTACATAAAATTCCTGGTTTATACTCACTAAGGAGCCTAGTTTTTTTTTGTTAAAAAAATATAACCAGATTTTATTGGATTGACATTAAATTAATAACAGTTTTGTCTGGTTAAATGGTGAATTTTGCCATTTAATGCCAATTTTGTGGTGTTAAAACACCATGTAAAGTAAAAATATAAGAATATATGAAAGTTTTTATAACATATAACAGAACTAATAATCCATGTGATGACAGAGTCTGTGCCAAATGTGTCTTTCTACTCACTTTTTCTCAAAATACCATAATAATGTTTGTGGGTTTTATTTTCGCCTGATAATGCACTTTCTCTTTTAGTTTACAATAGCACTTGTTTGGATTTATTTAATACCAAACAGTGAGCTTGAAGTTTTTGAAAATATTAATCAAACCCATTATAGAAGACTCTGGAAGCAAGGTTCACGAAGGTGTAACAGAAATATCGGCTTTACTTAACTTTAAAACACTGAAGATGCTAACAACTAACAAAATGGTCGTTTTAAGAATTCATATTCCCCCGATATGATATGTAGTGGTTTAAGTTGCATTTTTGTATCTTATCGGCTGTTCTGTAGATATGGAGTACTAGCATAGACTCTTAGAGTTTTAGAGTGTATTGCTAGGTAAAAATGAAAACTTTGTTGTATGTTTACTTAGTTTCTTTATTATAGTTTGTAAAAGTGTTACTGTTAAAACATCAGCATTTCATTTAGCACTGTTATGTGATGTAAGAGTCAAATCTAAAGTGGAAAATATATTATAAATATGTAAAGCCTTTATTTTATAAGCCATTTTATGCTGAAATGCTACTGGTTTAATTGGTTTTATTGATTTTTTTTTTCTATGCTAAAATTGTTGTCATCTGGAGAGCACCTAAAAACGTGGAGTGTTCCTTTAAGTCTGTCCATTTCAATGACTTTATCATTTCCTGAAATCTAAGTTCAATGTGGAATGTTTTCTCATTTTAGTATTTTTGTTACACACAGTCTGCTCATAGGAGACAAAGGGTCTTCGATTCCTGCTTCCTCTACATTCAATGGCAGACACCTTCTGGGCTTCTCTCCAGAGTCCGAGAGAAAATTGGAATCAGACAAGACTCAGACAGATCCATACAATGCTGTGAACAGGTAACACTTGTCTCTAACAGTCATTCAGTTGTGTGAAGACCTAGTCATTCCCAGTGCCCTGCATGCACTGGAAGCATCTGAAACTTCCCTAAGTCTTTTAGAAAGTATGTCAGTTAAGGTGGTGGGTGTTTGCATAAGAGAACAAGGCTCTGCTCTCATGGAAATTTGATTGCTAGCTATGTTTGTTGTTTTGTCTTTTCAGGCCAGTGTTATTTAATAGAGTAGCAGGCTTCTCATGTCAAAGAAATTACTTCACCAACATGAACACAATGGATCACGGTCAAACTTTAATGAAACTTTAATACGACTGCTTTAGAGGATGAAGTCGTTTGGGATGCAATGTGTCTCAAATTAATACTATATTCATATAGTTGAGGCTTTAAATCTCTGAAGTTACTGCGCTTGAATTCACCCATGTGTCAAGAGTTCATTTGAACTTTAAAAACAATTTCTTTTGCGACAGAAAATGTATGCGAAAGAAACTCTGTGTCTCTCAGGTTTGGGGGACGTGTGCTATATGTTTTGGCTCTGTATAAACACTCTTTAGTTGAAATCTGCTCAAACTGCTGAAGAATAGTGAATCCAAGGCCCGCTTGCTGCACTGCAGTGAGTTCTCAGGCTACCATTGCATTTTGGGAAATGTAGTGCTGTTGTGTACAAAACATATAAAAGTCGTTATATAGCCCTTTATGCTTGTTTCTGTCTCCTAGGCTGGAGGATGTGGTATCAGAGCAGAAGGCACTGATGGTGGTGAAGGATCCTCTGTATTTCCGAACTACACCCCCCTGCCAGCCCCCAGTCAACCGAACTAAGTGCATGAAGTCAGTGCTGAGTTATTTTATTGTGATATAAAACACACAGTTGGTATGATTATATATAGAAAGCGCACTTTAAAATAGTAAAATTGTGACATTTTTCCAGACTTATAAATAAAACGTTAATAGCCGTTTTATTCCAAAACACTATTTTTTTTTAATGATGTTATGTTGGGTTTTATGATCTGGCACCTAACAAAATGTGTAAAAAAAGCCTCTGCTCTGTGAAAATATAGGATTGCACATGAGCTGAGAGGATGGGTACACCGTCATGAGGTCGAGCGCACCAAATCACGCCGCATGAGCAACACCCAACAAAGAGGCAGAGGCTTCATGGTAGGACTGAACTCCGTCATGGTTTTAACTTCCCGTTTTCTGTCAAAAAGCTGTTGGAATTGCCAAATAATTCAGGAATGCTGTAAAAAGACTGGTAGAGTAGCTTGTCCAGTACAGTCACTGAATAGCCTTGAAATCACAGTCCTCTGCTCGGGTCAAGTGCAGACTGCATACCTTCAACCCAGATACTGGCAGCTGAGAATGATACAATGCTGTTTATTTTCTTTAAAGTGGTCTTTCTAAATGTTTACCTTAGAAAGAGACTCTCATCTTCACTCTCTCCCTCTCTTCTTTTTCACACAACTCATCTCTCTCTTTTTTTTGTAAAACCCAGTCTGGGTAAGATCCAATTTTCATGGGAAAGTAAACAGCCCACTGTTCCAGTCTGCTCAGTCAATCTGTCTTTTCTCACTTCGCTTTACATCTTTTATACATCTCGGTTTTCCTTCCATTAGTATACGCCTTAACTCTCTGTTCAGCTCTTTGTAGAATAGATCTGCAACACAGGTGTTTTGAAATCTAACATCGCCTTGACTTCCTTCAACATGATGTAATTAACCTCTTTAGGCTCCACCCCATCACATTTTCTTCCATATCTTCTTTAATGGATAGGTACAATACAAAAGTGTTTTGTAAAACACATATTACTTAAATAGTATTATTATTAATAAAGATAATAATGAATATTTCTCATTTTTAATCACAAGTAAAAATGTAGTGACCCCAGACCTTTGAACATTAGTCTTTGGCATTGAAATAAATCTGTCTGACTATTTACACCATAAATCAGTTAAGACTGAGAGCACAAAGGAAGGAAAAGATGAATGGGTTTGACTTGACAGAAAAAGCAGAAAGCCTAGGCAACGAGTTGCTTGCTTTTTTTCTTCAGTCTGTCTGGGTTCACTTCAGATGATGGATGCTATACACATGAAAAGAAAGAGAGTAAACGTTATACAAGAGCTCCAAAATGTGCAAATCAAAAAGACTGCGAATGCAGAATAATCCTTTTCATGCTTTTATCTAAAAATAAGGGAATTCAGAGCCATTTGCTTCTCAAACCGCTGTTTTAAGGCACTAATGACTAATTATATTAATCATATCCTGCAGTGGGGTGTAGTGGATATGCGTACACACGGTTACTCTAGGCGAGTACTGAGCCCGTCGTCCCTCTCCCTGCTTCCTCTCACTCTACACTGTCCTATGATTTAATAATAAAGACTATGGCCAAAAATAATCTTTAAAAATTCCTACAAATTGTACTTTTCAAAGCCCGTCTAAACAATTTCAATTTTTAAATAATTCAAGTTCCTAAAATGTTCCCTTAAGCCACATTCCTGTCTAATGGGGATTTATGTCTATGCGCCATATCGGATAAATGAATCAAACTGCACTTATTTGCCTTATCGTATGCTTGTATCGGGCTTCTAATGGTGAGAACGGTTGGATGGACGACTTGTTATGATTTTGAGAATCATAATGGGTAGCAGGTTGATTGTTTAAAAGTCTGCTCTGTTTTTAAATAGACTAATGCTGGGAAAAGTTCTCGACTGTCAGAAACCCGCACTCATATCCACAGAGAGCAAGCTTTCAATCTGAAAAAAAAATCCTTGTTTTGGTGAAACTAGAAGTCTTCCATTTGGAAAACACTCTCCGGTACTGAGACTGAAAACCAGGAGCTCTTGAAATAGAAGTAGCTACTGTTGCCCACAACAACAACTCAAACCCAAACTAAATCAGCTGCTATAATAAACAAAAATGCCACAGTTTGTGCTCGGTCAGCAGACTTCAGCCTCTGTGTAAGTACAGTTGGGTGAGGAAAGTTTAGAGATGGAGTCGCTGAAAGAGAGTCTGATTTTGTGCTCTCTACACGTGCAGAACTGAATTTAGCCAGTGCAGAGAAATTGTCTTTTTCAGCATTAAGAGATAAATGTTTTTTCTTCATTGTTTAACAGAAAGCAGCAGATAAACAGAATGAGGTGCCCCAGATAATAACTGAGATCCAGTACACAGAATCCTCTGAAAAGTAAGTTTCTTCCTGTTTTTTTTTTCTTATGCTTGTTAGCTGATCAGAGCCTTCAGCAGAGAAATTCTCTACATTCAGAATTTGCTTTATTTTTGACGGGACACTGCCAAAACGCACATAAACTGAAAGCCCAATTAAAAGAGGAGTTTTAAACTATTCACATTTTGTTTGAAGGCACAGAAAACACTACTGATGTTTGTACACTACAACATGTTTTTACACAAGGTTGAATTAATAATGTTGGAAATTAAATCAAAATGCTTTCCAAATGTTTATCAAATACTCCTTCTCGAATCAAGCTCGAATCAAGTTCAAATCATTGACGCTGGCATACAGGACAGTCACAGGCTCCGCTCCTTCATACCTCCACGAACTCCTCCAGCTCTATGTCCCCTCCAGACGCCTCCGCTCAGAAAATGACCAGCGTCTCGTGGTCCCATCTCAGAGCGGCAAAAAATCTCTCACCAGGACCTTCTCCTTCACAGTTCCTGGCTGTTGGAATTCCATTGCCGTCCCATTACGGAAAGCTGAATCTCTCTACGCCTTCAAAAAGCAGCTAAAAACTCTACTCTTTCGAGAGCACTTACTAACTTAACCTACTTACTTACTAACTTGACATAAGCACTTACTTACTAACTTAACTAAAAAAAAAAAAAAAAAACCTCTGAAGCACTGTTTTGATCTGTACTAGCTTGAAAGTGTTCTATGTGTATGTCTACTGATCAATCCACTTTGTACCAAACTACTTGATGTTTACTCCCAATGTAAGTTGCTTTGGATAAAAGCGTCTGCTAAATACATAAATGTAAATGTAAATGTCCTTCTGTTCTCCCTCTCCTCCAGTCTCTTTAGTAAGACTCTAGTTGCTAGGCTATAATATGCAAATAATTTTTAAATGATCCAATCATATCCTTCTATATTATTTTCTGTGAGATTTCAAAAACTACCAAAAGGCTAATGTGTTTTTATGACCCATTCCTTGAATTCTTTAGCTTAAGAGTTTGCAGCTTTGCTGCCACTATCAGCCTTAAATTCAAGGGACACTCGAAACGCTCACATTCCTTTTATCTCAGATATTCATCTCCTTTCATATACCTTACAATCATTTTCACTCACAATAGATATTACTTTTGTAAAAGAAAATACTTCACAGCACACTATGGGATGTTTTTTATAACACTTTTCAGGAGGAGCAAACAGGGCATTCCACCAGTGTTACCCATTTAACCAATAAGCTTTCATCACTAGTCAAATCTGCATCTTCTGAGTTTGTCCGAGCTTCACCACTCCCCCCCATTACCTCACTGGGGAGTTTCATACGTATATAATCCACGTAGGGCCTTGTACGTTTGTACCCGCCCCTTTATGCTTGGACTACAAGGCAGGCTCTGGTTGTGAACTAATGAAATGTATACTATAAAATCAAAAGGCCTTTTGCACACTTAAGTTTGACATTTTTATCAGATTCGCCGATAATTTTTTGTTTCTAAATGTTGAATCACCAAAAGTCGCTGATTGAAGATGGCATTTTCATTTCATGTTCTAGCCAATTTTGCGCAGCACAGGTAAAATATGCAGTGTGCAAGGTAAACTTTCAGAAAAACAAGGTTTCAGAATTCAACGTGCAACAATTATATAGCTAACCATGTTTTATAAAAATACAAGGAAGTTATGAAGCCAAATCATGCAGGCAAGTAGAAGCTGAAATTTTTTGTATCAGAGTGTAAGATATGCCATAAAAATACAATTAAAAATTAAACCAAAGTATTTAAGGAACTATCTGCTTTTTTCTCACTTTTGTAGTTTGTTGTTTGTAATGTAGTAATATTTTGTGGTTTATGATTAGTATGAATGTAGTTTTAGATTTTATTGGTTCATAAAATGTTAAATAGTGTTTGAATTGAATTGTGTGCAGGAATCCCAGCAGTGAGCTGCAGGTGTACTATGCTCCGCACCGTTCTTACAATGACTTCTTTGATGAGCTCAACCGAAGAGGGGACACATTCTACGTGATCTCTTTCCGGCGGGTAAGATGAGCACTATCTGCCTGATCATCTGTCCGCTTGCTCTCGATCTGTTGGTCACACGCGGACACGGCAGATTAGTTTTAAGGGCCACACAGCATTATAAAGAGACACCTGAGACTTATTCCAGCTTCCCAGAACACATCTTCTAACATGTGTTAAGTCTTGGGAGGTCTTGATTTTTGGTCTTCGAAAGGAAGAAGTGCTGTTTTTTGTTTTGGGAGGATTGTTTTAGTTTAATAAAAAATAATTTATTATTTTGACAAATTATACATACATTAAATTTCAGTTATTGTATTCAATCATAACATATATTTCTAAAAATAGTCATACGCCCATTCAGATTATTGAGTTTGGGCATTTCTAACAAGTCAGAAAACTTAGCCATGCTAGTTAGTCAAGTTAGTCATGCATTTGTGAAATAATTGACCCTCTCAGGACCTTTGTGAACTCAAGCATGGTTCTGTGATCAGATGCCCTCTGTCAACTGCAGAGATGTTACAAATAAGTGGAACTAATCGGGAACTGTATTTGTACAACTGCATTATACCAATTGAGAAATTTAGTGGGAGGGGATTATGGTGTTGAGTTGTTTTTTAACAGCTGAGCTCAGCCTCTTGAAGTCAGACTTTCCAGTCATTTTTATGGCTATAGGCTTTTGTGAAAAAATGGCTACTCTCAGGAGTTCAGTGAGTTCAAACATGGTTTTGCAATAGAGATGGCGATGAGAACATTTCAAGTCTGAACTGTGGTGTTACAATTAACTTATTTAAATTGTGCCAACTTTGAGGTTTGGTGGATGGGGATTATGGTGTGGGGTTGTTTTTGTGGAGAGAAACTTAGCCCCCTAGTTCCTCTGAAAGACACTTTTAATGCTTCAGATTTACCAACAGTTTGAGAATGGCCCCTTCCTGTCTCATCATGACTGCACACCAGGCCTATAAAAAGATGAGTTTGGAAGAAGAGCAAAGGTTGTGTGCTGACCTTACAAATGTGGTCATGGTAGGACTAAAAATTTCAGTAAACACTCTCCTTAACTGTAAAGTACCATGCAGTGGAAAAGCACCAGATGAGCTCTCGAGAATGTGAGCAAACACTTACTCAATCATCATTTTGTGGGAGCAAAACATGAACTTTGTCATTAAATACGGATTAAATAAACAGGAGCCGATTAAATGGAATTATCAGTAAGCGAAATTGATTTGAATAGCATGAATCTGTTGTTTATGACATGCTTTTGAGCTCATTGGGTGTTCTACACATATTTAGTACTCTGGCAACAGGTGGTATGAAACCCAAACACATTCAATGAATTCTACATTCATGACCCGTGTCCCGTTAATCACACAGACACAAGTGTTATTGAAATCACCAGCTTTCTCGAGTGTATGGTTTCTTTCTTCAGCAGGTGTGTGTTCTGACAGGAGTCTGATGGGTACAGTTGTGTTAACAAACTGTAGTGTGAGGGCAATGTTGTATTCCATGAAACTTTGGGTTGAGAAAGAAGTCACTTGTTCAGACTAAGAAACTGACAGCTTCTCTCAGCAAACAGCAACCCTACATTCACACTGCCAGTCAACAAGAGCAAAAGGGACGTGAAACCTTGATTTGATCCAAATGAGACTTTTCTCCTACATCTGATTTGTATATTTGTGCTATCAAGGTTGATAAAAGCTCCCTTTAATATGTGTTTATTTAGGTTTTGTTCATGTTAATTAATGCTTGATAACTTTAAAATACTTTAAATTCAGCAATTTAATTGTTTCACTGTTTTCAGAGTTGGCTTTGTCACTACTTGTGGAGGCACATCATTTATAGAGAGGGGTGAAAACCTGCCAAAGGATCTGACTAAAGTATTTTTACCATAGTGTGTTTGGGTTTGGACTATTTATCATTCCAAATTTCCCTACAGTTACTGTGATTCTTGGCAAGTGTGTGTGTAACAAATAAAAAATAAAAGTGTGGATAAAAGTTGTTGATCTGTTGTTTCCAGGATCACCTCCTGCTCCCTGCCACCAACCACAACAAAGGTAGCCGCCCCAAGATGTCTGTGGTCCTGCCAGCAATGAACTACAATGGTAAGAGGAAACAACTGTGATTCATCGTTTTTATAATTTACAGTACCCATAACTTGATTCTTTTTTTAAGTGGTGCAGTTAAGGCTACAGTGTTTGTAAATGTTAAAACTTTAACATTTTATTTTCTTCAAAATGCTACATTGTTTTTCTAACAGAATCAGTATTTTGAGTGGCAGTATGGACATTTTGCATGTTAGTCACACTCCAATTTACAATGGTGTCAATTTTTTGATAAATTGACACTAACAGTAAATTGATTGTAAAAATTTTACACGTTTTGTATTGGAAATAAAATCTAGTGACATTGGGAAGATAATCACTTAAACATTTTAAAAGCCAATGTTTTTTTTCCTCCAAGACAAATTTCTGAAGTCATTGTTTTGGGTCCATAGTTTCCTCCCTTTGTTTAAAAACTAGTTTTGCTGGTTTGATGGAATGGATGTTAAAATTCTATTATTTGGCCTGTGAAGATGCTCTGATGCTATTGGTATTGTATAAAGAGTGATTTGTTTTGATTTAATCTGAAATATTTCGACACATCCTACTCATAAGATGGTTTCTTTTCTTCTGTGTGGTGGTGAGATCAGTCAGGATTATGTGTCCTAGCACGCCATTATTTTTTGAGAATGCCTTCTTCGGGTCCTTAGCAGGAAACCCACATGAACTACAGGAATATTAACCTTGACTGCTCTACGACTAGTGATAATATTTTCATATGATACATATTTATATTTTCATATATGTTCCAGAACAAGTCAATTTCTTGATCACATGTATAGCTACTATTCTCTAACCAATTTCTCATATTTGTACTGTATTTGATTCATGAAAACCAAAATAGAAAAGATTTTGGTTTCTCCCATCTTAAACATTCCTGTTCTTTTATTATAACATGTTTTTCTTTTCTTGGCTGTGTTGGTAGTATCAGATCTCCTGAACCTCCAAGAGGTGCTGATTCATAGAAATCCAATCTTTCATGGGTGGGAAGGGGATGGGTAGACTGATATAAAGGAACCAGATCCTTTTTGCAGAGTAGATTAATTAATCAATATTCTCATTATGTTTGCTTGTAAAGCAAATTACCTCCAAGACATCAAAACTGGTCTGACTCGGGTTGCTATTTCTTTTCAGACCGGTAGCACTAGAAGAAATCTGTGAAATCGATGAGACTGCTGGGAAATTTTTCATTGAATTAATATGGACAAACTAAGAATCCCGTAGAACCTTCAAACTCACAACACTTGTGGAGGTCATCAGTCAATGCAAGAACATACCAACCACCAAACTGTTTACCCTAGCTACCAGATTTTATGAACTCCATCTCAGGTGTGGCTTTTTTGACCCTGGTCTTGTCATTGACCCTTCCATAGTAACCAGGCTGGTTAGCATAGCAACCAATTTTGGATATCTCTATCTTACCTTTGGAAAATGTTAGAAACATGGGGGTTGGTTTATTTCACTCACAGGGACATATGTAACATTAGAATAATTTGCTGACCCCTACATAGCAAAATGGGTGTTTGCCATAGCAACCAACTTTCCATTTCTCTATCTGTTTAGCAAAATCATGAAGATGTGGGGCTTTTACAAGCCAACATCAAAGTTTCTGTGCAAACTTTAGCCATGTATTTTCTTTTGTGATTGTAAATGTACCACAGTAGGGCTTGACATAACATTTATAGCCTGAAGCTAAGCACACTTCAAATAAGGGGCTTTGAAAGGTTTCCCAGCAGACCATGCAAATGTTTACCGTTTACATTGACACGGCTTGCAACCCAAGCAAAAATGGGCCCAAATGCAAGTTGTATGTTATTTAAAATTACTTTAAAATTGGACGTTTTACAAGCGGATGTGTAAAATGGCTAACTTTTTAATCACTACTCAACATTCAATGTGAATGACATCAGCAGCAAGCCATTTGATGATGTATCCTGCCTTACCCATAGACCTGTCACACTTTGCTTTGCCTTACTTTAAAGAGCCAACTGTCAACTTCCATGATAAAAACGCCTGCTTCTATAATTGAATTAAATTGTATTTAATAAGTAATAGTAATGAGTTTGTAGACTCAAATGCTACGTTTAGGTTTGTAGTGTGCTCATGCACATTGAATACAAATCTTGGGGAACACAAGATCAGGGTGTGCTTTGAATCGGTTTTGTTTTTGAGTACATAAAGTTGCCCTTATTTTAAATGTATTATGGGTAGATCTCCTGGAGATGTTCTGGTCTTGCTTTTAAAAGGCCTCCAGCTGATTGTGTTCTTTTCGTCAGACTCGAGATTGTGTTTGGATATTGTAGTGGAACCCCCCCGCCACCCTCGAATAGAACAACGTTTCATTGACTTCAAGTGTTTTCAATCTGCTTGATTTCCATATTAAAACATGGACAACAAACGAAAGGTTCATCAAGTTCATGTTTGCTTTGGAGACTATGATAGCTGTGCTTGGAAGAATATGTACATTTTTATTTTTACTTGTTCTTGGACTGACTTCTGGGTGTCTGAGTCAGCATAGCAACCATCTGTGAATGTTTATGGGGGAAATACGTTTATTTCTGTCGTGTTTATGACATCAGGATATAATAAATCATCTTTCCCCTCACAAATGTGGGCTTATAACTTTTAGGCTTTTGATGATTTTGCATGATTGCACATGCAAAATTGCTCACAAAACTCTCTTCGACTTGCATTGTGGATGTGTAACGTTTAAAATATTTGTTATTATTCGATCTTTGGCTCATTTGAGTAGTTGTGATGCCCCAAAACAATCTACTTAGAGACACATGGTTCTCATTCTCAATTTACCTGAGATAAAGAGTAGTGTTTACCAGTTTTTAATCTTTTCAGCCATTCTTTAGCCGAACGTTTAGCTTAGCTTAGCATAGTTCATTAATTCCAATTAGAATGTTAGCATTTATAGAATAAAAGTATGAAGAAATAAAAGAAAATTCTGCATTTACAGACTATTAAACTTGCACATTTTGGAGTTATATTGTGCTGGAATACCAGAGAAAAAAAAAGTTTTGGCTTCCGTTCCATTAATGTTACTATGGTGAAATGTAGTATAGATCCTAGCGATAACAGCCCACAAACGATCAGTGCTTCAATTTCTGCTGGCCTTAGATGTTACTCTAAGATTTTCAAGCTTTTAAAAGAAAATAAAAATCTATACATATGGAAATAGTTTTTTTAATTAACTGCTAAAGCTCAGATTTAATTATCTATGCTAAGCTAATGCTAATTTTGTCTGGAGAATGCAGCCTTTCTAAAATCATAAAGCTTTTATTATCTCAGGGGGTAAAATTGAGTGTCAAAAAAGGTTAGTTGTCTTTTAAGGACAGTACTTGAGTGTTTTTACATTGCATCTCTTGAGTTTTTGGTGCTCTGTTTCAATACTGTTAAATTACGGTCAACTTTTCTTTCTTGTTATATAGACCAGAGTCAAAGATATTCACAGAAACAAAAACGTCTGGCTCTGGAAAGTTGTATTTCTGACATTGGAGGCCTGGTCTACATTTGAGGCATTGAAAAGATGACATTTTAACACGTTATGACGTTTACAGCTCAGTAGTTCAATGTCAGTTTAGTGAAATACGGTTGAACGATTGAGATGATTGCTGCACCCCGTCATCTGCGCAGCTGTAAAAATACACATTCTGAGACATTTTAACATTATCCCATAACATTGTGGTAGGGTCAAAGAAAAATGGGGAAGATTTTGGTTTTATGCAAACGTCAGCTAGTTTTTTTTTACTGTAAATCACTGCTGTGAGGTCACGGCTTGTGTGTGACTGAAACAGTCATCAGGGTTGGAAGAACAGTGGATGGGAAAATGTATTCTCCAGTCTTGGCTGGAAAAGCACTTTAGATTGACCTACTGTTCTGCTGTCCTTCCTGTAAAGGTTTATCAGTGTTCTAGCGATCACTGTAATGTCCTATTAAAGTTTCCTGCTGTCCATGGGCTTGTGAAGCTCTAGGAAGAGCATACAGATCTGTGCTTGGAGTGTAAACCATCAGTGGTTCCTTGTGTTTGATGAGGACGTTTATGAGAATAAAGAAGAGAACACAGAATTTGAACTTTTAAGAGATAAAGGATAAAGCAAACTTTCTCTTAAGTTTCGAGAAACTAGTGTTTGGTCGTACAATACCGTCAATATCTACAGATCCTCATCTCAGAACTTATGTGTCACTCCCAGAAGTCTTCACTGGTGGTGTTTCATTGTAAACGGCACATTCACTTCTACGTATTTGGACACTCTTTGAAAGAACGCTTTGTTAGTATGAACACAAACCTGTTTGTGACGACGTAATCCTCTCTGATTTCTAGTGCCAGGCGTTTAGCGACAAGCAAACGCTACAATTTTTGGGCTAACCCTGGTCCAAAGCAGGGATGCAAAACCCTGGCTTTCTAATTACGTGTGTGAAATGCGTCTTTGCCCAGGGTTAAAACCCAAGGTTTAGAACGCCAATATCTTGGGGTTGTGCGCAGTGTAAAAGAACTTTACTGAGTACGATACGATAGATTGGTGCATACGGTTTCTTGCTGACTGCAGCTGTCAGGGGCATAAAGAACATACGATGAAGCGATTACGTCACAGTCCAAACCGCCATGTTGTTGCAAGGTGTGGTATCCCTCCACGTGCTCGCAGCCATTTCACAATGAAGGATAATTAAAAAAAATCAAAAACAAAACAAAAATGACAGCAGTTGAGTGCAGAATAACTTTCACATGGGAGTCATCATCTGTTGTGTTTACCACCACGTAAAAAAATAAAGAGCCGTTTGAGCCTGACCTCAATAAACCTTCTGCTTCTAATAAGCTCGGGAGGTCCTCGGCCACCCAGAACATCACCTGTATATTTGAACTGTTCTTTTCTCCTGCTTTATATTATAGTTTATATTTCCTTTGCTAACACGATGACTATTTCCTGTCTGATTCCAGAGAGTGTGATAAAAGACAAAGAGTTTGAAGTGATGATGCAGATAGACTGCGAGGTGTTGGACACCCGGATCCTCCACATCAAGTCGTCCAGTGTTCCTCCCATCCTACGTGTCAATCAGACGGACACCGGCTCATTCTATCACGCCACACCTAGCAATAAGCAACCAAGTTCTCCTGTGGGTGTCCTCGTGGGTTCTTCATAGTCTTCGCAGCTCTCCAGGAACCACTAAATGTGTCTTATCCAGGTTTCCTTCTCTCACGTTTGTTTTTCATCCACGGTCATCCCCCATCCCTTAAAAATGTGCATCATTTAGTGCTGAGCAGGGTCTGATTTCAGTTTCATTCCACTCTGTTGTTTCCAGAGACCACTGTAACATTTCACACATATTTCTGCTTGTGTGGAATCAACTCAAGTGGTGGTGTTTGCAAAGTGCTCCATTTGTTTATTCAATATTTTCCCATTATTCTAGAGAGCTAGAATGGTGCTTATTTTAATAGATGCATTCACTGTTTTTGGTGACTTTTCTTTTCTTTGATGTTTTGTATGTTTTTGGCTTTTTTTTGTTTACTGGGATTATTTAATTCTATTCGAGACTATAGAAAGGTGAAGTGTACTGATCTAATTTAAGGCATTGATGGAGACACAAAAAAAAAATATATATATATATATCTAGATTTTATAGTATTTATGAAGAATGTCTGCCAATTTGTTTATAATTTTAAACTAATTGTTCAACATGGATTTCTTTTTTTACGCAATACATTTCATGCACTGTTTTTTTTTTTCTTATAGACCCATTTCCAGATGCTTTTGAGCCATTCAGGGCTAGTGTTCGCCAGCATTGACTTAAATCTATAGAAAGTGTAGATTTTTACCTTTTAGCATTTTAATATTTTCAGGATCAGTTATCCCTATATATGCCTTACAAGTGGGAAAAAATTAATGGCACTAGCCAAGAATCCAAGTGTAAATTAAAAATACAGCACTATGGAATAATAACAAAGAACAAAACACAAAACTAGATTTATTTCACCACAGAGAGTCCATATAATTAAAATTAAAGCCTTAAATGATATTTGACAAAAACTGATTCAAAAATGATGATTCAATGGAGTCATTGGTGTCTATTTTGTAAACATGAGGGAAGGAAAACTAATGGTCCATATCTTAAAAGAAACTTTTGGACCGCTCTTAAGTAGTGTTTTACCAGTTATTTATATACTCGGTTACATGAAGGTTTAGGATCAAATGATTTAAGTGGGTGGTGATGGCACTCTTAGCATGGCTTCAGAAAGTTTCTGTTTATTATTTTAGAGTTACAATGAGTAGAGGAAAAGAAAATATCGATATTTTTCAGGCTGATGTTACTTGTTTTGAAACACTGGTCTAATTAGCTGCGGTGATGCTGATAGTGCTAATCAAAATGGCTGCATCATGTTCAACCTGGTAAAACTCAATATTTTAATGGAGATTGAGCTAAAAAAATGGAGTGTTAATGTTAATTTGACCATGTGCTTGTAGTTCTGCCACGTTTATACTTCCCTCGTTTCCCGTCTTTTTTAGATTTCCATCATCAAGCAGAAGTTTTTGCTTTCAAACTTGTGGTCATTTTTCCAATGGTTGACCAATGACTTGTACAGCGTCGTTTTACTGGTTCATACCAGACCAAGCTTTGTTCTCTGGCTGGGTACTTTTATTAAGTGCTAAGAACTCAACAACTCAGTAAATGCTTTGTAATCCCATTCAATGTGTCACTATATACAATTTCTACTTTGTTTTGCTATATCTACGGTTTAGTTTTTGTGGTTGATGTGTGAAACATTTTTGTAACGATGAGATGGAATAAACACTGGACTCACAGAGTTTGAATGTCTGAAGGTTTGTGTAAATATAAGTTCTAAAGTGACTTTGAACAAGACCAAACAGCGTTTTCAGGTGAAACCATTGGGAATGTATTTGGTTTATCACTTAGCTCTTTACTACAGTAAACGACTGCTCACTAAACCATATCATGACATTTACACTCATTTATTGCAGCTATGCATTTGGGTTTAATCATAAACTGTAAAAAATACATTAAATGGATTATAACTCAAGTCATGAACCATCAAATCTCGAACCTAGCTCTCTGGCACTGAAAACCGGTCTTTGATGGGTGTTCCAGCATGACAATGACCCTAGACAAACAGCCAAGGCAACAACAGAGAGGCTGAAGAATAAGCCTGTGAAGGTCCTGGAGTAGACTAGACATTAATCCCACCAAAAACCTCAATTTATCAGCTTTGCCTTAAACACCGGATTCACTTACAAGTGCAAATCAGTTCATAAAAACGATCAATTTGAAATCAAATAATTCCATTTATAGATGGATTTTATAGAGTTTCTTTCTGGAGTCTGAACAAAGAATTGAAAACTTTCCAATATTTTCTCCATTAGTTTGTGCCACTCTAATTTAAGTTTTGCCTTGTTTTCTGTAAAAGCGTTTGCTCTGTCGTCGGGATCTGCAATGGATCTGCAAAGGCAAACTGAACATTATAGGTGACCTGATGGCCATTATCCCAAGCGTAAAGCACTCTCTCTGCGGGGTTGTAATCAATCTGAGTGATGTACGTGTAATTGTTACTAAAGGGCAGGTTAAGGTTCACCTGAGTGTTGGTGTGGGTATCGAAAGCATACGATAGACTGGTGTCTTGCTGATTGTAGCTGTCAGTTGCGTAAAGGACCCCACATACGATGAAGCAATTCCCGTAGCGATTACGTCGCAGTCCAGACCGCCATGTTGTTTCACGTTTCATGCTTAAATCGTTAGGATTAAGACGACTCAAGACAATCACTTCCTGCAAGAAGCCTTCATCGTCCAGCGCTGGGTATATCACCCAAAGTCCACTCTCATCAATGGCTAGATCCATATCCGAGTTTCCTGTCCATCTCCATGCAGATACATCATCGTTATCAAATACTGCATCGTGAAGCATTGTCCAGGCTGCAACATAACGCAAACGCAGGTCATACTTTATTATGTCTCGAGAGAATGCGCGGTTGTAGTAGAAAGAGCCACTGTAGACCACATGGCCAGTGCCGATCCAGTTATAAGGGAGTTTGTACGAATTCGTGAAGCGTCCTTTAAAAAAACGAAATGACAAGATATTACTTTGATGGTGTTTACTGTTCTAGTTGGTTTATTTGAGTTCATACCTTGTTTGAAGACATCCATATTTTGGAATTCCAGCAGGTTATTACCGTAGTAGTAGTTCGTTACATAGATCTTGTTATCTTGTGCCAGTGGGTCCTTCATCCAAGCGCCTTCGTTGCGACCGTACATGTTGTGTGTGATTGGTTCTGAGATTGTAGCCAAGGTGTCTTTACACATCCCTGCAGACAAGTCCTTTATTACAAATACAGTTGAACTTTAAAACTGCAATAAGATATGAAAAAAACAATTTTATTTGTTTGGTTTCAAATCATTCTTTTATCGTTTAGCAACTGGAAGGGTCAGTCAAGATGAGCTCCTGCTGGAAAATCAGAACGTGTCCATTGGTGCAAACAGTTGGCTAATAAATAGTCAAAAAAACTTTTTGGAAGGGTAGGGGATGTTAGGAGGTTATCGTTTAGTATTGTATGACCAGCCAAGCCTTGAGGCTTTAGATATTCAAGGATGCTGGTTGACACGGGCCTAACTGTGCGGTGCCTAACTGTTGAGCTCCGGTATTGCAGCATGAACGCAGGTCTACAAGGGAGATCAACCAGGTTCAAAAGGGTATACAAGAGGATGGAATAGAGGCATACCTTGTTTCTTTTGACCGTTCTCTCTGGAGGTCTCCATTTTTACAGCTTTCACTCCTCCCATCTGCTCTGCTTCCTCTTCCTCCCAGCTGATGCTGTATTTGCGTTTGGTAGGTTTGCTTGTGACGACGGTGGGTATATTGGATTTGGTAATTGTCGCCAAAGATGCCACTAAGGTTGATGTATCTTCAGAGTTCCACTCGGTAACAGTCTCAGTCCAGCTTTCACTCAAAGGAGGGGTTAAAGTGGAAGTTGCTCTTAAGTGAGGACTTTCTGTTACAGTTCTCGACGGAGAAGTTGGAGAAAAAGTGAATTTTTTTAATGTGCTTGGAGTTCCACTCTCAGCTGAAAAGGAAGGTTTACCCATGGGAGAATCTTCTTCTTTCCGGAGTTCTTTGGTAGCATGTCCAGTATTGGTTACAGGAGATCCAGATGTTTCAAGAGACTTGATGGTTTCATTTGTCACAGTACGCCCTGCAGCTGTTGTTATAGACTCGTTTATGAGGCTCATGGCGGACGCCCTGAACGGATTGTTTTGGACTTGTCTGACAGATGGAGCCGGTTGCTCAAAATTGTTCATCAGTTGATGTTTGGTATCATCAGAGGTCATATCCTTCATGGTCTTCACTGCAATAGCTTTTGCTGTGGATCTCTCTTCTTCTGTATCATTATTAGAGGGGATTATGCTTGTCTGAGTCGGAAGGAATAGTGGTTTGGCAGACATATGAATAGTTGGGACAGATCCTGCCAGTTCTGGAGATTGATTTTGAAAGAATCTTGGTGCCTCTAGACGTTTCTCACTCCTGTGTTTTTGTCGAGCAGACCAGACTTTGATGTTTGACCTAAAGTGATGAGTTTTGTGTTGAAGGAACTGCTCATCTTCAAAGAGATCAGTTGGGTTGTCTCCACTCTGGCTGTCATCTACTGCAATTAAAAACATAATGGTTCTGTACATCTTTCCGAAACTATGAATTTGGAGCCTATTTCTGGGAATGGTGATCTAGTTACACTTACAGTCCTCCTCTGTGTTTGTCTCTGGGTCAGATCTATAAAAAGTCATGCCCCTCATTATTATTTTGGGTTTATTCTGCCTTCCTGTTCCTTCGAAAGCAGAGATTGTCTTGTGTGGATCTGATCCGCGGCTCTTCAGAAGATCCCCAACAAACTTTTCTTCATATTTACTCTGCGAAATACACCAGAGGGAACTGTATTATTCAGATGTATTAAGGGGCTTTTCACTAATGTGAGTCTTTCAAAAATGTGATTACGTCATTTTTCTGTTATGGAAACCTGGAAGACGATATCTAACACCATCTTTGGTTCACTTCATAATAGATGACAGAAATAAAAGTCTAGTTTAACTTATTTTACAGTGTTCTGTTTTTCAGATTAAGTAATCGATGACAACGGGATAAATTAAGTTCAAATCCCACCATGAGGTAACTTTCAACTTCAAGACAAAAAGGGCCCATGCAAATAAATAAACAAGCACTCTGAGGTTACGATATTGTTTGGATTAAGCGGTTAAATAAAGCAATATTTGTTTTAAGCTGCCCCCACCTCAATGTTTTGGAATGCAGCAGCTTCATCGTTCTGCTCCCTTGTCCTCTTGTCCTCTGAAGGCAGGGGTGTAGTTGAGGTAATGGAGGCCGGTGGGTGTAGAGAGGGGTTCATCTTCTCCTCAGTTTGGTTCTTTACGGCCATCTGTCAGGAATGTTGAAGATATTAACGTACAAAGGAAACTAACTCTTTAAAAGGTTTTAGATGTCGAGGCAACCTACTCCAATTGAGTTTTGAAGGCAAACTCAAATTTCAAGTTATTAATCAAGCTGGTTGATGGATTGTAAACACTTGGTGAGAACATCTGTGATTAATTACAAGTGGTGCTCGCTGCAGAGCCAAATGGGAGGAGCTAGAGCTCTAGCTCCCCCTCGCTGGATCTAGTGGGCGGGGCTTAATACGTCATAGGTCCAGACGCAGGTAGAGTCTGTTCGAACTGTACAACCTGTATGGCACGGTAAGACATCTGAACTGTACTTTAAAGATAAACAGAACTTTGAGATTCATTTATCGCTGTCTCGACATGACGATTAATGTTATTGATAAGTTCTGATACCCTGAAACATTATTAGTCAAACGTTATTTTTATTATTATTATCTATTACATTAATTAATCAGATTATTCAGATTAGTTCACAAATAACCCACAGATTATTGTGGTGGACAAAAATTAAAGCAGGATGCACAGATAGTAAGCTTTCACATTGCCTTCTTATCAAATATTTACATAAGTATTCACAGTGGGACATGGAATGTACACATTGTATGACAATAAAGCATTATTAAAAAAGTATTTACGTAATTTCACAGAAACGATACTGACTATGCTTAAAATCATCAATCATAATCATTACCAATATTAGACAAAAATATTATCTATGCCAGCATCTTGCGCATCAACACAAGCATTTACTTCCATTACGGTTGAACTCGCACTAACATTAACAGCCACTTGGTGGCGCTTGATAGCGCATTAAGCCCCGCCCATTAGATCCAGCGAGGGGGAGCTAGAGCTCTAGCTCCTCCCATTTGGCTCTGCAGCGAGCACCTTCTCATTCATTATGAGAATCGGAGGCGGAGGGTTGTTTGCAGTGTATAATGGTCAGGTAGTTATCAGCCAGTGTATTCTGCAGCTTTTCATTATATACTTAATTATTGGTAAGACATGAAAATTCTTATCAATGCCTTTTAAAATCCACTTCATCTTTTTAAACAGTCCATTAAACCATACACTCTCATCGGCCACTTTATTAGGTACACCTTGCTACCAACGGCAGGTGGATATGTGTACCTAATAAAGTGGCCAGTCAGTGTATTGGCTCAATGTAACGTCTCAGTGTCCTTATTCTTTCTTTGGAACAAAAAGACATTGCCGCAAACTTGTCTTTCTCTAAAACTTGTCGTGTTTATTGATTGTTTTATTAGTTCTTACAAAAGTTATAGCCTCATTCTTCAAAAATGACTATTATTATCATTGATGATGATGACACAGCCCGAATAAAATTAAATAAAAAAGACCGCAAAAGAGAACATACTTTTTCCATTGTGTCCATGTGCTCAAGAAGCTTTGTAGTAGCAGAGTGGAGTTTTAACAGGTCCAAGCCAGATAAGGAACCCTCCAGGAACCCCAGTAGAGCTGATAGCTACAATAAAAATAAAAACCAAGAGCTCGTTGGATTGTGTGCTGGAAACCATAACAGTTAACGAAATCCTCTGATACCTTGGTATCATCCTTTCCAGCTTGTTGCCACTTCTTCAATTGCGAATCTCTCACGCAAGGATTTAGAGCAGATGGAGGGGCGATGCACGCACATTTACAGTGGGGTCCTGAAGTGATGGTTTCCACTGTATAGAAGTCTTGAGTTGACGCAAGGCCCTTCTGTATCCGCTGGCATGCGCTGGCGCTTAAAGGTCTGACAACACATTTACAGCCACAGTCAGAGCCTTCCGAAAGCGCTTTCACTTTGTCATAATCAGCCAGCAGCTACAAAGAAAAGCCAGTAAGCAAGCAAATCACTGCATAGTTTTCCAATGCAAATCATTCGGCTGTTGGTATTTGGACGAAAGATTTGAAATGATTGGAGGTCATTTAAACAAAAAGTGGTGAAAAATGTAACATCTTACTTTTTTTTCATTTACATTGACTAGATTCTGATTGGTCAGACACAGAAGTATGTTAATGTTTACTTAAAATCAAGGGCATTTAGGGATTTATTACAGCACAATTTGTGTGAAAGAGGCACCAAAAAAGCTTGGTCTGGATCCAATTGTCCATTTCACGCAGCCACCACTTTAAGAATGAAAGAGAAGCTTCTGTGGGAAGAAACCCATAAAATTAAGAAAAAGGATTTTTTTACTATTGTGTAAGTTCCTATTTTGTCGCCTGTAGTCAGAGTCATTATCTGACAAGTACTTTATTATATTTAACATTACTTTCTATATTGGTCATGTAGCATACTGGAGTTTCTTCCCACCGGAGCTTCGCCTCCATTTTTAAAATGGTGGCTGCGTGAAATGCGCGAATATGTAGTCCACATTCAGGAACTACATTTTTAAAACACCAGGATCAGACCCAGGATAAATCCAGACAGGTATGACAGATCTGAAAAACTCCTTAGTAAAGCCTAAAATTTTAAGGGAGAAATTTAACTAAAACACAAAATGTGACGTTTTCATATGTTTACATTTGTGAGCCATTCCACTGTATGGGTGCTATTTGTCTTAAAAAAAAAGCATTAAAATTGCTTCATAAATACATTTTATTACAAAGTAAAGTGTACCTCATACTATTCTTAATGCAAATGTTGAATTTAAAATATTGATAAACTCCACATAAAGCACTGAAAAAAAATTTGCCCCAGTCTCTGATGACACACTTCACCATAAAATATAATAATTTAAAATCATTATAAAGATGTGTTAAAAAGAACCTTTATTTTGCATTGATATGTAAATCCATTTACAATGTTTGTTTCAAATACATTTATTTACACAAATATTAGATGAAAAATATATATATTTCATTAAAGTGCCCAGTTTTTTACTCATTCCTGCTAATCTAACCCATTCCCCTCATGAAAAACTAACGAATTTCAGTCAGTAGTCAGTTTTTCAGCAGGAAGTTGCATCACTTGGATCTTGAGAGGCCATGGAAGAGCAAAGGTCTTTCAATTGAAATTTTTAATTTTATATCTTGGAGCATCATTTAAAAATCACTATCCTGTTACTCAAATAATTTCAGAGATGTACTTAGTTTAGTGTAAAAAAAAAGCACTGAGTTGTTAAATGTATATATCTATATACATGTGCCCCACGTGGCCAATTTGAATTTATTTGCTAATTCTTTGCTAAAAACTCTGTCCTGTTACTTATATAAAGAATAACAAAAGGGTTGGTTTACCAATTTGGAATACTTAAGTATGTATGTATGCTATTGGAATCTGTTGTGAAATAAAGTAAAAGAAAAATAAATTTTGACATGTTACAACAAGCAAATGGCACCCGTTCCATGAAAACCCCCAACGGTGACTGAAGGACGTTGTACGAATTTTACAACATTTATTACCAACTCCGTGGAAATCTGTTGATGAGTATCTTACCTGGCTGAGAGCATTGTCTCGATAGTCCCTCACAATTTCCCGAGACTCCCTCAGTTCCTTTGTCTCTTTCCCGAGCGTCCGATTTGAGCTCGGAGCGGCAGCGGTGACAGCGACAGCCACGAGCCACAAAGAGCTCCACAGTCTCATTCTTCTTTCACGGAGAATGATCCTCCTCAGTTTCATAAAGTAAGTCCAAACTGAGCTCGGGGGGGTTCTCTTCAGAAGCCAAGATCCGGACGCTGCATTTCGCGTGGAGCTTCAGATGGAGCTCGGATGAAGTTCAGAAAAGTTGAAGTCCAGATGAGGGCAGGTGCCTGGTGGTCCTCGGTGTGGAAGCAGTTTGGGGGAAGGCAGCGATGACGTGAAGCTGGCCTGAAATAAGGGGCTGGATTATTTGGATGATGGATGGAGAGACACGCGGGTGAAGATGCTCGGACTACAAACAAATAAATACTTTTTTACGATTTAAAAAAAGTAAAACTAATCAGATGTATTTATTTATTTAGCATTAGCATTAGTCATTCTGATAATTGCGACAAAGACAACAGTTTTCCTAAACAGAATGCCCCACCACTCACTTCTCCTTGACCTAAACGTTAAATGGAACTAAATATTTAAATTTAATGTAGAAAGTGTGCTTATAATTAACTTTTAATTTTGTTTTTATGCTAAATTAGCAGTTAGCAAGTCTTTATGAGGTGCATAAATATCTTTTCCATAAAATCAAAGGCATTTTGGGAGTTTTCACAATTTGTGTGGGAGAATTCAGAGAAATGGAGGGTGAAAAATTCAGTAAAAATGCCAGAATTAGCACAGTTTGAGAGAAGGGCGTATCAAGTTGTTTAAAGGAGCTTGGACTGGGTCTATAGTTCTAATCCACATTCAGAAGACAAAGGAAGAAAGTAATCATTTTCAGCTTGTTGGCTTGAATGTGGTGAAATACTTCTATATTTTGGCTTTCCATGTCTCCTTTTTAAAAACCCAGGAGCAGACCCAGGATGGACCCAGACAGGTATGGCATATTTGTAGAACTTCTTAGAAAAGCCAAAAGTTTTAAGGGCAGCATTTATGCATAAACGTTAAAAGTAGTTTTTCCTAAAGAGAATGCTGGTATCTGCAGGAGTTGCTGTTTTCGCATAAACAGATATCGTTCATAATTAGGTAATTACATTTTTTTTTTTTTTTTTTAAGTAATCACCAGAAAATCACCAGAGTTATGGGCCCCAACACAAAGAAGTAGAGCTGGTGCAGGTGGACTTCATCTGCTCAGAGCTAATGCCTGTTTTACTTCTGTCCCTGACTTCTGGTGATTAATTCCAGTGAATTAATAGATTAGACTTTACCTTGAAAAATTAACATGGACTTGAAATGCACATGCTCTATGTGTTTTTAGTTTAGAGTGGTGAAAACTGATGGAAAAGGTGCAGTTCACTTCCCATGGTTGAAACCTCTTTTACAGATTTATTTTCTCCCATTGGTTTCTCCCAAAAAGAAATTTTAGACTGTTAAAAAGTGCACACCACCACCACAGAAAGAACCAAAATTAAATGGTAAAATAGAGTTTATGCATTCATTTATGAATATCGAATACATCTTTCCCTCCTTATTATTATTTTCTGGCTAGATTTAATGATTGTTATAGATGTAAATAAAATCTTCAACTAGCTTTCACACGCAGCCCAAGCTTGACAAATTTGAAATGCTAGGGTGCCCCCTGCTGTTCACCCTCTCACCTCACAAGTAAATTTCAGTTCATACGTCCCATTAGGCAGACAGCATCCTTTTCAGTTTGCTTATGAAATCCAGGTTGGTTTTAGGAAGTTATGAATTTTAAACATGTGATTTTTTTCAACAGATGACTATTTCTTACAAGTTGACTCTTTAGTGTGTTTATAAACAAAAAGACTCAAATTTACCTCAGTTAAATGTGACTGGTATTCTAAAACAAAAAAAAAAAAAACCCTGTAGTTGAACAGTTTGTTTCCACCGTTCAAACAACTCAATTAGAGGTCTGCCTCTTTAAATGATCCTGAGCTACTGCTGATGATTGCTCCTCCTGTCTCAGTTAAACTGGCAGGAGTGGCACCCAGTGTGGTCTTTTCCCTCATGTTTCGGCATGCTTAGAGATCCTCGTCTGCAAACCTTGATTGTAACCAGTGGTTATTTGAGTTAATATTGACTTTCTATCAGCTTGAACCAGTCTGGCTATTCTTCTCAGACCTCTGGCATCAACAAAGCATTTGTGCCCGAAAAACTGCTGCTAACTGTATGTATTTTTGTATTTTTAGAGATGGCTGTGCGTGAAAATCCCAGTAGATCAGCAGTTTCTAAAATACTCAGACCATCCCGTCTGGAAAAAACAAAACAAAAACGAAATGCCCCAATTCGCTGCCATGTGATTGGCTGATTAGAAATTTGAGTTAACACGCAGTTTGACAGGTGTGCCTTAAAAGCTATTGATGCAATAAGTAGACAAATATTGGCATTGTGAATTTAATACATTCAAAGCTTTGCAATGGAAAACGGTTAGTGTCAACACTGGAGGCAATTGTCCTATAATTGTAATTTATTTCATAGAAGTTCCCACAAATCACTTGCAAACTACAAATGTGAAAGGCAGAGGTATGGGGGTTACAGAGGTACACCTTGAAATTAAAGTGTATTATATGGGGTAACATTTTACTTTCAGTATAAGCCCAACTCTATCAGTTTGACATATTTTCATGATCTTGAAGTTGTTTTTCGGTGGTAGACTGGCCCTTTAAGAACAAGCGTTGGCTTCTCAATGCTCCACAACGAACACACAGCTGCCGAGAGAACAGAGCACATCTCAAGCCGTCCAGTCGCTGGTCCGACGCATTTTCACTCACGTCGATGTGGTTATTCATTTAAAGATACGTGAAAAATATGTAGAATCGTCGTTTCTAGCTTAGCTTTTCGTTTCACAGAACGTTAAAAGGCAGATTCCAGCGGTGTCTTGCTAACGGCTATCAGCACTAGCAACAGGGGTTGCCAAATATGTGCAAATAAAGATGTTTTTCCACCGCCCATGACTAAATCTGTCGAGCGGTAACACCACTGCTGTGAAACGACGTCAAGATGATGAAGAAAAAGAAGTTCAAGTTCCGAGTGGATTTTGAGCTGGACGAGCTGTCGTCGGTTCCTTTCGTGAACGGAGTTCTGTTCTGTAAAGTCCGTCTGCTCGACGGCGGCTTCTCCGAGGAGTCCTCGAGGTAAGACTCGAGCGATGCTGATACTGGGAAAGGATCATACAGCTCAAGGATCACGTTATTTCAGTCGTCTTTTACCTTAATAAACCATGCATTTCTGTATTTCCTAAATGTTTTGGTTGTTTCTGTTATTTAGGAAAGGTGTATAACTAAAATGTTGTCATTTGAGAACACTATATTGGACATTTATAGAAAGTAATTACCGGTATAAACACACAATTGTGCACGTAGTGTATTTCATATAAAAATGAGTTGCTTAAATATAAATATATGCGTAGCTGACATAAGCCAGATTTTTTAAGCCTGAAATATTTTACTTTTTCAAATTTATGTGTGTTAATGTTACGTGTTGTATTGAAAATATGCATTTTTCAATTAATTGCTGCACCAATTTCTTAAATTGTCATATGGTGTGACATGAAAGCCCATTTTAAAGTGAAATGGAGTACATAATTTCTTCAACTCACTTTCTCAAACATTTTAAACATGACTTCTTTGATGTTTAACATTTCTTTGCGAAATTGGGAAACTTTGTGTATTTTTCTGCCCAAGATGAACCTGATTGGCTTATGTATGATTCCACAAAAAGCAGTTGCTTCAATTTATTGCTGTTTTTATATCATGGAACTAATTGCAAATTTAAAGAAACTCTCCACATTTTTGGAAACTTTATTAACTCAAGCTTTACATTATGGAATCTGTCCAGATGTGTTTATGGTTCAGTGATGACCCTTTTAGGATAGCTTAACATAGATTATTGAATCTGTATTAGACCAGAAGCAAATCTGACAGGTACAAATTAATGGTAGGATTTTTTTTGCTGGTTATTATGATTTATTGCAGGCCAATCAGTGATCTCGACAACTGACCAGCTTGGCCTAACTTCTTCTGCTTCTAGAACCTCATCCAACGTGTATTAAAAAGTATCGCTAAAGGGTACCACTAGTGGTGAAATAGCCCCTAAAGGAATGCAAAGTTGTTACGTAAACGGGTTGGTGGAAAAGTGACAAATGTAACTATAGAATAGTTAAGTTCTAAAAGGAGCTTTTTAATCAGTGTGTCATTGTCCAATCAGATTCACGGTTTAATGCAAAGCGATTCTAAAAGGGCTCTCTCCAGACAATGGAGCCCATTTCCTAGAAATGGAGCACTCTTTTAAAGATTGGCAGAATTCTCATTTGAATGTCAATGGTACAACAATGTGATAGTTTTACGCAATACGCAATTAAACTCACATGATCCGATCCTTAAGTTGAAGCTCAGTTGGAACTAAACTATGCAGGGCTTTGACCCTCCATGTATTGAGCTTGACACCACTGCTCTATGGAATCGGCCAGTCTTGTTTTTGTCTTCCTATTCAAGGTTGTTCAGTATGTTTTGGAGTTCTACACAACAAAGGCTTTCCATAGTTTAAATATTAATGTGTCAGTTCGTGAATGTGGGCTGTCGAACTTCACTATGATTCATTCCTCGCCAAGTGACACTCAGACAATGTAAAAACTGTGCATTCCCAAAGAGAGAGATGGAGAGAGCATCTCAGCTCCTTGAAATTTCTCTGTGCGGCGGTCATAAGTCTTCTTTCCCTAAACAAAAGTTTGCCTCCATATTCTCATTTTTAAAAATATCTGTTTCATTGAAGATGGCCCAGGGGAGAGCCTAAGGAAATAGCTCAGAGTGAACCAATGCTTCCCTATGTTCCGCAAACATTGCCATGGAAACGGCTTATATTCCAAATATGGAAATCAGACCAATGGCATATTGGCTTGTGGTATCATTGATGCTCAGTTGTCCTCTTTTAGCCAACACTGGAAGTGAACCTTTTGGCACCAAGATTATCCATCTCTGACAGTCGTTTGTTATCCAAAAAGAAAAAAGTTATTCTTCTCAAGGTATTTGCTCTGATTGGCCAAAAATGTTGTAGTCCTACAAACAGGAAGTAACGAAAATGGTCCAGTTAACAGGCTTTTCAAAGAACTCTTCGTTTACCACATTCCCACTGCTTCTTTTGTGAAATAAGTTTGATGATTTTCCCAAAACCAGCAGCACTAATGGTCCGCCCCTCTTGTATTTAGCAATGGCTGATCAATTGTTGTAAATTAGTTTTTAATAAAGCCTTCTCTATTTTTTGCAGGGAGACGGTCCAGGCAAACTGTGTACACTGGAGAAAACATTTCTCTTTTCCTTGTAAAATGAGCGCTAATGCTGGAACTGGAGTCCTTGACCCATGTGTGTGTCGAGTTTCTGTCCGAAAGGTAGACCCACACACACTCCGAGTTCTCAGTAAACGTTTTAGTTTATCTAGTCTGAGGCTGATTTTTCTTTTGTGTGTGTGACAGGAACTAAAAGGTGGAAAGACTTATGCTAAGGTAATATAGTTTTTGAAGATAATACTATTTTATGTAACTGGTGTACATTGTAAGATTGTGAATTCTGTAACATTGGTCATATTTGCTCATATTTACCTTCTTAAATAAAGAATAACTGTGGCTTCGGTCATTAACCAAGTGCAGTTTGTAGAAGGTTCTAAAATATTGATGGCAAAGCCATAGCTGAAAATAGATCCAGCTGGAACATTGTGTTTAGATGTAACTCTGCGCCTTTATTGGTAAAAGAGTCAAGGGCTTTTGCTGAAAAGCTACTTTAAATTATTTAAGAGTTAACTGAAATATTTTTTGAAAGTCTGTCCTTTTTTCATGCTGCACAGTTGGGTTTTGCTGATCTCAACCTGGCAGAGTTTGCAGGATCAGGTAGCACCACACGCAGGTGTCTGCTGGAGGGTTATGACACTAAGAACACAAGGCAGGACAACTCCATCTTAAAGGTAGAAATAACTTTTTTTTTTTTTTTTTACATCTAAGCTGTATTTTCTCAATACTCAGTGTTTTTGTAAACATTCAAGAGCATTATAATCCAACAAATGGTGACGCACTCTTAACCTGGTATGTTGACTTATCAGAAGCCTCAATAAGTGGAATATCCTGTTCTCTACTTGCCAAAAATGAGACAAATCTGGACCCAGTATCTTTGAATATTATTGGATTAGTGTTGACCGGGTGTGTCTCGCATACTCTGCTAATTGATGCTGAAGACCTCTCTTTTGCCTCACAGCATCCAATTGGTTTAGGTCATTGACCCAGTTTAGGTCACTAACCCCACACTCCCAAAATAAGTCAATTGCACATGGAAGTGGTAAAATGGCTGTTTCATACAGAAATGTGTCAAAAAATTTTGATCTTTACATGGTTAAAGGTGCGGTATGCAATCTTTTGGAATCGATGTTGATGTTTGAATCAACAAACACGCCCCCGTGTTTTCTAATAATAATATGTTCCCAATTTGAAGTACAGAATATAAAGTTTAAATGCATAAAAAAGCCTCGACACCTGGTGGTACTTTAAAGTAGTGACAGGGCATTCTGTTGATTGAACTGAGTGTAGGAAGTGGACTTTCCTGGTGGAGCTGTTGTCACTCATCATCACTTCTGAGCATGTGCAGCTTCCTTCAGGCTATGTCATACGAGAACTAGTCCTGCTCATTTTTTATTCAAATGGTTCAATGGCAATAAGGTGATGCAGCGTCCATATTTTTTTATGGTGTGTTCAGGGCCTTAAGGCCTCTACACTGATCCAACTTGAGATTCACATGAATGCTCGGATGCCTTCTCA
Organism: Danionella cerebrum; assembly: GCA_007224835.1. Taxonomy (NCBI): domain Eukaryota; kingdom Metazoa; phylum Chordata; class Actinopteri; order Cypriniformes; family Danionidae; genus Danionella; species Danionella cerebrum. Next base: position 138,611 of record SRMA01025127.1, read on the forward strand.
GCAGGGTGCTCTTCATTGGATACACTAATTAACCAAGAATGAAATCTACTTGGTTTACTCTCTGGAATACTGGAAATTGAACGCCATAGACTTCAATATGTTAAAAATGTGGCCAATGCACATCTACCACCATGACATTGTTTTTGTGTTGAAGGGTGTACTCTTAAAAACTAAAATATTTCAGTAAAAAGATGGACGTGAGAGTACAGATTTTAATTGACTTGATTTCTCCTTATTCTGTTTGTAGGTTATTATTAGCACACAGCTGATGTCTGGCGACCCCTGCTTCAAAACGTAAGTGTTGCCATTTTTGATTTGTAACTGCTCTGAGGTCGTCTGGTTTTATTTCGCCGCCATGTTTAATAGACGATTTACCCAGAGTGAACTTCATGCTTGCTAATGTAACATTTTCTCAGAAACGGCTCATGAGTGTTGAGAAGTAGTGTGAATGTCTGCTCTGGGGAACTCTTTGAGCAGAGATTTGCATACTGGAACCCAACAGTGTCCACCCACACGTTAACAAACACACCGCACCAGCTCACACTGTGCTTGAAGGCAAAAATCTGCTGAATGGATCCATGTGGGTAGAAGTGTGGCGAGAATATCAAGCTAAAGGGTTCTAGGGGCTGATTTTATTCTACTTTTATTCAGTGGGTTCACCAGCTTTTTTTTTTTCGGACCATTTTTTTAATCATTTGTTCTTTTATTTATTAGGCCTCCATCTACTGCCACAGTAATAGGCATCCAGGGAGACCCAGACACCCTACTAGAAGACAGGAAAGGAGGAGACTTGCAGAAACCTTTTCTGGGCCTTTCAGGTGAATCTTGCAAAGAAACCAAGCTTGGTGAAACAAGCATCCTGTTGGAGCATATTTTTTCATTAATATACTGTTAAAAACAGGGGAAAGCTGTTGTGCAGTGACTCCTTGAACTGATTTTCAAAGAAAAGCTCCACAATAGATGAAGTTGTGTCCCAAAAATCTAAACTCATCCTTTTACATACATTTTTGAATTAATGTTATATTATGTCACTCTTGCCTACAATGCAACGAGACTGACATATCTCTATCTCAGCTTAGGAAACATATTGAGAAATAGGGGTTGGTTTATCTCACTTTTTGTGATATTGGCTTTAAACGGCACTTTTACAAGCCAACATCAAAGTTTGTGTGCTAATTTTAGCCATTTAGTTATTCTTTACATTTTGGTTTTTGAGAAAAGCCATCCAATCATGGGGAACAGTAACTTTTTTGTGTCCATTTTCTGATCAGTCGTAATGGGCATTGAATTTACTTTCGAAAGCCAGATGATAAACGTTATTTCTTTGTTTGCGAAAATTTGAGGTTGGGAATTTTGATGTTTGAAGGATGACAAATTTTGGAATCAATAGGATTTTGAATATTTGTCAATGAAAAAAATCGTGAAAACTAAAGAGATAGAAGTGCATCAAGATGAAAAAAACATGAATGCATGCAAACATTGCAATATTTTGCTTGCCAATACAAATGAAAAAAAAAAACTTGTTCATTTATAACAATATAGTTTGGATGAAAATCTTGATGAGGTATTTTACAACTGTTGACATCAGCTGAGAAATATAAGGTAAAACTATGTCTGCTTAAAAATATTTGCTAAAATGTCACTTTTAGTTATGTTCCGTGTCATGGGGCACAATAATGCAAATGCAGACCCTCCAGCGCTCTGGTAAAATAAGAAATATCCCAATATATTGATTCACTTGTATTATAAAATGTTGCATGCAATGATCATATGGCAATATTCTTGGTGATGCATACCTCTAGTAGCTAAAGAAGCTAACCAAGCTACCAAAATGCAAAAGGAAAGAAAAATTAAAATTTTATTTGCAAGTATAGTTCTCTACCCAAACCGTGTTTTTTAACATTGATCCTTACTTTGGTGCTTAAGAGGTTTAGCATGATTTTACATTTTGGGATTATGCTGGTTGCTCTAATCCACTGTCTAAATGAAACAAACCAATGCTCCTGAGTAATGCCTCAATCGTAATGAATTGATTCTGTATCCGGTCCCATCTAAAAGACTACCTTTTGAATTGATTTGTTTCCGGACTGACTGGAGCTTGAAAGAGCTTTATCTCTCTTTTATCCTTTCTTTGCTCATGTTTGTGGCATGCCTTTCCTGTCCAGAGCTTAGTGCAAGTGTGAGGCTTTAATGTATTATTTAGCAATGTGCCCTTCTCGACTCTGCTTTCCTAAGGATTCAGCATGACTGATTGCTTGTGTAACATTCATTTAAAAACATGAATACAACAGGCCTCATATTGTCACAGAAACAAACATTGAAGCCTTATCATATTTTGGTCATTTTATAGTATTTAAGGGCTTAATTAAACTGAGCGGTTTTATCACTAGGCCGAAGGTTGCAGTTAGGACAGGTCAGATCATTATGCAATTGACAAGAGTTTAATTAAGACTGAATTGAATCCCTTGTGTCTACAGAGACAACAGGCAAATGTGGTTCACTTCCTGATGAGCTTGGGCTGTGTGGCCACTCTCGAACTTCTAGTTATGCTAGTCAGCAGTCCAAAGTATCAGGTAGGCTTTCTTTTTCCACTATTTTTCATCACTTTGTGCAGAAAATTGCTAATCGCTTACTTAACTTGTTTATTATCTCCGTGAGACGGTCAAAAATGCTAAATGTAAACAACCTTTGCATGTATGCTTCTTTCGTGTGTGCTGTGCATATGTGTGTGTGTGTGCGCGCTGAGTATTAGATGACCTATATGGCCATGTCATAGAGTGTGAATAATCTCAGACTGGTTTCTTGAACGTGACTATAAGTTCACTGTACTCAAATGGCCTCCACAGTCACCAGATCTCAATCTAATAGACCACCTTTGGAATGTGGTGGAACGGGAGATTTGTGTCGTAACAAATCTGCAGCAACTGCATGATACCTTCATGTCAATGTGGGCCAAACCCTCTGAGGAATGTTTCCAGTGTCTTTGAATCTATTCCATGAAGGATTAAGGGAGTTCCGAACTGTACCAGCACCTGGTACTAGCAAGGTATTGCTAATAAAGTGGCCTTTTCATTATAGGAATACATACTATTAACGAAATCAAATGACCACCCAGAAAGCAAGATCATGAGGCACCTAAACTCAAGGTCTCCTCATTGATCTGGCCCGGTTCAAATCTGTCCTGCAGACATAATGCCAATAATTTTATTTTGAATATCCTCTGCCTCAATGAGGTTTCTCTCAGTATATCCTATTGCCCACACCATTTCTCACAAAGAATTGGCTCAAGTGTGTATCTGAGCATTTAACTACATTTTTCTTTCCAGTTAATCTCCTCCATTTGTGAAAAGTGGTTTTTGCTGATTAAATAACCTGATATTAGACTCGTATAAAGTTCAGATATTCATTCCATTACAGCAGTATTAAATGTCACTTTTGTAACTTGATAGCGTTGCTAGCCTCTAGGATTTCCAAAAAGATGGTTCAGCACTCAGTTCTTATTTCATTAAGCTGTAACATAGATATGCATTGCTCATTCTGACCTTTTACAGTGGAACATCTTTAGTTTTGAAACTTCTCCACTATCCTCTCATTCTAGGTCCTCAGATTGATGGAACGTGAAGAGCTTATGGTTGAGATGTTGAATATTCTGTTTGTGCAAATTTATTAATCTTTGAAGGTGACATTGTTTAGCTGTTGAGCAAATGTACGAATCTCTCAGAAAAAAATTATTTCGAAAATGTGTTTATTTTTAGGTTACAGTACAAGTCACTCGCGGTCCTCTAGTTTGTCGGAGTTCTCTCACAGGAGAAATACTTCGATTGGCAGCGCTTCCACTGGAATTGCTAGCATCCCTGAACCCAGTGAGGAGACTGAGCAAACTAGAGCGCCCTCTACTGTCCTGGGTGTGTGCTCTGCAGTTCCAGAGCACCCCTCAACCCCTGACAAAGCTGCCAGCAGGTGACATCATCTTCACCGAGCTTCTCAGCAGGATTTTAAACAAAAATAGATTAACCCAAGTCATTTTCTCAAAGGTTCCCAGTGAAACAAGACTCGATGGAGTCTCAGCTGAAACGAGTTGATGCCACTCGCGTAGATGCTGATGATGTCGTAGAGAAGATTCTGCAAAGCCAGGACTTCACCCACAGTTTGCTAGATTCTAGTGCTGAAGGTAACAATGGATTCTGATTGTTTTATTTAAGTATCTGTTTCGTCCAGAGACCTAGAAAGCAGACAGATCTCACAAAAAAGTTGAAATGTTGTTAGGTCTGGAGTGGGTGGGGTGGGTAGTAAGGGCCACTTCCCAGTCAGATTCAATAGTGGTCTTTAGCTTTCAAGTCAGTTATTAGAATTCAAATATTAGCAGAAATATCTATATTGATTATTTCTTGTGGTGGACATGTTAAGACTTGGGGTGGTGAAGGTTAGGGAAAACACTGATGCTTATTTGGATGCTGTATTCTGTATTCTTCATAAAGGCAATATCTGATTTTCTGTGTGTTGCGTGTTGTTTCAGAGGAAGGTCTGCGCTTGTTTGTTGGTCCTGGTGGAAGTACAGCTCTTGGAAGCCATCATCTTCCAACCAGGCGAGTGCATAGACATCTGGGAACCTCGGAAATTATCTTCAAGAGGAAATATAATAGAGAAATGAGAGTTTGTTTATGTTAATCTTAATAACAAATTAAAATAATTGACTGGACAGCTGCATACCAACCAAACTGTTTACTCTAGCAACCAACTTGACATGTCTCAGCTAAAGAAAATCAGATATGGTGGTTGGTTTATTTCATTTATGAAAATACTTCAAACTTTGAAATATTTTGGTCTGTTTTACATATGCATGTTGAAAATATCCTAGAATAATTTTAGTGTATTCAATTAAAATTTATCCTTTTCAGCCCAAAACAAAGTGTGAGGTTATAAAATGTGAATGAGGTTGGCTCTCTCTGTTAATAACTCTGCATCAGTAGTATTATTTTCTGCACATTACACTGATACATCTATCACAACTCATTAACAATGTTTAATGTAAATGCTGATTTCATCTCCCCAGGGTCGGTGCGGGTGCTTATGAACAGGTGGTGATAAAGCGCTAGCGTTGTGAGCGGCCAGATGGAAAAGTGTCAAAAACCAAAATCTGTTTCGTGGGTGGAGAAAGGAACGAAGAAAGAGAGTCATCTCCTCGCACGTAAAAAAAAATGTATGTCATGAACTCTAGAGTCTTCTGGAGGAACTCTGGTCTCTGCTGACTTTAAAAAGAACCAACCGTTTAGTGGCGTTTGTCACTGTGAGGTAAATTCTGTCATTATTTGTGTGCATTGGAAATCAGAGCTTTGAGAGTTTCTTATTTTTCGGTCAAAATGATATTTTATCTGTTTACATGTTTGATGGACTGAGTACATCTTTAATCACATGCTTATGGTGTGAACTGTGTTTCGGTCAGTGTGGAAATTTATTGTCTTTGTTCTGGAAATCAAACACCTCATACACACGTAGCATATCAATTTGTGCATTAGTCGCAGCAGTCATTTTAAGAGAGTAGAGATGTCCATCTGAGTAGCACTTTCAACTGAAATGAGCCGTTTTGGGAAAGACCTGGGATTTTAGTAAGTTGCAAAAGTAAAATATATAAAATGGCTTGATATGTAGATGCGTTTTAAACTAAATGTACATCTATCTGCTTTATGTCTCGCATACATCTGGTTAAACTAAATATTTTCATGTAATACTTGAACTCTGTAGCCTGTCTTATCCTCTATACAACACTTCAGAATTCATGGTTCTGTAGTTTCATCATGTACCACTAGAGTGAAGCTATGTCCATGTCTTGAATATCGGTTCTATGGCATCAGCAGCATCTGGTGTTTCTGTGCTTTTTTTTATACAACTGTTTGCCCATAACCTTTTAGAAGCCATTACTAGTTTTATAAATGTAAACTGTGAAAGTGTGTGAACAATCTGTTTGTAAAACTTGATATCATGACTGTGTAGACTCTAGCGTATTAGTGTTGAAAAGCATGGGTGTTAAAGCTTCGACGAAGTGTGTCCAAAGCATTGTGTGTGGTTGATCTATCCATCAGACTTATCCAGGAGCACTGAGATTTAAACAATTTAAACCCCTATGGGAAGTAAGAATTTGGTTTAAACATGCACCTCAGGTTTATTGTAAGTTTTGAGTTATTATTGCACTGAAGCAGAGCTTCCAGGTGCATGGTGATGGTGGAAAACAAGAGATTTTTTTCCAAAGGAATGTTTTTGCTTCATGTTAAGAATTAAGATGATTCTGATAATTTGGCAAAGGTTATAAATGTAAAACAGCTTTACTTTAACTTTGTACAACCTTCCATTCAGAATCGTTAATCTAGATTTAATTTTACAAATGAATCATAGAAACCACTCTACAAAATGCAGTATGTATCTCAGCAATGTTGCATTAAATATATTTTTTTTGAAGAGTTCAGATTCAAAACGATTTTCTATTTTATGTTTAAAACTCGTTTTGCTTAAAATTGGTTCAATTTTAGAACCAGTATATGTATATGTGTGTGTGAGATATGCTTTAGATTGCCACAAAAATGGACATCAAGGAGCTGAAATAAAGGCTAGATTACCTTGTGTATTACATATATATATATATATATATATATATATATATATATATATATATATATATATATATAAGGTAATCTAGGTAATAGCTTATTCTGAAAAGCTGTGTTTGCATGCAATCGAAAATCTTGAGCTCATAAATAAGACAAAACATTAAATCAGGTTCAGGTCGGGCTAAGTTGAACTTTTTATGGCCGATTTTAGCTCTACCCTCCGAAACAGGTCACCGTCTCATTTTAATTTTTCTTTCACTAGACACCATCCCTGTCAAAAGTTATAAAACTAGTACCGGTAAACCAAATATGTTCTAGTAATAAAAGATCCTCTAAGGTGTGAAAAGAGAGGGGTTTGATTGTTCAAGCTTTTTTTAAATTATGCAGGAGATGGGAATCAATTTTCCTTATCCATAACTCACAACTTCCGATTCATAGCCTTTTGCCTCTGAACTCTTCCTTGAAATCGTGGGAAAGAAGCTTTAGGATGAACAAAGTCTCTAAGTTCCCGGATGCATGTTGAACATTTTTCAATACCTTTGCAAATTAGCATTGACTGAGAAGTGTTTAATGGGTTTTTAATCTATCTACTGCCAAAACAAAGGTCTATTTTTATCTATGTATACTTAAATTATAATGAAACTTCTTCTCTATTGATTCTTGCATATGCCCTGGTACTTTACATGTTGTAAAAACATGGTGGCTTTATCCCTTCTGTGAAGTGTTTTGGTCCTGGTAATTGTACTGTGTCTACTGTTTAAAGGTGGCATTGCTTATGACTGTGTTCAACTTTTGACCAATGGCTTCCACGCCACGTTCTGTTAAGTTATGTTCAATAAACCACATTTCAAAGACTGCATCAAATGTTTGCCTGTTCAATTACTCTTTTAATGATAGCATTCTCACAATTTCTGATCTTTTATACACTTTCGTAACTCTCAAGCTCTCTATCCCAATCCTCCTGAGTGTAGTTGGTTGTACCTGATGGTTCCCTCATATTCTGCTCCTCTATTTCTTCCTCCTCTTCCACACAATCACCATCTTCTTCAGCAGGGAAGTTTAGCATGGTTCCATCCACGCTCATCCTGACCTGCTGGTCATCCAGAAGTTGGTCTTTGAGGCGCTGCAGGCTTCCACAGAGTTCTCTTACTCTGGGACTGCTCCAAACTCGAGCCAATGGAACACAGATGAGACCATTCTGCTGATAGACAGGTTGTGGATCACATGCTTCTCTTTCCACACCATGCTGCAGGGTTTCCATCGGTTGAGGATGGTAGAAATAGGCACTGCTGCAGCTGTTGGAATTGAAATTGGTGCTCAACCATTCCTGCCTCAGGTGCTGAGCCTCATACAGTACCTCATTAATCAGAGTCTTCTGGTAGATGTTGTTATCACTTAGGCTAGGATACACCACCCTGTAAACCTTTGGAAATGATAAAGGGGAAAAAAAAGGTGAGACTCCCAAACTCAGACGAAATCAGAAAATGTAATGGTTCTCACCAGACGATATACGCTTGGTTCTATATGTTCAGAACTTCCCATACACCAATTTATCCCACGAAAGTCTCTCTGGAACACAGCAATCTGTGTGCAGAATCCCACATCTCTCCAGTGCCCCAGAGCTTCGCCAACTCCACTGAACTCTACGACGTAACTATATTCTCGACATACTCCATGAGCCCTGTACGAAAGGCATCTTGAGGAATTTATTGGATCTGGGTGCTTTGATGTAAGCACCTTTCATTTTAATCTGAAACTGTACAAACGTTATACTATTTACAATAGCTACCAAATATTTGCTCACCAATTCTGAAATTCAGCTCTAGTCCATTCAAACTTGTGATCATAGTTCCTGAATCCTCTCAGGCCTGGCAAGAGTGGGTTAAATTCTGCATTGGGTGTGGTGACAATAACAGCACCTGGTGCCATGAAGCCAAACACCACCTCTGAAAACCTCTCCACATCCTCCATTTCCAGGTGTTCAATCCTTAAAGGGTAAGATTTGTTTCATTTAAATATTTTCACTGAAGTGGTGCTTGATAATTTAAGACACACTTACAACTCAACACATGTCACTAGATCAAATCCTCTGGTGTATGGCTCTTTTTCTGTGACCGACCCTTGGTAGAGTTCAATGGCAAATGGCTCATAACTTGGTTGAAGATAATCACTCACAAGAGGGGCCAAGGAATGCCTGAATAAATGAAATACAGGGATTTAAATTCTGTTTTGTGTCTATGATATGTAAAATGGTATATGCTGGTATCTTGTTATGCTTGTTCTACCATAATAAATAGACCTACTTACATTTTTTTCAGAAGGATGGCACTGTTAATATCTACTCCTAACAGTATTTCTATACCATTACGATGAAACTTTAATTTTTTCAGTAAGGCACATTCTGCGCATCCAAAATCGAGGACCTAAAACGGTATATATATAACATAAAAACAAGACTTAGCGTGTAAACTACGCAGGTGACCAAACGACGGTAACAACCAATGTTTTAAACATTATTTACCTTTCTTGGTCGGTGGGCTTTCACATAATCGATAACGAACTGGTATCGTTGCTTGTAAAGCGGTGGTGAAAACGGTGTGGCCATCGTGAGAGAGCGGGTCAGGTCTGCTACTAAAGCTAGCCCTCGTCAAACTCATTCTCGATTCCAAGAGACACAAGCGCGAAAAGGCCTAACTTTAACGTTCACTCCAGTTTAAACTCCCGAAAGCCGTTAAACTCGTTAGTGATTGGTCCTGGGATTGCTAACGAATGTATTTAAATGTCTAAAGGTGTCGGTTCACATTATCGAAATAATTGTTAAATTATGTAGCATTATATAGCAATGTAGCTTTTGACTGTTGTGTTTGGTAGTAATATATTTTCATTTCAAATAATTTTTTTTTTCATATTAAATAGTCTATATAAAATGTTATTTTGACTTTTTTGTAATATAATTGTATTTTGCGATAAGTACTATGCCCATTAAGCTTACTTTTATTTTGACTTTAGTGAGAAAATGCAGCTCAAATAAGCTCGCAACCATGTTGACCCCTGTGATTATGTTCAAAAACAACGCAAACCCAATGTATGTTGTATTTTTCGCTGGGGTAAGATTAGTTTTTACAAATTTATAAATTGGAACGATAATGACGGTCATTTAACTATTCATCAAATTAATCAAAACGTGAGTTTCACACACTTGGATTGATGAAAGCAAATTATTAACCTTAGTATATTATTATTGTTATTATTATTATTATTATTATTATTATTATAAATATTATTATTTCAGGGAAATTTATTTATATATTTTTCAAACAGAAAGCACAAAGCCTTATCTCCTCTTGTACAGTTGAATATAGGTATGACAAGCTGTATCTCCAAATATAAAAAAATAATCAACAAGCAGCTGTGCATTCGATGGTTCTTCTCCTGAATTGGCAGTTGGATGGCAATTCAAGTTTATTTAAAAAGGAATTAAGTCCATTTTTTAAGTCCATTTAAGTCCAAGCGCATTTGCTAAGAGACTGTCTAAAAGCATTCATACCATTTTGACATGCCATTTCCACGCACGCATCTTACTTATATCAATTATTTAAATGATTGTAGTTTGACAAAAATCGGTTGAGACTCTAGGGTAAAATTTGCAGTCATCCAGGTAGAGAAGCTCTTCTAACAGGTAAAATAGCATGACATGCTCTTCAGTTAAACATATTAAATTAAATTAAACACAAGAGGACATCCAAGATGCAACTCTGTTTTTTTATGTGATAGATTTAAAATAGGGTAAAATAATAAAAAGTCCTGTTGGAACATATAAGAATTTCGTGTTTTGGAGTAAAAGCAAATACACAGACAATACACAGTTCGTTCTACAGATATAAATATAAAAACTCTTTTTAATGTTTGGTGAGTTTTAGATGATCTCTCAAGGCTCAAATACTCCACTTGCTGCTATTGTACATACACGCGTAGGCCTTTCATTGTAAGTTGGCACTGCTTCTAATCTCTTAAGGGTCTCCGTGCCCTCAACAACTTGCCTGTGGGATGATAAAGTACATTTTCAGAAGGCAAATCTATATTCAACCAACAGGATGCTTACAAGGTAACATCTTTCAGCCATTACCCAAAAGCAACATATTTGTGATCCATCCACAAAGCTGCTTGTAGTGTAATGTAGAATTGAGAACCGTTCGTATGAGGACCTTGATTAGCCATGCCCAAGATGCCACGCTTATAGTGAGAAACAACAAAATTTTCATCTGCAAAACAAACACAACATAGTGCTTCCTTTTCTGTATTTTACCAAAATATTACGACTATCATTCAAATTTGCTGCTGTTTTTATTTTATTAATCTTTACACACAATGTTTTATGCACCATCCTTTGAACGCTTCATGGTTAATTGTATTTATCTCTTATAAAGTTTGGCTGATGCAAAAGATGAGATCATCAAATATAGTTCCCCAATAAAATACTGTATGTACCCTCAAATTTTGGGCCATAGATGGACTCGCCGCCTGTTCCTTTCTTTTCAGATGAAATATCTATGGCAAGAATTAACACATTATTATAATATGCACACATATATTACAGTATTTGTGCATGTTTACATGTACCTCCACCCTGTAGCCACCCGTTTGGCACAACTCGGTGGAAAAGGGATCCTATATAGATCAGCCGATGGTTACTTTTGGACAAACCCATTTCTCCAGTGCACAGGGCCTTAAAGTTCATGCAAGTCTTGGGACAGATGTCTGAGAATAGCTGGCAGGTTACATGTGAAACTGTGACATACTTTAGGCATGTGTGGAAAAAAGCTGTAAAGAAAGATGTGCTTTGAGATGTGTTTTAACTAGAAAAGACAACCAGTGTAACTGGCTAAAGTGGCACGCAAACTTTGATGTTGGCTTGTACTGGCTGCCGTTAAATTTTTTTTTTTTTAAATATTGTCAATGTCACATTGAGTAACATAACCCAGATACTATGTTGTTATGATTTTCCTAAGCTGAAATAGAGATTGGCTAAACTGGTTGCTATAGAGGTGTCTGTGTAACAATATAAAGTTCCTCATGTCAATATGAGAATGATGTTCTTAAGCTGCGATAGAGATATGTCAAATTGGTTGCTATGGTTAACAGTTTGGATACTATGATTAACGTTAACAAACCCCCATTTCTTTGTGATGTTTTGTCTTGATCAAAAGTTGAAAGAATCCAAACGGCCTCTTTCATAAAAATGTATCTTGCCAAGACCTTGTTGATGCAGTAACTATCTCAATCCTGTAAGAATTTATTCTGGTTTAAATGCAAGAGGTTGCATTTCCAAATATTGATTTGATTCAGATTTTTCTTTTGTTCACTCAAAAACAAACAAACAAACAATCATTTAATGTACTTAAGCATTCTTTGATTACAGCATTTTGTTCACCGTATTTTTCACAATTTTAAACTTTTCCACAATACTGTATATTTATACAGTACTTTCCTTGTAGCCTCACCTCAAACAATAGTCTGCCAATTGACTCCCCTTCACTTTCAATATCCATGTAAACAAAAGTATGCTTAGGGGAGGAAAAGAGACAGATTTTCAGGATCTTATGTGAAGAGCTACATGAAATGCTACATGAACGATTACCCCAGTGCCCCTTATGTAGCTGACGTAACACTCCTCGGTTAGAGCCATGTAAAGCGCCTGAGGTCGATGAAAAGTGAACTTCCACTCCTTCTCTGCCCAGCTTGAAAGTTTCTTCTCATCACCGAGGAACTGGCCGTTTGCGAAAGCCATTACAGCGCCACTGAAGCGCCAGACCTCTCCTCTCAGCTCCTTGAGTAGCATCCGCACGGTTTTTTAAATATTTTACATATTTTTTAATATATTTAAATAGCATACCTTCTTTTTGTTTGTTAAAAAGTCATCCCAGTCACATTCCAGTAGAGGGCGGATTGATGGCTCGTCAAACGATTCTGGGAATTTGTTTTTTAATCCCTAAACGCAAACAGGTTAAAACGCCAGAAACATTTAAAGCACTTTTATACATGTTCAGTTTATAAAGTGGTCAGCTCTGAAAGTAATACCTGTGCAATGCCTTTGGCTATTTGAAAGTAATGTTTGTTTAAGAGACCGATGACTTCTATGTGCACAGAGGGTGCCATTTCCAGCGAAGTTGAAGCGTCCCGTTGCCAGGGTAACAACTACGGCGCATAACGATGACGTGCCGTGTTAATGCATTATTCATAACTAAAAATTTATCAAAGGATGCCGTCGGAGAATGTTTTGTAGAGGCTTTTGTAATAATTTTTAAATTGGGCACTCTACCCTAAGTAAGCTAATTATTTTCTTACTAAAAACGTAATTAGCAATTATTAAATTGTTTAACAAAGTTGTTATTAATGAAATTCAGTACTGACGTAAGTGATAAAACATAAATGAACTTGGTTAGGAACTTACAAAAAATGTAATGTTAAAAAATTCAGTTTGACAACAAAAAGAAAGTGAACTCAAGTGAATCGATTGTTCAAACAAAGATTGTTCAAACAAAGATTGATCAAACAAATCTCTAGCTGTTTAGAGCACACACAGGAAAGCCTTCTCCCTCCAACACTGCAGTAGTTTTGGGTAGAATTATGTTTATATGATTTGCACTGCAAGGAAAAAGCTTTTTTGCTTTACTTGGAGACAATGCTGTGAAGAATCAGTATTTGAAATACAATTGTTCAATGAATCAAAAGAACAACCAAAATAATCTGATAATTGTTTTTTAGGAAACATTTTCCATCTTTTTTCCAGTTGCTAAATAAAATCATTCAAAGACATTTTCACTTACAAAAAAAAGTTCAGTTCTTTTAATTATCAAGAAAAAAATGAAGCATTTTGAAATTGTGCGTGAAGCACTGTTCATTTAAAAAGTTTGCTGATGACAATCTAACAGTCCCCAAGCCGCATCAGGTCAGTGTCTGATTTAGTGGACTTCTCAAAGGCCAAGAACCTGTCTAACTTTTGAGCAAAACCTGGGGGCAGGTTGTGAGGACTTTTATAAATCTTTATGGTGCTCCCGAGGTATGGGATGAGCTCACAGGCTTCCTCAAACTTCCGCAGCTTCTTTTTGTACTTCTGACGAACATAATCAGGATTCTTGGGGTTGAATGCTGCAAGAGTCGAAGCATAGACAGTGGGATAAATAGGGTGATAGGTGAACAAGCCTGAATGCATCCATTCACAAATGATCAAAACCAATGAACAAAATCTTACACAAATGTAGGTTAAGTATGCAATCACCTTTCAGATGAAGAGCTAGGTAAAAAATAGCAGATCTCTTCACGCTGAGAAAGGGGAATTTTGGCTTGAGTTGACCAACAGCCGTCATGGCTTTGATTATTGGTACGGCGACACTCTGCACACATACAATAAATCACAAATATAGCTGTAAATTAAATGCTACAAAAATAAGTCAGAGGTTTAAATCTCCTCATGCATTCAGCAGATCATCAGAAAGTACTGTATATGGTTTTGATGGTACCTGTTCTAAATAGCCAAGCAGTGGTAAAGAGGTCAGTGGCACTGGTTCTTTCAGTGGAGGTAGTTTTTCTGGAAGTTTCTGGTTGCAGTAAATCTCTGGTGACCTGAGAGCAGACAAGGTGGGAATTTTACATGTTATTTTTTCCACCAGCTTACAGACTATTAAGCTGCCTCGATTGGTAATTTTGAGCTTGAGAAGCACACATGCCACCAAACCATAGACTAAAAATATGGATTACTTGAAACTGCCTTTGGCCATTTTGCAAATATGAGGCAACCGCAAGCCTTATATGAGCACCGCCATGACAGTCAGAGAGAGGGTGCACATTTACACCAAACTCTCTGAAGGAGCAAGTATTTGTGGGGTGCACTACTACCCCTAGTGGCCTACATGAAAATCTACCGAATTGCTCCTACATTTGGAGACTTTAATTTACCTGAAACATGTTTTTGGACTGGAAATCTGGAGGGATCTCAAGGCACACATGGAGCACATGCAAACTTTAGACTCCCAGCTAGACTCAAACTGGCAACGGGCTAACTTTTAGTCAAAATCTCCATCCCCTACACCACCATTCTCTCTTATTTAACATGCTTTTATTTTTAATGTTTAAATTAAGAAAATATAGTCTTCATTGAATTGTAAGTCATTGTAGATGCATAAGAATAAATATCAATATTAAACAGATAACTATATTATGGCCTAAAATTGATACTAAAATATACCCTTTTTCTTTACAGTGAATAGTTACCTGAGAAATTGCTCTTGTTTCTTCTCACTCTCAAAGATATAAAGTTTGTTTTGATACTCAACAGCATACTCCATGTTTCCACGGACCAAGGCTTCATATCTGTAGACAGGAATGAAGATTTATTGATAAAACAAAAATTAAATTGCAATAGGCAAGAATGTTCTGTGTTTGTATACAGTGTCTATATGTTTCGTTATCTTTGTGTGGTATTGACTGCCCACAAGATTGTCTCATCTTTACCTCTGTTTACCGTCCAGGTAGCTGACAGGACAGAACCCCTTCATCTCCACCTGTTGAGGGAACCTGCTCTTCACCTGACCTGCACTGAGCTTTTGAGGGAGCATTGAAGGAGGAGGTAATGGGTAGGGGCAACATGGTGCCACAAATTGCTCAGGGGACTCTAAAAATCTCTTTGTGAGAAAAAAAGGGTTAAATAAAAACCTAAGTGTCATTATACAAAATGGAACAGTGATTACCTCAAGGAATTCCCTACTGGCCATTTTGTAGAAGTGCCCCCTAAACTCTGCTGCCAGTTCCAGTGAAGAATCGTCTGAACAGTCCACCAGCTCATGGCGGAGAGCCAAGCTCACTGGGCAGTACTGGGCAAACTCACCCAGCCGAGACTCCAACTCTTTTGGGGTAATGCACATTCTGTTTATGCAGGCAGCCTGACCTGTGATTAGGATAGAATTGTTGTTCAGATGTACTTATTATGTTCAGAAAAAAGTATGCAAATTTCATTAGTAATAAAACAGCTTCTTGTTATTTGTTTGCATTTACCTTTGCCAATCCTGTTTTGGTGAGCATAAACATGTTGCATGCTAATGCGCACCTCATCGATAATTCGTTCCCTCACCCACCACTTGCTCCTGAGACCATCAATCGGAGTCCAGTTGTGATACTGATTGTGAAAATGTTGCCTGATGGCTTCAATTTCCTGTCTAAAGCTTGAGTTCCGAATGTTTTGGACCTGGGGGCTGTCATGCATGGGGTATGGCCTGTCAGGCAAAGAAGAAAATCATCTTAAATTCATGTCTCATTGCTAGGGGTGTAACAATATATCGTGACACAATAAATTGCAATACAAATACAGTACATATCGTAGAGCTACTGGGAGATATTGTCTAGGAGCTGAAGTGTATTTGCTGCCTGGAGTGATTGTGATTCTAGTCACTTCTGAAACTTCTTTACCTTGTATTCTTGTTTTATGTAATATTTATTAGGAAACAATTATCCTCTACTCACATTTTAAACTAAAAAGACTACAAAATTGTCTCACTCCATCACTTAGAGTAAAAAGATGACTTAAGGTAAATATTGACTTTGCCCCCTAGTGGATAGACGGTATCAAACTATCTCATACAAATCAAACTAAACCCTAGCGTTCTTAACTACAAAGCTGAAATCGTATACAAAATGGAAGGGGTATGCACAATAAGGCTGAGCACCATGTCCCTTAGCCTCCATCTTTCTCATTTTGTGTCATTTAGTCTACTAATAGTCTAAATATCAAAAGTGATGCATTTTCTGATCTTTCAGAACCATTTGGCTGAGGTATACAGATTTGTAGGGGTGTCCCAATTCACAGGATTATATTTTCACTCAGTTTCTAAGGGAATGGCTAAGGGGTAGGGGTGGATGAAAGCAATTTGTGTTTGTGTTTGTCTGACCGAGTATTTCTTTCCCTGTCTCTTAGTCCTCTGCCAAACATGTCCGCTGTGTCCAGTTGCAGTTCGGCCACCAGCATGGGAACAAAGCAGCATTCTAGTAACTCAGCTTGACGTTTGGTAATAGGGAAGCCGTCCAGCACAAACCTGAGGGTCAAAAACATATAACACATAAAAACACCAGACTCTATGAAGTTTATTTGTTGAAATAAAAGAGTTCCTCACCCACGAGTGGTGCAGACCAGGCTCATCAACACCACCTCCAGAGACTGGATGGCCAGTTCATCTGGGACATTCAGACCCTGGCTCAAGAACTGTAGCAACTGAATAGCCAGCTCTGTTTTGGGTTGATTGTTGAGAACACTACGTATTGCATCACCAATCGAGAGGCGCACAAGTCCATAATCACGTGCTAATGCCCGAGAAACTACGTGAACACATTTGTTAGTTATCATGAATGTTTTTAAATTAAAACCTATAAAGTCTCACCTGTGGTTTTCCCTGATTTAGGTGGCCCAATGATCACCAGTTTGATGGGAAGGGAATGATTGGGTTTTGGTTGACGAAGGTATCTGATAGGATTTTGGATGAAGGAGTTCCGTGTCTCCTTAGAGGCAAAGAAGTAGATGAATTTGTGAAAAATGACTGGGAATGTTTCACTGAGAGGGACATGTTGAGGATGGATCAGATCTCCTGCTTCAAGCTATAAAACAAAGAAAAACAGTTGGGTTTTGTCTATCCATTTTAACTGTGTTTGTATAAGGAATCCCCCTCAAAATTGGGAAATTTCACAAATGTTCTTCTGAACAAAAACAATCCAATCTATTTCACCAAAGTTAGTTCTAATACAAAGACTTAGTTATTTCCCCCCCCCCTAGCCCTTCTTCTCTGTTTAATGCATTCATGTGAGGTGAAGGAGTGTCCCAGTTACCCTCTATTGAATGACGAAGTGGTTTGAACCCCTCCTTTCCAATGGAAAGGCTCGACCCACACTTTTTTAGATACCACGAAGGGTATCTAAAATATATAAGTATTTCAGTAGTTTTTTAATTACAAACAACAAGTCAGCAAAAGTAATTTAAATTACAAAAAAAAATGTAACATCGGACATTGCACATTAAATTTACATCTATGTTTCAAATTGTAAAAAAAACTGTGTAATTAATTTCCTGATCCTTCAAAACCACTTTGCTGACCGCTTCATAGGGGTGTCCCAATTCAGAGGGGTATATTTTTCCTGCCTTCACCTTCAGTTTCAAGGGGAAAGCATAGAACCCTAACCTTAACAGGATCCCAGCAGCCGAAAGCACTTGGGTATTTATAGGAGGAATACAGAAGTCTTCTGGCCAGGCTGTAGCTGATTGGCTGGCACATCTGAAAGAGTGATTCTCTGTTTGCCACCAAAGGTTTTATCTCTTTCAGGAGCTGGAACCTCACGATCCGAGGCAAGCGGTCTGTGCTTATGACCACACTGGGGATTTGGTTATCAGTCAGGAGGTCCTTTGAAAAAAAACAAAACATATTCCAGTGGATGATTAGAGCTGGAAGATTTGCAAAGAGCTAGATTATAAACTTTACTAAGAAGAGAAAAGTCCTAATTTTTGTAATCTTACTGTAACACTGGTAAGATTGTTGTCATCCTTCTCAAACCTCTGGCTGATCTCCATCTCTAGTCTTTCTTCTGCAATGGCTTCTGTTTCTTCCTCCTCTGCCTCCTCCTCTTCTACAGGAGGAAACTCCTCCAGCAACATAGCTTCTATATCATTCTGTTCCTCCTCTTCATCCATCTCTTTTTCCTTTACATCCATACTCTCCTGATGGCATAAAAAGCAGTGAACAATGTGGACGAAGATCAGTGACATGGGGTCAGTTCTATAAACTTTATTTTTTTTTAAACCTCTTTGGGTTGAACATTTCTAATATAATACTAGCTGAAAGTAATAATTACCAAGCTGTGAGTTTGGAGTTCAGCCATGAGTTCAGCTCTTCTCTTAGCAATGGCCTGCTCCTGTGGTTTAACAAAGATCAGTATATGTTTTTTTAATTTCCTGTATTCTATGTTTTATGTAGTTATTTGATTAACTATTTAGCATAAAAAGGTTTAGTGCACAGACACAATTTGATAAAGAAATAATCTATCTAAATAAAAAGGGACTAAAAGAACGTGTTTCCATTCTACAATTAAATATTAGACCATTTTTTTTTTTTAGTAATCGCTCACCCTGAGTTCATTCTGCAGCTGGCAGATGAGCCGTGTCTGTTCTCTCTTACGGTCTCTTCTCTCTCTCCAGCGGGTCAGTCGAGCAGGCAGGAGACGCCGCACCACTTCAGACACATCCGCTGACAACACAACTGCTACATCTGGAAACAAGTGATGCTCCACCACGAAGGAAACCTCCTCTTGGCTTTGAGGAAATCCCTCCAGAATAAACCCGGTGGATCTGAATGAGGGCAATCACCAAGATGTATTTCACTATTTCTTACCCGCACAGTGGGTACATTCAAATGAAAAATGGCACATGTACGTTTCCACCCCACTCTTTGTATTTAGTCACTTTTATACTCTCTTAACTATTTCAATATTTTCCTCTCTTTTTTTGTTATTCAGTGCAGTTGTTAACTATAAGGTTTTATTTTTCAGAGTTTTCTGCATTGTGATGTTTTTTCAATCAAATCCAGGCCTCTGACTGTTGTTTTAAACTAACCAAATGAAGAGAATTTGAATCGTTTGTTGTGTGGATTTGTGATTTTTCAACTCGAATCTGTAAACAATCCACAATTTTTAAGTGAAAGAATATTTACTTGAAGGGTTCTTGGTACCACCACTGGAACAGAAGCATCTCCAGAATCTCTGAAGGAAGAGGATCTCCATCCTGCAGGTAAGCTTTTATGGCCTCCTCATCAGCAGTCAAACCATCTTCCTAAGAACCCCAAATCCATAATATGACCACGATGAACACTCAACATAACTCCAAAAGACTCTTACCTCTGTCTGCGTATCGATAAACTCAGCTGTTTTATCCTCTAGAATGGTGCCATCATCTGCAGGGGTTTCGGCACTCTCAGATTGGATCTGAGCATGCAAGAGGCCCTGGAGTTCCTCTGAAGGTTCCTCGGGAGGCTCTGTATCATCTGCTGGTGACACACGTCTCTGGGTCTTTCGCACGATGAGCTCTTGCAGACGCTCTCTGAATTGGATGTGGAAAACTCCCAGTTGTTCTGCAAGCCACTTTCCATGGGTCGTCTTCCCGGATCCTCTCACTCCGAGAACGAAGATACGCATTGCAGGGGGCTAGGTGTGAACAGAGTGTTACTATATTTAAATATTTAATAATTGTGTTTCCTCTACCTGTAGTAGCCGTGTGGTGGAGACGTAAATTTCTGGGTTCTCCACGAAGTTTTCTCTGGCTTCTGCACTGGAGAAGTAATACACTTTGCCTCTGTACTTTGCAGGAAAGTCATCCAGACAGGGCTGTAGGGAGCCTCTCTTCTTTAGAATCACTGGGCAAAAGTGTTTTGTGTCTCCAAGGTGCTTCTTAAAGCCAACTTCCTCCTGATGCCATAACAAACAGTGGAGAGGTATGTTAAAGTGTTATTGTGTTCCCCTTCTGAATGATGTTTTAAGATTTTAAATCGTCAACAGAGTAGTATTTTAGAATAATCCCAATATAAAACAATGAAATAATTCCAATAAAGTAATTTAAATATGTGGAAATGTGTCAATGTAATATGTTTCACTTGTATTAAAACAATCTAACAATTTAAAATAATTTTAATGATTGTCAGCACTAATTGGTATACTCTGTAGTTTCTGAGTGAAATGACATATCCTGTTTGTTTTATTATGAAAACATGACTCCTTACTATATGAAGATGAATAAATGAAATGAATACTAATTACTAGGAGTAATACACTCTGCTCACGATGCGATACATATTTTAATGTCCCTGAAATTCATCACGACCATTGAAACTGTTTATATAATGAACAATTTTAAAATGAGTTTTGCATTAATGTAAGCATTAATGTGATGGAGAGCTATTTTTTTAATCCTGCTTGTTTAAAATATGAGTAAATTTAAATTTTCTCCTAGTAAATATCACATAAAACAAAAATCTATGGTAAAGAAGTTTCAGAAGTGACTAGAATCACAATTACTCCAAGCAAATACACTTCAGCTCCTAGACGATATCTCCCAGTAGCTCCAAGATGCATATGATGTCAATTTTGTATTGCAGTATATTGTGCCACAATCTATTGTTACACCCCTACTAATTACCCACAAAAAATAGTAGAGTAAACACCGCACTAACACAGGGCAGGACTTTATTAATATTTGTAAACTTTTTAAAAAAAGTTATGACTTTCCAACAATATAAATGTCCTTTTAGAGTTTTCTGTTGAAAATGTAATTTTTTTTTCATCAATTTGCTGCAACAAATTCCTAAATTGTCATATGGTGTGACGTAAAAGCTATTTTACCGTAATTGTATTAAAAATGGACTACAAATATTTACACATATGAATAATGACTGCTCTGATATTTAACGTTTCCTTTTGGTCTATTTATGTCCTTCTCTTCAATCTGCCTGCTTATTCGCTTTCGGGGTGATGGGGGTCTACTGGTGCATATCTTCAGTTTACATTCGGTGAGAGGCAGGAGGTACACCCTGGACAGGTCGCCAGTCCATTGCAGATCTTTCAAGATATTTTTGTAAAACGTGAAAACTGTTAGAAATCAATTGAGAACCTTGTTGGTAATTTTCTTGTGTATTATTGATATTTTTACGATATAAAACGCTGTTTTATGTCACAATTGTGAATGTCACACCGTATGATTTTCGTAATCAAAATGCAATCATAATACTCTCACAATGCCTTTGGGGTCATTTGGCTATATTTTGGGAGGATTTTATATGTTTTGTTGAGATATTGGTACAACCTGTGCATCTTGGTCCTCTTCTTCATCCACATCATCTAGTTTCTCAGCCTGTGTCAGCATGTGTATAGTCTCCTCCTCCTCCTCCAGATCAGCACTAGATATAGTCACAGCACTGTACTTGAATGGCTCTAAGAAAACAAACAACGTGTAGTAAGAAAGATATAGCGACTTCCACAATCTGAAAGGCTAAAAAACACAACAGACTCTCCATATGTTGAATCATCTCTTGGAGGATGTCCTGCGGGGTTTTGTTGTTGATTTCAATTATTGCATAGCTGCAGGTTATATTAGACTCCATGCTTTCCCAATCTACCAAGAATTTCATCATCTGTGCTCTGAAGACATCCATCTCAGGCCCATCAGGAAAGCCATTTTCCCATACTGCTGGCAGAAGGGTCTCTGAACACCAAAATATACACAAAATCTATGTACTCTCCAGAAGGCACAAAAAGTGCTTAAGAGATAAAGCTTTAGTCTGCTACACACCTTTATCCTTCAGGGTGTGGTATTCATCAGATTTAAAAGAAGTCTCTGTAAACGTATAGTTTTTGAGTATGGTTTCCATAGATTACAATTTGTAAAATATTGAATGACGTCCAGTACTCTTCGTTTGTACTGCACCTGTTTCCTCAAGCACTGTTTCCAGTTTGTTTCCAGTAGGGTCTGAATCTGTATTGGAGGCCTCAGTCTGTTTCCTGCAAACAAGCATGAAAACATTGCTGAAAACCAATATTCTTCTATTTTGAAAACAAACCACCAGCTTCTTCTCTAAGTACACAGTGTCTTATAAAGGTCTTTTTAGCTGTGTGAACATTTTAATGTAAAGTACTAAAAAGTAAAATTTGTCGTACAAAGCACATTTTATTTTATAGAAACAAAACACATTTGATTGAATTTGAATTGTATTTTATGACAGATCAGAAATTGTGTATAGCAAAAGTTTCTGATGATTTGTAAAAATCTGAGATTTTTTAAGCTACACTCCACTCCCCCAAGATTAAAGTTTTACCATTTTTATTATATTCAGCCAAATCTGCCAAAAGGCCTTTTAGAATAGCTTAGCATAGATCATTGAATCTGATCAGCAGTGATTAAATTCAAAATGCTTTCCGTTTTAAAACCATAATTTTCCTATTTAAAACATGATTATATAATAGCATCGAATATATTTTATAATTTTGAATCTAAATCAGAGTCAGTGTTCTATGCCATGCTAAAAGTACAATCTCCAGATCTGAAAAGTCATTAAACAGTCAAAATAATAAGAGCCAAAATGGTAGGACACTACTTATTATCTATGGGGGAGATGTAGATGTCAAACAAAAATGGAGTAATCATTTAAGTTTTAAATTAATAAAATTCCCAGCTAGCATATTGCTATGATCCTGTTACCACGTGGTCAGGTAAACATTGGTCTTGCTTCTTTTGGAAATGTGACCTCTAGTGACAAAAATGATAAAATGTATCTTTAATTTTAAAAATGCCAAGCATTTTCCTTACAATGCTTCAAGATCTTGTTTTAGGCTTTCATTTTGTAGGCGAGTTAGCACAGTCCGATCCACATCTGCTTTATTCCGTTCATAAATCCTGGTCAGAACAGTCCTTCCTTCAATAAACATGCAACATCATATAACATAATGTTAGTGAATTTTTCTAAAAATCAGAGTTCATATCTTTCTCTCACCCTCCTTGTTGTCTTTCAGATAGAATATGATTTCAGGAGTGACTGCTCCATGTATTTCCTCTGGGGTGATGAACTGTAATCTGCTGCTGGGAATGTCCAGTATCCAGCCCCTCATCTTGGAGTCAGCGTTCACATCTTCAGCCTCAATCTACCAGTCCACAAGCACTTATTAAATTTATTTTACTGCTATTTGGAGCAGTAAAAGGCAGGTAAGTGGTTTACTGTACCTTTCTTACAAGCTTCTCCAGTGCCTCTAAATAGATTTCCAGAGGAGCTTTTACTGGAGAGGCTGCTACTTCCTTCAGAGCATCCTCAACAAAAGCTTGAACATCAGGGTGATTTTCTGTCACTTCCCTTTCTGGCAAAATCACAAATCAATACATTTATAGGCATACAAATTTATATTTTTAAAACTGTATAGCTACATTTTAAAAATACATTGTTTCAAACACCTGACGTAAGCATGACCTCCATCTCCATCTTGGTCCTTAGATTGTCCAGTCCTGCGATCGTGGCTTCTTGGCGCACATTTTCCAACATTTCTTTGGCGAACGTTGCCAAAGCTTGGTTCATCACTTCCTCAAGATCCACGACTGTAGCCCCATAATGCTCAGCTAGGAGTTTACACATTGTGCTCTTTCCTGAGCATTCTGGACCAATCACTGACACCCTACAGGGCACATGTGGTATGATCGGCAGAAGGTAGCATCGAGGATTCGCAATAAACTTCTGCAGAGCTTCCAGAGATGAAAGGATATACATCTTATCCATGAACCTGGTGAAAAGAAAAATCTTATCAAGTTGCAGTGCATAGTACACTTTTAAAATAATAAAAAGTATTTTTTATGAAAATATGCAATGTCTATCTGTTCTTGGTTTTTAAGACTAGATGTGATGGAAGCGACCAATCGATGCGGTTTTGGGATCTTGTATGATGACAAAACACTTGTCTGTAAGCTGCCTTTGATTGAAAAACAACAGAAACTGGAGGGCTGGGAAGTTTGTGCATAAACTTTGATGGTGGCCTGTGAAAGTGGCGTTTAAAAGTATTTAATGAGCAAAATGGAATGGTAGCCAAGATAGATTTTTGGCGAGATATATAGCTATGGAGGCGTCACTGATATTATAAAAAGGTCCTTTATGTCAATATAGGTAATATAAACCAACCCGCAATTCTATATGATTTTCCTTAGCTGTGAGACTACATACTGATTTGGTTGCTAGGGTAAATAGTCAGGTTGTGATGGTGGAGTCAGTGACAATGTAATCTTCCCTCTGTTCCTATAAGTTATGCAAACCAACCCCCATGTTTTTATCACTTACCAAAACTGAGATAGGATTCAGAAAATTTGGTTGCTATGGTAAACAGTTTGGCTGGTAGGGAGCTTTTGTTACTATGATTAACATAAAACCAACCCCCTTTTCTTGTTACAAGTCAATGGTAAAATTGTAACCCTTTCTAGAGGTTCAAATACTTTTGCATAATTGTTCCTGTTGGCCTGTTTGAAGTTTCTATGAGGTTTTTGTTTGCGTTACAAACAACGATTATTTCAAAGGACAACTTTAAATAACTTAATAAAGATGATTTTTTTTGGAGGGTCAGTTTCGAGAAGGATTTCTAGTCACCGGGTCATTCGAAGTCTATTTTCATGTGTTTTTTTTATATAACAAGAACGTTTCTTTTCTCTTGGATGTAGAATCTAACCATAAGGTATGATGGCACATATTATTATAAAACATTATGGTTTTCCAAGCTGAAGTTCAGTCAATCAGATGATTGTCATCAATCTATAATGATGGTGTTCAAGCAAAAGATGACGAAAACGAGTAGAAAATGTGAGACTGTAGTTTTTTCCTGAAAATATTCATGTTACAGCAACATTGTACTAACCCCACAGAAAACTCTATTTTGCCTTTAACGGTCCTGCCTTCTCTGAGAGCCACTGGACAGTAGCAGGACCAACGACTTCTTTGCCAGTTAAATCCTGGTGCAACGTTCCTAGAGGAAGCCAGCGTCCGAAATAGCTCCTCCTACAAATACAGATATGATGAGATGGTTTATAAAGATAGGGTTGGTTTACAAAAGGGTGCTCAAAAAGTATCTCACAGAGTCCATCTGATCGTCAAACTCTGTGCCCTCTGTTGCCATCAAACACACAGGTAGGGGTGGACTCCGCACTGCCATGACTTCCAGACGAGACATGACCAACTACAGACATACACATAGGGACATCATGTAAATATTTACTTTGTCATATCGTATTTAATTCTGTTTGTGACCTGCCACAGAATCTTTTTTACAAGCTGTTCTGCCAATTTTTGCCAATGTTTTAATTCAACAATAGATTTCTTGGTCATAACTACCACTTTACACACTAGATTAGCTTAGATTTATGGTATCAGTTATAACCATGCTCACCCACCTCAAAGAGCTCCTCTGGATTCATGTTTCCATCCAGCTCAAATAAACATGAGGGATTGTGATCAGCCATGTAGTCCTACAGAAATATAACTGCAAATAATGCTTTTGTTTCATGGTGGATGAATGCACTACATGCGTGAGAGTTAAGATTACCACTAGAGGCCCGAGGACGCTGTTCTTGTACTGCAGGATTCTGCTGGTGGTGTTCTCTGGATAATTCTCACTCACTCTTACTAGCTGTGAGATCATGTCTTTCTGTAACTCTATGTCAGGGATCTAAACAGATTTATTATGCATATTAATCAGATTAATCAGCCCTATTGCAGTGTAACAGGTAAATTATGTTCAGCTCATTTAACAAATGAAACGGATAACAATTGTGTAAAATAGTGTAGCGGCCAATGAAATAACAACCTAACAATACCTCCTCATCCTCCAAACTCTCCATTTCACCTTCGTCCTCATCTTCTACGTAGCTGTTTTTCAGGTCTTTCCTTGCAGGATCCCACTTCTCCTTTGGGAAGACAATACCTGTCTCTGGGTGCTGCCGCTCTTCTGAAAGTCTGAGGATCAGATCTTTGTCTGCACACTGCACATGTGAGATTATTGAGTTTGCACAGGAACCTATACAAAACTAGCACAAAGTTAGCATTGATAATTCGTACAGAAACGTTGTTGGCCTGTGAAATTGGTTGCCAAGGTAGAAGGTTTGGTTGCTATGGAGAAGTAAGTGACATCATACAAAGTTCCTATGCCAATATGAGTGATCTGAACCAATACCCATGTTTCTTAGATTTTTCTTAGCTGAGATAGGGCTTGATAAATGCTTTTTTTAAACAGTCTGGTTTCTATGGAGAGATTAGTTACAATATTGTGCTCTCTTTAGCACTATAGATTGGATAAACCAACTCTAATGTCTTTATCATTTACCAAAGCTGGGATAAAATTCAGAAAAATTGGTTGCTAGGGTAAACAGTTTGGTTGCTAGGGAGCTGTCATTAATGTCATAAAAATGTAATTAACAAACAAACACCCTACATTTCCCTACCCCCATTTTCATTGCTTGGTATGTTCTTGTACAGACACATAACCTCTAGTGTGGTTAGTTTTGTGGTAAGTTTCTAGAAGGTTTTCAGTTTGAGTTACAGCTTTACAATGTTTGATCCCATGTTAAGTCAATGGAAAATTTTCCAGGATTCTCAGCATTTCTCAGAATTCCTTTAGTGGTGCCTTTAGTAGTAGCAACCCTAGTCAGACTAGTTTGGAGGTCTCTGCAACTTTGGTGGCTCAAATGGTCTAGGAGGAGATGTGTTTTGTCCCAACCAAACGACGAATAACAATATGTTGGTTTTTACAAGCCAACATAATGAGCACATTAGAATCTGAGAAGTATAAAACCTTGATGTTGATGATGAAATCTGGAGGCAGTCTTAGGGTTTTAATCAAGTCTATTTGCTCAGGTATCTTCATGTGCTCTTCTGACATCGATGGCAAACATGTGATCACATAACCTGTTTAGAAATGTGCAATTTATTAAATGTTTCAAAGAAGCACTTTTCACTGATGATTTTGTGCCATACCCTTACCATAATGTTCAACATCAGGCGATTTTAGCCGACCAACAATTAGCTTCACCACCATCTCTTCAGGAACAGCTTTCCCTTCAGCTAGAATGCGGCAAATCTGAAACCAATACATTTATCATTAAAGAGAACTTCATACGTTACCATCAATAAATCTGATCACTGGTGACAAACACCTGCTTTCCATGCTCTGTCTCCTCGGTGATGTGGTGATTTAGAAGGTCTGTATCTAAATAGAGAATAAAAATAGGTATTTTCCAGTGCAAATGACAGTGAGTGTATCTTATGGAACACTTAGTAATTTACCATCAATCAGAATACAATTCCAAATCTTGGCCAATTTTCTTCCAAGAGTGGATTTCCCAACACCCTGAAAACACACAACAGACAACCGACAGGAAGTCAACTATTTAACCAAAACCCCTGAAAAAATGGCCACCTTTGCCCATCTCGTACTTTGACAGACTCCTCCTAGAGATTTTATCTCTTTCTCCAAACTCCATCAGTGTTATCTTAAGGCTTATGGGATTTTAAATTGCAAGGCTTTTTTGACTTCATGGCGGTCGTCGAAAGGTGCTATAAACAGGAAATTGTTAATAACTCAGGTCAAAAATGTTGCCATAAACAGGAAGTTGTTAATAACTCAGGTATGCAAAATCTGATATGGTTCAAATTTGCCATGCATGGTAAGGGTCTATGTCTGAACAAATTTATAAAGCATCCCACACTGTGTGAGAAAGCGCCACCTATATAGTGCTTTTATAGTGCTATTTTAGAGTGTGTTTAACGGACATGTTTGAAATCTGGAACAATTATGTAAGGAACCAAGATCTACAAAGGTTCAATTGAAGCAAGTTTACAAAATCGACAGGAAGTCCCATGTAACATTTTCTTGTAAAATTCAGGCTTTGTACCTGAACAAGTTCCTTCTAGAGATTTAATGTTATCACCATCAAACTCTGGCAGTCTCATTTAAAGACCTCTACGATGTTAAATTATGAAGCTTTTTTGGCTTTGATGAATGGTTCAAGCTTTGCAGTCTGCTGAATTTCAATGTTTTGACAAGAAAGAGATGCTCGAGCCCGTTGATCGCTGCTTGCAGCTGTAATGCTGAAACTAAATTTAAATTGTTTATTTCCCCAATATAGTACAATTGTGTATTTTCAGAGGCTCGTGTGACTATTTTTGTGAAATTGTGATGTGATGAACTGGGCATTCATGTTTTAATGCACTCCAGAGTCAAAAATGGCCATGTTTTGAGACTGTATAAAAGATAAATTCATAAACTTACTGGCTTTCCAATGATGATAAAACACGCTGGTTTGGAGAGCAGAATTTCTCTTTCTACTTCATCCTCGATGAGTTTATCCAATAACGGGCAGTTGGGCGCTTCAGAGTTAGCCGATAACATTTTACCTGTTCAAAAGATGTTTAGCTCTGAAATGTACTCGTTGTCCTCAAAGTATTAATTTGTTGACAACTGTAGGGCGGATAAACGGATTTAAGCTGACTTCCTTAACGTCCATCTCGCGTTGGACGATGTCATGGCAACCAGCACACAACACTAACCGGAAAGAGAATAGACTGTATTCAAATATATATGTTATATTAAAATATATTTTTTTTATTATAGTTTTGTTTACGACGTCTGTCTGAAACTGTACATTATGCCCAAAAGTTATGAGCTTACATATACATTTCTTCTCAGACATTTCTTCTCCATATACCCATAGGTTAAATTGTATCTAATCATTTCATCCACTGGAGGTCGCACTTGCACAAAATGTGTTTATGTGTGTGTGTTTTACCTTAATAAAACTGGAAAGGCTTGTCTGGCGTCTTATTTATTTGTGTAGATAAACCTCAAATTCCTGACTCTTCAGACAACGCGTGTCCTGTGTCTGTTTTACATTGACACAGCGCAATTTAATGTTGTACCCAGACCACAAGCAGTAAGCAGCATAAACAAAAGTGTATCAACCTACTCTGACAAGTTAATGGGATTTTACCTTGCAAGAAACAAAGGGCCCTCACGTGTGTAATAAGAGTTAATTCCAAGTGTTGCACCAGCAAGGCTGGTATCCCTGCTTTTTAAATATGGTTTCTATAACATAAATTAGGGGTGGCACGGTGGCGCGTGGGTAGCTTTATTATTTATCAAAACTGTTCAAAAATTGGTTGCTATGGTAAACAATTGGTTACTATGGAACTATGTTTCATATTTCATTTCTAATGACCGTTATAAGTCCATGGTAAATAATTAACCCATTCTAAATCCCGGAGTTCAAATAATGGTAGGTTCTTGCACAGACTGATAACCTCAACAAGAGTGGACGTTTCTATGAGGTTTGAGTTACAGCTTTACGAAGTTTGACCCCATGTTGAGTCTATATAAATATCCCATTAATCAAAATGATTTCGCATAATTCCTTAAGTGGCACCAGTCTAAAAAGATATAAGAACCCGAGTCAGAGTTGGTGGCTGTAGCTCGAATAATCTACAGGAGGAGATTTGTTTAGAATTTTTGTGGCTTTTACAAGCTCACTAAACACACACGTGGAACTATTAGCACAGAAAAAGTCAGCAGTGCATCAAAATACTTTCTCTATAAATATCCTGTCCAGTAGTAGCTCGTTAGACGGGTGACGTTTGTCTGGTAAAAGCGATGGCTGAGATAAGATCCAAAGAATTCCAGCGACCGCAAGGGAGGGACGTATGCGTGCGCCTGCGGCAACAAAGAAACACGCCGTCCACTCTCAAGTCGGATTAAGATTCGTATTGAGTAGCTCAATATTCTCAATCTGCTCTCAATAGAACTATTTAGAAGAACGCTTTCTAATTTCAAGCGTTTTACACGTGTATTTTTTATTTCCTGAACGCGTGGGTCTAACCTTGGTTCTGGACTGCACCAGGAACACGGTTGTCAATTAACCCAGGACAGTTTCAAACAGGCCTAGGTCATTTATTCAGTATTTCAGGTATTTAGAGAACTCATTCGTCTTAATGCGGTGACTGTTGGGTCTCGGCAGGAAGTGATAAGTTTGCAGTCTCTATAGCCGCTGGAAAGCTGATGTTTACCGGGTGCTTCACCTCACTGAGCTGCCGCAATGTTGTCAACCGGAGCGGGAAGGAGACTGGAGAGCCGGGTGAAAAAGCTGGAGTGTCTCATCAAGAACCAGCAGTCAACGTTGAATTTGGAGAGTTTGCTGGTAAGTTCATGAGAGACTCGTGGAACAGGAGCAAACGTGTTCGTTTTGGACACAAACGGCAGTGGAAAAGAAAAAGCATAGCTTTACTGCTTTTTCATTCATTTTACAGATTTTATTTTTTTAATATAAATAACACTAGGGTGTGGGCTTTTTTTAGAAGGACAAAATATATCCGCCTAAGCAACCTCTAATAAAATATATTTTATTGCTCCATTTTATATCCAGGACAAACACACAATATTGTTTACAATATAGTGTACTTATTATATTCGTGTTTTAATATAAATATTTTAAAAGTAAATGACTTAATATTAAGAGAAAGCTCATTTTATCACGTTATCATCACATTTGTTTATTTGAACATACAAAAAATTAGTGTTGTACAAAATACATTTTGTACTTCTGTTCTTGAAAGCAAAACACCTCTTTGCCTTTTCTAAAAAGTGCTATAAATAAGTCGTGCCTGTCTGAGTCTATCTTGGATCTGTTCCTTGTGAAAAGGGTCAAGAAGAGCCAAATTAAGCATTAGCCACATCCAATTACCCAAATCTTCTTTTCGTACCAAAAGGTGAAAAGAACTTTTTTGTCAACCTGTCTTCACTCAGAAAAAAAACAATCAAAGCTAACCTATTGTAATATTATTTATTAAAGAGTGTATAAAAACCTTTGTTTTCAACTATATTTTTTATTTCTGTCAAAGTTAATGTAAACGTTTTTAATGCAAATTTTTTAACATTAACGAACCACTCACCTTACCACGTTACAATCACATTTGTTTATTTAAACATACAAAAAAATGTAGCTTTGTACTTTTTATCCATACTTTTTGTCCTTCTATTCTTGAGAGGTCACAGGGTCTGAACCATCCTACCGTCACAAGTTCTTGCAGTCCAGAACCCTGTGTTCAGAAAATTAACAGTGTATAGTTGATTAGTCAACGACAGCTGGAAAATCTCTCACCGGAACTTTCTCATTCACTGTTCCTGGCTGGTGGAATTCTCTTCTAGTCCCATTCAGAAAAACCCAATCGGACTTTCACTTTAAATTTTCTTTTTTGTGAGCTCTTACATGCATAAACAAATAAATTGCTCCAAAGCACTTGATTATTATTAACCTCATATATGACCCCCCCCTTTTTATAAACTGCTTGTTGTGTTTTTGCATAAAATGCAAATATATGTAAAGTTTAAGAAGTTGAATTAGTGTGCGCTACAGTCACAGACCACACAGTAGAGATGCATAACAAGATTATATGTTTACAAAAGCCCAAATCCACTGTTTATTCTGAACTATTAGTGTTTCTATATTATATACAAGAACTAGACCTTTATACTCAATTATGCTGCAAAACACCCATGAGGGTTCATTAAATGTTGGGTGTATAAACAAACAAATGGTCGTTTGCCCCAAAGGTTTATGGTAATGTTCTTATCTCTGATCAGTTTGTTACCAACATAGCCTCATTTACGAAAATGTTGCTAGATTTTGATAATGTGTCCAAAAAAGCATCAAATGAAGTTATTTTTACAAAATGCATATCATTAGAGGACATATCTTCAGGAAGACATGGCACTTGTTTATTCAATGGCGAACCTTGGGTGAAAGTTGAGCACTTGTCAAGCAAGCTTTTCAAGGTAAGAAAGACTAGAATGTGAGCATCTATTATCACAAGCCATCAAGGAGTGAAACCTCTTTATCTTCTTACACTGAATTCTTCTGTGCCGGAGAAAACCTTCATTCCAGACAATAATTAAGTTTTTTAGCTGGATTGAAAAAGTTGGCACTCCCTGCTTTCAATAGTGTGTAGTTAGCTGTAATGCCCAAAGGCAACATTGTTGCAATTCAGATTATTTATGTGCATAAATTAGTTATTTCAATTGATCAGAAACAGAGCAGGGTATGTTTGAGAAATGCATTTGATCATAACCTCATAATTTCACCATACATAATACATGGAAACCGTGGATTGCGAAAGAAAGATCAATTTGTCATTGCTTTCTGATGCATGATATAGAGGATTTGCACATGTGCCAAAAGCCAATTCATGCACTAGTTTGATGCACATAAGCGAAAATGTATTCTGTGATTGACCGCTCGAATCCTTTTTTCAAAATTCACCATTTGGTGTCGAGTTTTGTGATCACATTCATTTTAATTTGAGCATGTAATCGTTATCAGAATAACTTGAGAGTTAGGAAGTTTCCATATTAAACGCAGCCATTTTACTGCTGTTCACTCTTACTGAAGGGGGCGTTGCCAGGTTGAAAGGTGATCAATGCAAACTGTCTATTGTAATAATGAAATGATGGACAGAGTGGCTCAATTTAACAATGGGAGGCTATTTTCTTTTCCATCAATGTTGCCTCCATTGTGTCTGTACGAGGTGATTATACAACTGGTGGAAAATGATGTGATGTTATAACTCGGGTGAACGCTCCATTGATGGAGCTTGATGGGTATCTATATATAAACACTGGAGGTAGGGCCAATTTATTTTTGGTGTCTCTGTGTGTGCGTGTCATCATACTCTGACTTTGGAGGGTCCAGGGAAAGACCCAACTAAATCCTTGCTGGTGCACATTCATTGCGAAACATCCACACACTTAAATGATTAGCGAAGCTTGCTAACCAAATTCTCGGACCATGGCTCAAATGACTTTATTTCTCATTCATGCCCTAATGATATCAGTACCAGAAAGGGGTTATGATGCTAGAATTTTTGTGAGACAGCTTTTTTTTATTCTTCATTTGCAAACTTCCACTGTCCTGAGTTGGTACCAGGGGAAATGTCGTACAGGAAGCTGAGTCACATCCTTCAATTGAGGAGAGAGATAACCAGCTCCAGCTTCCTATTTCAGTCTGTGTTTGTGAAGTGACTAGTTGCTCAAAGGAAACGCGGCATTGTTGGTGGGGAATATGTGTTTACTTTTCAATAGGTTCATTAATTTCGATTACAGAAGCCAAATTCATGAGGCACAATTTTAAATAAATAATTCAAATTAAACACTGTTTAAAAATCTCTATTTAAATTGTTTTGTTGAAGGGGGACCTCAGATGACAAATACTGCTCTAGGTGTTTGAATGGGAATGTGGAATAGCCACGATATAATGATGAAAATCCTTTTGCTGGTTTTGAATTACCTTAAATATCTTAAATCATTTTTTAGTGTCCTCTTTATGAGTCTTGACCGAGGCTTTTGAAAAACATGACCTTGTCCCCTGCTGTTATCTACAGTGGGTAAATCTGTCATTTTTCCCAGGCAGTCTATTTCCTCTGCTAAATGGTGGAGTTGTGCTGGAATTGGATGTAAAGAGGAACAGAATAGTCTTTCTGTGCATCTCAATCCACACAATAACCACACTTTGAGCAGTCTTTTTTTTTACAGCAAAATAAAATAGTTACAAGTAGTTTTTATCTTTTACAACAATCAAAATTATTCCCCAAAAAAGAAATCTCTTGTCAAAACATTGTGAATTGTATATAAAAAAACAGGTGAATCTTTCATAAACATTATACACTGTTTTTGTGCTATTTTGAGCTAGAACTTTGAAAAACACAAGCAATCTGACCGGTCTTGCACTTCCAATTATTATCATCATCATCCCTTCTTTTCACCACTAGGTGGCACTGATTCCAGGTCTAAAAAAGGAAACTGAAAGACGATTGCACATTTTGTCACATTTTAATTTTAATTACCTTGCAAATCTGTCATAACTCTATTATCAAAACATAACCTTTTTGAAACCTACACATTATATTGTAGGCAACTCAATATACACATTGTAAATAACTAGGCAACTGAACAACTGTTGAGGAGGAAGTAGTGTGTCCAAGAACATGAACACTTTTCCCCTGGACACTAATAGTATTTTTCCCCTCTACAAAACGAGTAATTATGATAAAGTTACAGAGAAAGCATTTTTATTTACAGACTGATGATTCAGTTAACTTTAACGTGAAGGGGATTGTATATTGACCTCACAGAGTAGGCCAGTTGCCTGCAACCAAAGACGGCCCACTAAGTTGATTGAGACTTAATCCATAACTCAATACAGAAAACTCTGTAAGCAAGGTTTAACTGAAAATGCAGTACTATTTATCTTAAACACTAAAGATGCTAACAGCTACAATACAATGCTACATTGTGGAAAGAGAGACAAATGAGCTGTGGGGAGGGGAAACAGAAAGGCTTGAAGGGGCCAAGTGGCTCTTTGAGAGTCCTAAGCAGAAAAGAGGCCAAATGTCTGACAGCAACTTCATTTAAAGAGTTTGTACATTCCAGTTTGTGATGTAACTTCCTGTTCTATCTCAGAAATTAATCAGACAATAGGTTATAAAAGTATTTTATCGTTTAACACATTTCTGGACATGATTAACGATTCATGTAAGAGCGTGATTTATGGTTATCTACAGTAAATGGGAGAAGATAATTTTCTACTATTTCACTGATTCGTTCGTAGCTTGTTTTGATTCTGTAATGTGTTTTTCTAAACAAGCTAAAAAGATGTTTGATTCGCATTCATAGAGAACTTGAATCGCCCCCTTCTCATTAAATGGTAGGGGAAACACTGTAGGGGTGTAGCCATGGAAGCCCTGCAAAGGCCTCCTTATAAACCCTGTATGCTTATTGGCTAATCACTTTGTCTTCTATCCACCATGGCAACCCACATGTCATCCGGAGGGATGCTTCGGACCGATATAAGTCTTGATATGGCGTCTAGGGTCACTCTTGATAATTTTGGTTTGCCTAGCTTAAGGTATTCATTAACAAAAAACCCACATAACATTTCTGCCAGCCGGTTTGGACGCTCAAGTTGCCCCATTGCGTTTGAGCTGTCTTTACTGTTGATCTCTGGATTAGCTGTTTGTCCTCTTCCAAGTGCACCAAGAACCCTCATTAACCTTTTATGTAGGGAGCTATACTTTATGATGTTGGCTTGAACAAATGGAGGAGTTTTTTGGCTCTGGAATGTTGGAAGGGGGGGGATTATGTGTCTTCTGTGTATTTTTAGCACTGCAGTGTCACTGCGTTTGTTTGAAGGGGTATCTGAGGTCATTTCTAGGATCATGAGTCAGTGGCTATTAAATTCTTTATAAAGTCATCCATCAGCTAAATAACAAAAAGGATTTTTTTTTTAAAAGTTGTTTTTTTTTTTTACAAGAAAATGAACTAGGAAATAGTTTATACAACTTTAATATCAAACTATATGTTTTATTTAATTTAATTTTATTTTATTTTGTACTTTTTCCTCTGCAGGATTCAGTAACTGCTCTGGCCCTGGATCTGAACCATCCGCCTCTGAGGAAGAACAAAAACATAGATGCCTTCTTAAACAGATGTAAGTATCATGATATGACATTATTTTATACAAAGATTTAGCCGAATTAAATCATTAGTTTCATATTACTACATGATATTCCTTGAATATTTGGACATCAGAAGTTTGAGGTTTTGTTTTATGATTGCATTGATTGATTAATTCACATTGCTCATTTCCTGTGTAGACACTGGATTGCATAACCTCTCTAAGGGTGTGATTAGTTACTTTAGAGCGGGAAATTGTTTAACACAAAAGATTTGTGAAATTCAGAGGAAAAACTCATATGACGACAGGAAATCATACAAAAGCGTTTGGAATTTATGACACATTTACTGACTGTCCTCCCTTTCAAGATTGCCAGTGATTGTCATTTAACATTAAACAAATACTCCACTGTTACCTTTCTTTTTAACACAGCCTCCATCTCCAACCGAGATAATAAGTAGGTTTGCCATTTTGCAATGTATTAAAAACAAGTTCAGGATCGAATAACTAAAAGAGGCTACAATAACATATTCTTAAATTTTGAGTTCTGACAGTCAACAATACACTTACTATTATGATGTAAGAGATCCTTAAGAAAAAATGAGAAATTGAACCTCAAACCAAAACAAATAGGTCATAAACATGCAAATATCCTTAGGTTAATAGATTAATCACATGGAAACACAATTAAATATT
The DNA here is from genome assembly GCA_007224835.1 of Danionella cerebrum. Classification (NCBI taxonomy): domain Eukaryota; kingdom Metazoa; phylum Chordata; class Actinopteri; order Cypriniformes; family Danionidae; genus Danionella; species Danionella cerebrum. The sequence continues at coordinate 174,995 of SRMA01025127.1, forward strand.
TTACGTTTATTAACAGATTTGAACAGACTGAATATAAAACATGTGTAATATAAAAACAATGTTTTTTTATTTTTTTAAATAAAACAATATGTTTACATTATAATTCAATGAGGGACAGCTTTGTTAAATATCTGACTTCACAACAGCGCACACTCTGTTTAAAGCTTAAATTTGTAACAGTCCAGAAACCTCTCAAATAAAGTACAAATGCATGAATGTTAAACAATAAACCTGGTGTGAACAAGAAACCACACAGATCTCTTTTATAGTGTGAATACAGAACTATTCAATTCTTTTATTATTACCTTTTTTTTCCTTGTGAGCAAACAGGATAATGGTGCCCCCCTAGAGCCATTGATGCCCTATGCAGACGGCTTTTCTTTGCGTTCAGTGAGCGGCGCTCACTGAATTTTTTTAATCCTGCTGAGGCTTCATATTCAACATTGTTACTCGCTTAACAACATTTGTTTCAATGCCACCAGGAGTCACGCTTGAAAATTTTCAGTGTTAGATATTTCCAAAAAAACTAAAAATACAAAATAAACAACTATTACTAATACAATAGAATTACAAACCCTAAAATAATTTGGTTGTCAGTAGAAGTCGCTGTGTTTAATGAGTAACCATATGGCAAATACAAATATGGTGGATGCGATGATGTCATAATAATGCGATAATATTTCAATAAGATTGTAGATTTTTTACATGTTTCCTGAGACAAGACTCTGTAATACCTCACTTTAGATGAAAAGGCAGTGGGCCACCTCAGAGAGCTTCAAGTGAAGCTGGATGATTTCGACAGAGTCAAGCTGATTGGTCGAGGAGCCTTTGGAGCCGTCCAGCTGGTGAGTGCGTGTCAGAAAGTGTGTTGTGTGTTTATGCGAGAGTCAGCTCCTGTTATCTAAACCGTGTCTCCTCTCCAGGCAAAGGCTTTTGTTTTGGTGCTAAAGCCTGTGAGGCTTGTACAAACTTGTTCTGCTTGCTTCGATCTACCTGCAGCAACACAGACCATGCAGGCTTTTGTTTCCTAACGAACATGATTCACTCTTTTCAGGAAATATTAAACTCATGTTGATTTATTGTGTACACTGTAAAGATGAACCCGTTTAGTCAAAGATGTGTTTGTTAAGCACTTATTTCTAGAAAGACTATTAACATGTGCATGTGTGTTTAGGTTCGACACAAAGCCTCACAACAGGTTTATGCCATGAAGCAGCTAAGCAAGTTTGAGATGGTGAAGCGTTCAGACTCTGCGTTCTTCTGGGAGGAGCGTGACATCATGGCATTTTCCCAAAGCCCTTGGATAGTTCAGGTGGGGCTCCCTTTCATTGTACTGCACGTTATTTTCAGCTACATCAGCATTTTACAACTTATTGCAACATTCCAAGTTGTCTCAATTCTATTGTGTTTTAAAAATTTGGAAGCCCTATTTAATTATGTTTTTATAGTTTAAGACTATTTGATCTGTGTGACATTCCAGTTTTGCCAGCTAAGCGTGGTTTAAGTCAGAACATAACAGCATAGACATTGCCATTAGTGCTACTCTGGCATGCTATGGAATTCCAGTGATGCTTCGTTGATGCTAAGAAGCCAAAAATGTGTGCAAAAAATATTTCCCACACCATTATGGAATACTTTAAATTGTGGTCTTTGCATTTGATTTTGCAGTAATAATTGAGACGTATCTAGTGGAAAAACCAGCATGAGACGCTCAAGCTGTATTTTGGAACATGGTTGCTGCTGTTAGCTGGTAATTAGCATAAACCAGGTACCCAGTTCCACACTTCCCCCAGACTGGCTATAAATGGTATTGTAGCCAGTGTTGTGTCCTACGAGACTTTACTACCATGGTTTCATTCACTGCGTGCTAGCAGGTCATGCTGTAACCTTGATTATTTGTAAACATCGATTACCTCCAAACAAGTCGTGGGTGAGGAAGGTTACCATTTGCTCCATTTTTGTCAGTTTTGGTGCATATTATCAGGTCGAAATCCACAGTGCTCTGGACTGATGAGTCAAAATGTAAAATATTCCGCTGCAACAGTCTTGCCTAATACTTTTGCACAGTACTGTATTTCTGTATTTTTAGATGCAAATCTCACATTTTCTATTTGAACAGCTGTGCTGCGCATTCCAAGATGAAAAGTACCTTTATTTAGTGATGGAGTTCATGCCTGGTGGAGATCTGGTGACACTAACCAGTAACTATGACATACCAGAAGAGTGGGCTCGATTTTACACAGCAGAGGTGGTGCTGGCACTGGATGCCATCCATTCACTAGGCTTCATCCACCGAGACATCAAACCCGACAACATGCTGCTAGACCGCAATGGACATTTGAAGCTGGCAGACTTTGGAACATGCATGAAGATGGACTCGGTGGGTTTGAGATTTTGTGATCCTTTCTTCATGAGCTCTTGGATTTTGCAAGTTTAGGCTTGATGAACCGTATTAAAAATTATTTTTGAAGCACTAATGTTTGACAGGAAGTATCCAAAGTGCATCTTAAAGCATCCACTTAGAGCACAGTAGAAACTAAATGACTTGGTTAAAAAGTACTCAAAGATTCAACATTGGTAATATTGTCATGTGACCTTCAACCCTTATAGAAAGCAATCTGCAAGTTTATTATTTATTATTTATTATTTATTCTTGAACTTTTCAAGTGAAGATTGTTATTACTCTATTGGTGAAAGCTCTTGGTTTGGTAAGAGAAGATCAGGGCTGCCATCTTGTGGGGAGTTTTTGTACTCTACGTGTTCTTCCAACCTTTCACAGTTTTTAAAAAGTTTTTGATTGTAAACAGAATCAGATCATTTGCATTAGTTGAACCAGTGTTTATATTGGTAGTAGTAACAACAGTGTGTCTCTCTAGTCAGGAATGGTGCGCTGTGACACCGCGGTTGGTACTCCTGATTACATCTCACCGGAGGTTTTAATGTCACAAGGGGGAACTGGTTACTATGGCCGGGAGTGTGACTGGTGGTCTGTTGGCGTTTTCATTTATGAGCTTCTCGTGGGTAAGGTGTGCTAAATCTACCTGGAGGATCTGTAATCTGGGTGTAGTTTCCTCACATGATGGTTCTGTCTATGTTGCCAGGTGACACACCATTCTATGCAGAATCCCTGGTGGGCACCTATGGGAAAATCATGGATCACAAAAACAGCTTGACGTTCCCTGATGATATTGAAATGTCTGAGGACATCAAAGATCTCATCTGTGCCTTTCTTAGTGACAGGTGAATAAATCAAGTTGTTGCTAATCTTATGCTAAATGCTAACCGTTTGGCTGTGCATATGGCTAGATGAAGTCAGAGAGCTCCAATTCCTATATCAGAAATTATTAGCGTCCTGTGAAAAGGTTGCAGACAACTGTTCTAGCAGGTTTGGGTCCAACTCCGGCTTCTTTACCAATGGGTAGGCAATGAGCCTAACAAAGATAGGCAATGAGCCGGAGAGGTGCTGCAGGGGTAGGCATAGCTACCCATAGCCACCATATTAAAACATCCACATTAAATGGGTCATAAACTAAGAATGCACCAAGTAGTTCATGTTTTGACCTATAAGAGCTAATGGAGCAATAAGCTATAGCAAAAGTTTCAGGATTATTTTTTTTTTCTTCAGCGCCAGTTACTATTGCTATCAGTTAAATAAACCGAGCCAGCTACGCAGGAGATGAATGAGGATTGCTAGAAGATTCTCTGTTCCATGTCATACAGCTACAAAAAAACTGTAAACCCTACATTCAGAGCCTATTACGAGTGGGTAACGATGAGCAAGCCAGTGTATGAAAGAATCTGTTTTTCATTTTTATTTTCCCAAGATTTGTTTATAAAAAGGGCTTTTTTTTCTTGTCACTAACTTTATATAAGTTATATTCTTTATATAAGTAATAGAACTGAAAGTAACAGGACTGATTTTTTGTTGTACAGAATTAGCAAATACATGTTAAATAGCCACATGGTGCGCATGATTATAGAACGAGGAAAATCTGGAAATTCAGTTATTTATCTACAAAAGTATAGATTTTTGTGTAATTTACTTGTATTGGAAACAAACATTATATATAGATTCACATATCAATGTAGATGTAAGATTCTTATTTAGAGATTGTAATCACTATATTTTATGGTGTAATGTAGCATCAGAGACTGTGGACATGGGATAAATGCAATAAATGTGGATTTTATCAATATTTTTTATTACTGTGATTCCAAAATGAACAAAGATCCATCAAAAATGGTGCAACCACATAAAATATTTCCATATTTGCATTTTTTTTCTAATTATTCCAACATTTTTTAAATTGTTTTTGCATTACCTGAGCATTGTATAAAGAAGTCGTACATATTCAAATCTTTGTCTAGTAAGAGAGAAGTGTCAATGATCTGCCCACTTATACAGGATTTAACCATTTTTTCTTTAAATGTTTATTTTAATGTAAAATTGCTTTAACCACATAATTGAACATTGATGAACAGTACAAAGTTAAAAAATCAAAGACTGTCACACTAAGAGAAGAATTGGCATATTGGCATATTGTTGAACTGTGTGATAAGCATACAAACGTATAAGACAATGACGGGCTACTTCAATGATCGGCTAGTTTTCTTGAGGGGGCTAAATGCTTTGGTCTGTGTGCTTTCCTGTATGCACAGCACACAACCCTCCCTTGCTCCCTCTCTCTTTGCATTCTGGCTGCAGGAATGTCCCACACGTGGCAGTCCAATGCACTGCGCCCCTCTGAATCCAGATGCAGGGAAGCAGAGGGGAGTGACCATTCCTTATTTTTGGATGTTGCCGTTTGTGGCGCTTTCGCTCTACTGTTCACTCATGCGCTGTCTTTCGCCATTAGGAACTCACTGCTGGATGTTCCAGTGCAACAAGTGCTTCTCTGTTTGCTGTTCTGACCACTGTTTTTGCCATGTTCAGGGAGGTGAGGCTTGGCCGGACTGGAGTGGATGACATAAAATGTCACCCCTTCTTCAAGAATGACCAGTGGACCTTCGACACCATAAGAGATAGTAAGAATCTGAGTGAGAGTGTGTCTGATCTGGGGTCAGGACATATCTAATGATGTACTTTTATCTTTGTGATGGGTGCATTAAATCTCTGCATGCTTTTTATTGAGTCACCTGCAGGCTTGTATTGCAAGATTTTTAATTCTGGAAGATTTTAGAAATTCTGAAATTCCTCTTGCACATATTATTCTCAGCACACGTGCAAGCGTTCAGCTCACACCTGTATGTTATGCATGTGATGGCAAAGAATCCTTTTCTTGCATCCATCCCAGAGAAAAATCATTTATTTAGATATTTAATCTTATCCAACAATAGGGTTTACTTTATTTAGTTGAATTAACATGTTTTACAATATACATGTAAACATTTTGTTTAGTTTTTCTCAACGTCATTGTGAGCGATGCAACAAATCTATTGTAATTTTTATATTTTGATTTCAATTTATTTCCTTTATTGTCTGATGTTTTGTTTGTGGTGAAAATTAAGGCTTTGCTTGTTAGTTTTATTTTTTTATAGTTAATTCCTCAATTTTCGTTATTAATGATTAAAGGAACTTGCCTATTGTTAATGTAATTTTATTACTGTAAATCAATTTCGTCAGAATGTGTTTTACGTTTATAGGATTGTGCTCTTTTGGCAGAATGGGGTTTAAGGACTATTGAGTTACTTTGAGTACGGGTGGATCATAACATGCGGCCACTAATGAGAGGAGAGCCTCAAAACCACTTAAGCATGCTTCTCTACTCCCTTTTAGATGTTTCCCTCTGGTTATGCCTAAATCATGTTCTTATTTGCTCTCACTTTTCCTCTCTTTAGCATCCATATATTAGTATTGAAAATGCTTTGGATTGTTTTAATGTAATACAGTTATTTTTTTGTATCTTTAAGCATGCCTAGATAATTAGGTCAATTCACATTTAAAACGTAAAAATATTTTTTCAAAAAAATGTAAATACATTTGCACGCATACCCTTATAAAAGGATGTATTTCTTCATTCTCTGTTGGATAAAGTGCCTTTAACTTTTGCAAACGATGGTTCCAATTAGGCATGAAATTTAGGACTATAGGACTAAAAGAGGATTTTCAGCTATCTGTCATAAAAACCACTATTTTTCAACTTTTTTTGCAGAAAGGGATCTTTTTATAATTCAGAAAAGTTAGGCACACCACCAGAAACAAATGTTTAAAAATCTAATCAAATATCACAAAGAAAAAGTATTAATATTTCTTCTCGGTCACTAACCATGTTTCCGTCCAAAGATGCAAATTAAATAATTTTTGTGGGAAACTGGAATATTGCTTAAAATATTCGGGAATAAATTACCGTTTACATCCAATGATTCCAAAAGAACAAAATTGTCATTTCCTGATAAACTGGCGCCAAATGTAAAAAAAAAAAAAGTTACTGCGTTTTTCCGTAAATAATATCACCTTAGATCTTTTAGAGGCAGGAGCTTTCTGCGTTTTTTGGTGAACGCAGCTGATCAAGACATTTCTAATGCGACCCCAGTTCTGTCAGTAAAACGTTTTTAATGCAATTTTTTTATGTATCTTTTCAAAATGTATGCACATCTTGACGTTTCCATCCATGCGATATTCCAAAATGCACACAAAATATGTGGATTGAAACAGCTAATGTGAAACAAATTTGACCAGGCTGATTTAAACCAATTAGGTGAAATCAGATTAGTTTCTATGTCGCACCCAGACAATATCTCAATGCACTGATTTACACTGATTTAAACCTGGGCAGGGGTAGGCAGCTTTAATCCTAGATCTGCAGGGTTTAGTTCCATTACTGCCTCAACACACACCAGTGGCAACACAACTCTCGTTGAATCACTTGTGTTTCATGAAGGTTGAAGCTTAACTATACACAACCCCAAATTTCAATGGCCAATGTTGCCTGCTCAAGTGAAGATCCTCAACGCTGGCAGGGATACACAAACTTTTTTATTATTATTATTTAACAGTACTATGTTATTTATCTATTTATTACCTCAATGTACTCATAAACTCCAAACTGTCTCTCTCCTAAATGTCTGAATGTCTTGCAGCTTGTTCTCTCAGTAGAGTTCAGCTCAACTCTTTAATTCCAGTCTGTTTTGGTTGTGCTAAAGAGTGGATGCACTGTAGGTAGAGTAAAGCACAGGGAGGCTTGGCAAATCATTCATGCCTCTCCACCTCTCAGTACAGTGTCTGCTTTGTGTGCTATACACTGAGTCTTTCACCGGTGGAGTCTCTCTCTCTCTCTCTCTCTCTCTCTCTCTCAAACACACACAAGCTCAAAAGAACACTCTATTTCTGCTGAAAGTTTTTACAATATTGCCCCTCTCCTCTCCTCCTCTTTCTCTGCCTCTTAGCCATGGCCCCAGTGGTGCCGGAGCTGAGGAGCGATATTGACACCAGTAACTTTGATGATGATATAAAGGACGATCCGATAGGAACAGAGACCTTCCCCCCGCCACGTGCCTTTGCTGGAAACCAGCTGCCTTTTGTGGGCTTCACTTATTTCAGAGAGGACCAGTAAGTGACAAAATATATGGATCTCTTCCCATTGTTCTTGAAATGTGAAAACTTTGAAATGTTATGATTAACAGTGGACTTACTGTTTCGTAGTTGGAATAATATGGGGGGAAAATCTGAACACCCTGTTATGATTCCCACAGCTTTCAGCCAATGAATTTCAACGATTTTTCCAGGCGTTTACGATCACAGGGGCAATAATTTCAAGGATTGGACTCTCAAAGACTAGTTTCTAGATTCTTTTTAAACTGAGCTTTTTGACTGATGGAGTGTTCATTATTTGTTGACAACTTTTTAAGATTTTTAGCACTCTGTAGATTAATGGATGGATATAAGGCTGTAAAGGCTTTATAAATGGTTTGAGAGAAATCTTTACAGTATACAGCTCTGCTGTAGATTTGCACAAGGATCTCACAAAAGCTCTTGGACAAACACTAAAGATCTGTAAAAGCAGAGTAAGCTCCTGTTATGGATGGATCGGGACAGGATGAAGAGTATTTTTGCTTGATTCTAGTAACTGTGAAGGAGTGCTGTGTTTTATTCCAACACCCTCCCTATTTTTCCCCTATTCCTTTCCCAGTTTCCTCTCTGCTTCTCCAGTCTGGCTGAGTGGAGACACATGGGTCGCTGCCAGACTCCGGGGGCTCGATGATTTAGTCCTTGCTTTTTTTATTTTATCCCTCACTTTTTACTAAGTTTTTCTTCTGTTTGATTTGTGAAAGCTTGGTACGCATTGATTGATTCTTGCTAAAACAGTGGGAAATTTCTCTTTCAGATTGTTAACCCAACATAATAAAAGCACAGGGAATGATGGAGTCATTGAGGATCATGCTTTGAACCACACAGAGGTACATATTCTTGTTTAATAGCAGTAACTTTCACCATAATTATGATTAATGTGAGATTCAATTAACATTAATGTGACAAACTCCATTAAAATAAACAAGAAAAGGTTTTCCTGAACTTTTTCAGGCATTTTGGTTATAAACAGTTTTTTTATATATTTTATTTTGTAGCCTTGATGAGTCTCTATACATCCGGCTCGAAATCCACCACTGGAGCCGTGAAATGCTTTAGTAATTTTACCTCAGGTCATTGAATCTGATTGGGTCAGAAGATCATGCTACGATTATAAAAGTTCTTTGATTATTACACTGGAATGAACGCACAATTCCAAAATAAACCAAATGCTTCTTAATCGTGTTCGGTGATTTTACTTTATGCTAAGCTATAAGTGGTGGATTGAGAATTTTGAGACACAATGAGGGGGTTGGAGAATGAACCTTTTCTCCCGAAAAAAGTATTTCTTTAAAGTAACCTTTTTTATTTAATAGGTGAGTGTAGAAAGAAGCCTGTATGTATCTGGCTCGAAATCCACCACACCATGAGTGCTGTAGCTTTAGCTCAGATCATTGGATCTGATTGGACCAGAAGGTCATGTGACAATTGTAAAGATTCCCTGATTATTATACTGGAATGAAAGGACTGCTCCAAAATAAATCAAGCTGTTTCACCAATTTGAATCCCAAGCTGTCTAAATGGTCTGATCTTGTTTTGTGAATAATTCCAAGCTAAGCTATAAATGGTGGATTGCGAATGGAGGCACCATGAGGGGGTTTGAGAATGATTATTTCACAAGAAGTGTTTTTTTTTGTTTCCTTCCAATTGGTGAGTGTAGAGATATATAGCACCGTGAATAGATCCGGCTCTAAATCAATCACACCAGGGCAGCCATCAAAGGCTAGATTTTTTTTTATGAACAGAGAGGACAGTAGAGAGTGACAGGAATTGAGGAAGAGCGAATGGTTTGGGATGGGAAAGACGTGTGTCCAGCATGCCAGGCAAAGGACATGGCTATAGTAATTTAAGCTCAGATCATTGAATCTAATTTAACCAGAGGCATTTTAAATGACAAAATTATAAAGTTTGAAGATTTGTCTAGTTTTGAGTGACAAACATTCTAGGTTCCATTGTTCCAGTTGGATGCAGACAACAAAAATAAGTTGTCAAAGGATTGAGGAAATATTGAAGATAAAAGATCAAAAAAGTCTTTAAATACATTTGATCCTTTTTAGAGTGTAGTGCAAGATTGTGGGTCTATAACAGTGTTTGGATCCAAATGAGTAGTTGGATTTCTAAAATAGCTCATGTGACTTTTGCTGTAGAATTTCCATCAACCGCTCTGTTTTGTGGTAAAAATGCTGCATGTCTGGAGTGTTTCTCTGCATTCTTTAGATAATTGCTGCTTTTAATAGAATAGAGCTTTTGTTGACTCCTTCATGGATTTTGTGCATGTAGTCCAGTGACCTGCAGAAGAGGCTGAAGAAGTTGGAGGAAAAGATCAAATATGAAATGCAATCAAAGGAGGAACTGGAAAATAGAAGCAGGTAGCAATATTGAATCATTCATGCGAATAAAATAAAAAACCTCTTTATAAACAGCAATCAACAGTGCTTTATCTCAACAGAATGGCCAATCAGCGGCTAGAGAGACTCTCTAAAGAACTGGAGGAAGAAGTGAGACATTTTTTTTTAATAGATTAACCAACAAAGGCATAAATCCACGGCACACTCTTCTAACATTATTCTACATTTCTGTAGGTAACTGCGAGACAGGTGGCAGAAGATTCTCTGAGATCACTAGAAAGGGAGAAAGCTTTACTGAAACATCAACGATCGGAGAGCATTCGGAAAGCTGGCCTAGAAACAGACAGAAAGCGGCTTCTGGAGACTGAGGGTGAGAACATCTGCAGAATTTACTGTTGTGTTGGTATACCACACCCCAAGCAATGCCCAACTCCACTGGTCGATATTTCTGTATTTAATATGTAGTGAAATTGTGAAATGTTTATAGTATTTTGCTCACCATGTTTTGGGTATTTGGTGATAAGATGTTCGCTTTTCATTCTTCTGCAGTGACCAGCTTAAAAGAGCAGCTGACTGAACTGAAGAAGAAAACCCAGAACTCTCATCTGTCCACAGAAAAGAACATTCACTTGGAGCGGCAGGTGGGAACACTTTTACCATCAAAAATGGCACTGCTAGTAGATTTCTGTACTTTGTTCTTGTAATAGTCCTGTTAATTTCTTAAGATGTCAGTAAATAGGACCCAAGCGCAAGTGCAATACAGAAATATCCCACAACGGGAAACAGGAAATAGGGTTCGGCCATTTCTGGGAACCTTTTTCCACTTGTGCCATAGTCGTTCTATTGAGTACCCAGGCTATAGTATGTCTGCAAGTGTTCATAATACTATTAATCTGTGTTATATGCTTGTATTTTATCTCAGAATGTTTCGTTTCACACACTCTCACTGGCAGACAGTGCTCTACGAAGAGCCCCATGAATATGCAAATATTGGCCAATCCGAAAGCAGAACTCAAGAGCTCTTCTGAGGATTAGATTTCCTCTGACAAACCACAAGAAATAAACAGCAGCAAATACCTTGAAATGTTTACCAATTAGTACAATAAATGTATTTTTAATTTTAATTTGACGAGATAAAAGCAACCTGATAATCAGGGTGTTTTAATAGCAGGCCGATCATATCCATATAAAAGGATATCTGTTCGTGTATATGTGTGTGCTTAGCTGGAGGAGCTGAATGCTAAGCTTCATGCAGAGCTGGAAGAGTCAGAGCGGCTGAAGAAGGCCCAGGGAGAAGCCTTGAGACAGTCCCAGCAGTTAGAGCTCTCTCTCAAGGAGCTTCAGGAGCGTCTGGCCCAGCTGGAGAGCAGCAGACTGGCTCTGGAACAGGACAAACTGAGCCTGATGACCTCCCTGGAGCTGGAGAAGCGTGAGAGAAGCCTTGGCTCAGAGACCATTACGGATCTACAGGGTGAGCAGTTAAAAGCCTCCTAGAATGAGATATGCTTCACGGTTGTGTGAGGGAGACACACTGGGCTTTTTGTTAACTGGGTAGTGTTGTTGTGTTGGGTGGTGCTTCACGCAAACTATGTAAACATGAATGCTATTAGAGCAAGTGTATTTTTAGATTATGTTGAGATAGTTGACCCAATGTCCGTGGTGTAAATACATCAGACACATTTGAATCCAGACTTTTATTGAATTAGGACTTTGGATTTTTGATTTTGTGAATTAGGATTTTTTTTATTTTATTACTTAATTTTAAAATTTTTGAAAAAAAAATCCCATTTTTAATTCTATGCTAGGGTTAAATTATTTAAAAACATGCATCTTTTTTATGGACCCTTTTTCCATATCTTTTTCTGTATTTTTCGTCCTTTCATTTAAAAAGGGTCCCTTATCCACATGTTTAATTGAACTCTTCTCACATTGTCTTTGCTAGAAATGACCCACTTTTACAGAAGCATGTTTGGAGTTCGCTTCTTGATCTTGTTTCGTGCTACTTTTGTTTTAACATTTTTTTATGCACATTATTTATAATAAAAAAAAGGGTACACTTTATCTTTTAATTAGATGCAGACATGCTTGGTACATCAACAGCAGAATCTAAAAATTGAATTTCTGTAACTTACCCTTACCGTTCTGTATCTTACCACCACCTACAAAAACTTAATTATAAATCAAATGGTTCTGAAGGACCTCCTAATGCTTCATTCCTGTAGTTTTTTTTAATGTTAAACATCTATTAATAATCTAAATATGATGTGCCATACGTGATCTATGTGTAAATGTTGTTGATGTTAATAATGGAACCTTTTTCCTTAAAAACAACTTTTTCTGACCAATATATGGACACAGGACATGAAATATCATATCAAAAGTTAGCAAAAATGACAAGTTTATCATTTAATTTTTTTTTTTTTTTTTTTTAAATGTAATTAAAATTTTGGTAATTATAAAATTCAATGTATTATTAGCAACGGAACAAAATTAGTGTAAAAGTGCAGAGGCGACTTTTATTGGCTTTGTTGATCAGGAAAGGAAAAAATGCAATTCTGCCACATAAAGAGGGTGTTTGGTCATGTAAACAAAGATTTGTTTGACTTTTTTTCTGAGTGTCACAATCTTCAAATAAAAACATCTGTTTATGGTTTTTCTGACATGAGTTTGACATAAATCCCAACCTGAACTTTGATTTCAACCTGTTTTATGTCTTTGACTTGCCTTTCCCCTATTGTGACTATAGGAGATTGACTTGTCTGTTATATTTCACCCAATCATTCCTTTCTCAATCCCAGGTCGAATAATTGGACTGGAGGATGAGATAAAGCACATTAAGAGTTCCTTCTCAAAAGCTGAAATTGATAAAAGACAGTTACAGGAGGATCTTGTTGCACTGGAAAAGGTGAGTTTTACAAGCGACTGAATCATCTTTTAACACATGATGAGTATGTGGGTATAGACGTGAAACTGCATTAAATATCTTTCCTTCTCCCACAGGAGAAGAGCAAGCAGGAGATCGATCTCTCCTTCAAACTCAAAGCTCTTCAGCAGAGTCTGGAGCAGGAGGAGGCAGAGCACAAAGCCAGTATAGCCAGGCTGGCGGACAACAATAAAATCAACCAATCCATGGAGGAAGCCAAGTCTGAGACTCTGAAGGGTAACTAGCTGCCTTGGATTAATTTGTACCTGTGGGGTTTACTTGTAACTTTGTTAAAATAGCTGACTATATAAGTTTAAATGTGATGTGAAGTGAGCCAGTCCACCAAATGGGTGTCATTTGCTTGTTGTAACATTTCGAAACGTCTTTTTCTATTTGATTTCAAAACAGATTCCAAAAGCAAACATATTTAAGTTTCCAAATGGGTATTGGTCCATCTTTAGTAACTTATTTAAATGTTTTATTAGATTATAATCAAAAGATTGGCAAAGAATTAGCAAATAAATTCTAAATAGCCACACGGTGCACATGAATATAAAACCAGAAAATTGGATTTTTACATTAAACAGAATAGTATTTTTGAATGACGCTCTATCATCCCAAAATCATTAAAAACCTGACATTGCTCTTTCCATGGCCTTCAAAAGATCCAAGTGATTCAACTTCCTGCTGAAAAACAGACTTATGGAAGTTCCCCAGTTTCAAGAGGGGGATGGGTTAGGAATGAGTAAAAATGATTTTTTTATCGAAGAAATTATTAACATCTGTGTAAATAAATGAAGGCAAATAAAAGATCTTAATCAGTATATTTTATGATGTAGCGTCGGAGACTGTAGACGAGCAATAAATGCAATTTTTCAGTGTTTCATGTGGATTTTATCACGATTTTTAATGTTAAAGCTTAAATTTGCATTATGAATAAAATGTACTACACTTTACTTAGTTTATAAAAATGACTCCCATTAGGTGAAATTGCTCATGCACCAATTATAGCACAAACCAGTAAACCAGGACATTTTTAATTTTGCCAGTGTTGATCTAAAATTGAGACAACCCTTTCTGAACAAAACATCTCAAGCTTTTCCTGATCGTCAAACACTTGTCAGTCCAGATTCTTTTGGAAGCATGTGTTGCCAGATGCCTCATTTGCCACATCTTTTCCTCATTCTGAAGTAACTGTCTGGGACTTACGCCTGTGAACCAAACTCAGTTTGGTGAAGTTGTTGGTGTTTGACAGATTTGGAACACAAGCTGCAGGAAGAACGATCCGCGAAGCAACAGCTGGAGAGCAGACTAATGCAGATGGAGAAGGAAAACTCTGAATTGGACTGTGATTACAAACAAGTCAAGAATGCGCTTCAAGAGCTCCGATCGCTCAAAGAGAAACTCACAGAGGAGGTGAGACAACAATGAGAGACGCCCGAGTGTTGCATTTCAGATACACGGAAAGTACTATAGTTCCTTGATTTAGAATGGAGAATTTCGCCCAATTTGGAACCTTTAAATGTCCGTTTCATGCAAATGACTTGCAGTCAGAGTGTATTGTACATGACAGGTGGAGGTGCTGAGTGTGCGAGTGCAGCAGGAGACTCAGAGGAAAACACTGTGTCAGGCAGACCTCAAAGTTCAGAGGCAGGAGATCAATACCCTGCGAGCGTCAGAGCATCAGCTCAAACAGGAATTAAACCATCTACTGGAGCTCAAAACCAGCCTGGAGAAACAACACCAGGAAACCTGCAGGTGCTTGACTGATGCACTCGTTTGATTTGAAATGTATAATGTCTCATAAGTTATACATGAATACATACTGTCCAGAGGGTGCACATCACGGTACTACGTCCTTGACATGATGAATATCACAATATCTATCAAATATTCTACCAAAATGAAAAAATAACATCTACCAACCCACCTTTCTGAAACTGATTCAACGTTTGCCAAAATACTTAAGATAATATTAGATTGTGTAATATAATCCAGCCTCTAGGGGGCAGCAATAAACTCAAAGTAAACATTTAAATGGATGGCTCTTGTAAAAAGGTCTAATACTCTTGTTTCTCATGCTATTTTACATAGTGAAGCTCCTTGATGAAATTTCCCAGTAGCTCCACTATGTTTATTTTTGTGTTACATCCCTAATAATGTCATAAAATATATTTATGTAATATACAATCAGTCAATAATTACTCATGTATTTAGAAGAATAACCCAAACAACAGAACTATGTGTGTCCAATCAGGGAAAGGGAGGAAGCTGACACACAGCTGAAGGAGATGAAGGACCAATTGGAGGCTGAGCAGTACTTTACAGTATGTCAGAGGAATGTTTTGTCAGTGACATGTTGATTGGTGTATATTTATGTTTACTCATTTAACTATGATTCCAGAAACTCTATAAGACGCAGATTCGAGAGCTGAAAGAGGACGGTGACGAAAAGGCTAAACTCTATAAAGATGCACAGCAGAGAATAGAAGACCTTCAGGAAGAGAGGTGTGTCTGTTTGATTTCTGAAATAGAACAAGGAATACA
>SRMA01025128.1:0-25268 GCA_007224835.1 Danionella cerebrum
TCCACCACTACTCTCTCTCCTCTGGGAACACTCTCAATCACCTCATCCAACTCACTCCAAAATCTCTCCTTCTCTTCCAACTTACAGCCTACTTGTGGAGCATAACCACTCACTACATTCAACATCACCCCTTCAATTTCTAACTTCAAACTGATCTCCCTGTCTGACACTCTTTTCACCTCTAAAACATTCCTCACAAACTCCTCCTTCAGGATCACTTCTACTCCATTTCTCTTCCTATCCACACCATAGTAAAACAGTTTGTATCCAATACTACGCGCTTTGCTACCCTTCCACCTGGTCTCCTGCACGCACAGAATATCTACCTTCCTTCTCTCCATCATGTCCGCCAGCTCCCTACCCTTCCCTGTCATTGTACCAACGTTAAGAGTCCCTAATCTCAGATCTACACTCCTGCCTTTCCTGTTCTCTTTCTGTTGACGAATCCTTCTCCCTCCTCTCCTTCCTCGACCAACAGTAGTCCAATTTCCACCGGCACCCTGTAAGTCAACAGCACTGGAGGCGGTCGTTGTTAACCCGGGCCTCGACCGATCCGGTATGAAAATCGATTTGATGACTCGCATATTGGTTTTTGGCATATTTTACGCCGGATGCCCTTCCTGACGCAAGCCTCTCTATTTATCCGGGCTTGGGACCGGCACAAAAGTCACTAGCTTGCAACCCCTGTGGCTAGATTATTGAATAATAATTAATGACAATTTATTAAAATAAAAAAAAAATGTATACACTATTTTTGGTTAAAACACGTAAAAATTTGAAGGTCCTCACCCACCTCAAGATCAATATGAAAGGAAGTAAACATAATTTTAAAACCTTAAACCTGAAGACATTTCTTCGGTAAGAGAAAGTAGATCAGGGTGTATTTTAAATTAATGAAACCAAACAAGCAACTACAAAAAAGAAAAGCCAAACCACTAAGTGTCTTTGAAATGCAAAAACAGGCTGTAACTGTCAGACATATGCAAAACAGTCATTTGCAATGCATAAAGTATGGCACTTCCGTCTTTCTCCAGAAGAATTTAGAGTGTGTCACTGTTTTCTCACTCTATACCTCAGGCTAAGGGGAAATTATAAAGATATACATTTGTGTTGCTTGGATATTTAACAGAAGGGTGGTCGGATTCAGCTAAATATGCTGTAAAGTTTACTTACAACACAGAATAGGAAGAAGGGAACACTTTTTAGTAAGCAATGTTCAGCAGTATGACTGAAACAGATGTAAAATACATGCAAGATCACAAGCAAATAAGATAACAAGCTGGATGAGGATGTTCTTAGTTACTGAAACAAAAGCCAAAACTCAGTCACACCGTTTTTACATTTTATGCAGTTTTTAAAATAAGGGTTTTATTTTTATTAAGGGAAGGCAAAATACCCCCACCCTTGTTGTTTACAGAGTGGACCAATAGATCCTCAAGACCTATCATTTTGAGATCATAAATTCGGGATTTTCATCTATAAAATCTATTTCTAAAGTGGCCACAGTGAAAGCTATTGTTCATAAATGGAACAGTGGTGAACTATAAAAACTTCATGTTGTGTTTACTGGTGTAACTGGTCAGCCTATTGTTGGAGTCCCGAAACCAGATCATGAACTGTCGAAAATAACCAAGCTTCCTGTAGCTGAGGATCATGAGGAACAATTTCTGTCGTTGTGTCATAACCAGTGTAGTGGTGTCTATCACCTTACCTACAGTATTTCCTGTTTTTCCATTTCTTTAGTGAAGTAACTATGTTATCCTAACTTTGTCAAGTCCTGTTAAGGAGCC
The DNA here is from genome assembly GCA_007224835.1 of Danionella cerebrum. Lineage (NCBI taxonomy): Eukaryota > Metazoa > Chordata > Actinopteri > Cypriniformes > Danionidae > Danionella > Danionella cerebrum. The sequence goes on from SRMA01025128.1 coordinate 1,791, forward strand.
ACCATAAAGGGGAGTAGGTGTTTCGTGTGGGCTGGACAGTTTTGTTATCTCCAGAGGAGTGTGCACCTAATGTGGTGTTCCCTCCTTCGGAGGGTAGCAGTGATTTTATGTAGCTATTTATTTCTTTTTCCCATGGACCAGTTGCATTAATTACGTCAGGACAGGGGGGTGTAAAAAAGAAAGAGGCGGAGGGTGAATGAGGGATGTAAATGAGGGGGAAAGATTCACGAGTGTGAAGAATACCTACCTGAAACATACCATAAATGTTTGTTACAGTTTGTGCAGTACAGCTTAAACAGTTTTTACATAACTACACACATGTAAATTACCCATACTCATTCTAGTTTGTCCAGTACAGTTTGTGCAGTTTTCTACACACCTACACATATAAATACACAAATAAATATACATGCACACAGTTAATGAACTATGCGGGACAACAATGAGGTTAGTTATAAAACAAATTATAGTTCACAGGTGAGGAGTGTACATATATAATGCAAGGGAGACTGGACAGCCCAGCGACAGCCAGACCGGCACCCCCGACCCCCCACAAACCCCTGGAGGAGTGCGGGACAGAGACCAGGAGGGGACAGGAAGGGAAACCGTACCAGGTGCAGCAGAGCCACCACAAGCCATGCACCAGCCCCGTACACACCTCGTCCAGCAGCCCTAACCCCCACCCCTCCAGTCATCCATCCATCCATATATGGCCTGATGATCCCATGCCCACCCAGGCGACTCCCGTGCTCTTGTCGGCGACCAGTGCATGCCCCGCCCCAATACCCCCCCCTTCCCCCGGACGGAGGCAGCCATCCTCCTATTCCTCACCTCCTCCCAGTTGTAATGTAGTGGATGTATATGTGGATGTGTTGAACAGGAAAGATGCATTACAAAGTGGGGAGTGATCTCCTGGAGCATCACCGTTGTTTGGCAGGTGATGTCCCGGTACCACACCAGAGTTAGAATGTCATCCTTAATGTTTGGTTTTTACCTCTTCCTTGTGCTGCTTCTCCATCATCTGGTCCATTGTTTCACTAATTACTCGTCTGTTCCTATAAAAATGTGGGATGACCACCCAGGGGCTTTTTTTTACGTCCTACCCACGTCATCAAAAGTGCCAGCTTTCATTGGTTGTTCTCCATGTGAAAAACCAATCCAATATGGCAGAGCCAAACTAATTTTCAGTGGCACCACGCATTCGGTCTGATGTGTGAGCTTTCATTGTCACCCATTGTTTTCGATTGATGCACGTTCTTGTAAATTCGGATCGATCTGTAGAGACCTATAGTCAGCGCAGTCACCTGTCATTGTTGCTTTCAGTTATTGTTTGAATCTGCCAAATCTTTCAGTTTAGTCAGCTGTCCCCTTTTCGGTGTATTTTTGTTAATTTCAGGTTTCCCCCACGTGGGTCTTTTAGGTTTATCCATGTATATATTTTCCTCCTAAAACATTGAATTTATCTTAGCTCTTGCGTTTATGTTCTCTCCATTGATGTACCATGTCACTCTTTTCCTCGCAGAACAATTTTTAGGTCCTCCGTTTTCTTTGGACGCCTAATGTATATGAACCTCTTCAATTCAATCCTGAGCATCTCTATTGGGTTGAGGTCATAGCCATTCCAAAAGACACATTTTGTTTTTCCAGCAAAGTTGTGGCTAACCCTAAACCTTTCCAGTGATTTGGGACCTAATTCTTCTGAAGAATTGCTTTTTGATTTACTTGATAATTAATCTTGCCCTCAAGTATTGAAGCTGGCCAGGTCCTGTAGCAACAAGGACCAAATCATGATGTTTCCTCCACCATGCCTTACAGTATGTGTGATGTTTCATGTCATGCTCTTTCTAAACCAGATGTGGTTTTTCCAAATAGTTCAATCTTACCTTTTCGTCGCGGATTGGCTTCCCTCTGCTGACCATGAGAGATACACTTGGATAAAACTGACTCCAATTACCATTTTAAAGGTCATTACCTCAAGGGTTCCTTTCCTTTATCTTTGAGCACCATGGGGTTTGCTCTCAATAAAGAGATAAAATATTTTGTTTAGATCAGGCCACGTTTTTATGTTGAATCTATTCAGAACAACAAAATTCCAAAAGGTTCACATACTTTTTTTCTTGCCACTGTTATAGACCAAAATAGGGAATCACATTACATTTGAGTGAATCCAAATCTCTGATGCAACTGTTATACAACCATCCACAAAGTGGCATTAAAATATTTTATACAAGTCAACAAAATTCAAAGGATCGTCTTCCAGCAAATTGTGTTCCTTCTTTCCATTCACTTCTTACAAACAGAAATATAACACAGGCACAACATGCTCTGAATATTTAGTTCTGGATTACGTGGATTTTTTGGGTGCCATGGTAACTAATCCTTCCAAGGGCAAAAGTGAACAGGTCCATGCAGTTAGTGCAGGGGACATCTGCTCAGATAATGTCAGAGCACACTCTTCAGCTAAACGTATGGAGGCAGGTGAAAAATAAACATTATTTGCATTTTCAACCCTTTTAACTGCCACAGACAACTGCTGTCCTGCAGGTATTTGTGCAAAAAACTTAATAAAATAAAGTGCATAAAGTGAATTTTTGTAAGTATACTCCAGTTTAGTTTTTTTTCTTTATTTAATCATTTTGTGTATATCCACAAAGCCTTTTAAGGTTCATTTAATTTACAATCTGGATAGTTGGACATATTCTGATAATGTGGAATCGATAAGCAAATAATTATTTTTCGCTTTTGCAAAAAATAATAAACAAAAAGGCTTTATATCTGAGAGCTCACATAAACAAATGAATAAACGAAGAGTTAAAGCTTTAAGTTTCCAATTTTATTATAGTATTTGTATGTAAAAGAACCCATTTAACATGTTGATGCCTCTTCAAAAATAATAATTATAATAATAAAAACAAAACACATTTTGACTCGAACATTATAGACTTTACATTAAAGAACAAAACTATTAACAGCAGCTAAGTAATATTATTTTGTGGCCTTACTATTACAGAAGAAAGCAAAGCTGGATAAATGAACATTTTAAGGCCATTAACACAGGGATGAAGCGTTTTGGAAATGCAACACATTCTGTGGTTGGATTATATGATTACTTGGATCATTTAGAGAGACAGTAAAGAGCTAGTCTTTCTCCAGGCGCGTGTCTGCATCTGCATAACGCGAGCCGAACGAACAAAACCTTTTGAGCTCCAGGTATTGTGCGCGTGGCTCAACGTAAAACAAGTGCAGATACCCTCGGCGGGCAAGCGAGGTCCATCTCCAGCCAACGACGCCTCTCCTCGTGCATTGCCCTGAAGATACAAAGGGTAAATTCACATTTCAAACACTGAAACCTCATCACGGTATGATTCCAACGCTTCTTAAAACAGGACGAAGAAACTAAGTCCAAAACTTACCATTATCCCTCGATGTGAGAACTCCTCGAACACTCTGAGGCCTTCATCTGCTTGACGCGGAGCGGAGCGGCACTGCACTGAGTCTGGAGCGCCTGGAGCTCTGTACCACACCTGTCACACGGCACTTTCCTCTCAACCAATATTGACACAGGGAGTAAAATGGGAGGGTCAGAGTATATTACTTCTCTCTGTTTAGTCAGCCATGCGAACGGTTAGATAAAACGACTCTCGTAGATGTGGGCCTAAGTGAGCTAGCGCAGGCGCAGAACGGCGCATTCACAGGTGACCACATCAACAGCGAGAGGAAACTAGTCAAGATTCTAATAGGAAATTAAATTCAATTATAGCATTTTAGTGTTTATTTAAGTATAAAAGATACTTTTATAGTGAGTTATTCAGATTTTTTCTCATTTAATTTAAAAATAATTGGAATTGAGGTGGCACTCTTTACTTCTGGGAACGCTGGGTTCCCTCATAATCCCAAAAACTTGTTTATTTGAATAATCTAAATTCCCCCTAGGTGTAAATGTGTGTGTTGTCCTGCAATAGGCTGGCGACCTGTCCAATGTCTACCCCTGCCTCTTGCCCGAAGTGTGCTGAAAGTATGTGACCATGACACATAAATGGAATAAGTGTACATAGATGATGTATGAATGAAACTTGACTGTCATCCCAACAACTTACCATACAACCAGTTTTCCACTGACAAAGAGATTTGACCAGAAATTGTTTCCTGACATTTATACATTGCTGATTTCATTACCACGTTTAGAAAAATTCACCCCCTAGCCATTTTCAATATCTTTTTTAAATGTGTACAACATATCGCATTTGGCATATTGCAAAAAATAAAAACATGTCACATTTAAAGCTAAAATCTACACACACAGGCCACTTTATTAGGTCACCTGTCTATTTGCTATAAGGCAAATTTCTCATCTGCCAATCACAGAATAGGGAAGAAAGCTGATTTAAGGGACTTTGAACGTGGCATAGTTGTTGGTGCCAGATGGGCTGGTCTGAGTATTTCAGAAACTGCTGATTTCACGCACAACCATCCTTACAGAGACCGGGTTTACAGAGAATGGTAGGAAAAGGAGAAAATATCCAGTGAGCGACAGTTTCATGTCAGAGGTCAGAGGAGAATGGCCAGACTGGTTTGATCTAAATGAGTTCACTGTACTTAAATCTCCACAGACACCAAATCTCAATCTTGTAGGGCACTTTTGGGTTTTTACGGGAGATTTGCATTCATGGATGCGCAGTAACTACGTGATGCCATCGTGTCATTGTGGCATCTGTGCCATGAAGCATTTTGATGGCAAAAAGATGGTCCAACTTTGTTCTAGCAGGTTTACCTGATAAAGTGGCCGGCGAGTATGCTTTGTGAATTTTTAAGAGATAGGAAAATGAGAAACAAAAAAACATGTTGTTCCTAAAAAAAGGTAAAAGAACGATGAAAAACCCCAGAAAGGAACTTTTTAAAGCTCAGAAAGGTTTTGTTTGTTTGCTAGAGAAGTTCCTGTTTGAGGCTCAACCCCACCCATGGCCTCGCTTTCACAAACCGAAACAGCTTGCCATCAATATCACAGAACTTGCATTGACAGAACCTTTGGGAAGCATTTCAGCTCATCTTCTGCAAGTAGTTAGTGCTGTCTTTTCTCCTGAAAACGTTTAGCCATTGAGAGCAGAGGTCTGATTAATACTAAAAAGACCAGTTTGAAAATATCCTTATCTATTGTTTTTTTTTTTTTTTACAGGTATTTAGTTTAAGCATTTTGTTTTAGTCATCTCAATTGCCCTTTTTGTTTCTTTAATGCTATTTATGTTTTTTTTACCTCTCTTCTCTTTTCTATTATGTAGTCTTTTAAAGCTGGAGCACTTATGCCCTCTACTGGGTTAGAATTGCACTGAAAAGAGAATGCATTGTTTGTGATGAAGCCTATTCTATTCGTGTAGGTCAGTGTCAAACTCATTTCACAGGATTCTTTTGTTACATCTATTTGTGCCCTTCTGACAATGGTAGTGCCCTTGTAAACACTTGTTTGTACACAAGTATGCCTTATTGACATCACTGAACAACTCTTTGTTCTGTGTTCAAAATCACAATCTGCTAATGGTTGTTTAATAGGGGTGTAACGGTTCACGGTATGTATTGAACCGTTTCCGGTACGGCCTGTTCGGTTCGGTACACTTGCGAACCGTTTCGGTATTCGGTATTTTTATTAAATAATATAAATGTATTATTAGCGCGATATTAAGCACAGCGGAACAATGTTCCTAGGCGAGTTTCCGCACAGACGCTATTGAGTGAAGCACAGTAGAGCTGCACGGGTAGCTGTGAGAAATGGACACAGAGAAAGAGAAGCCAGCGCTTGAAGACCCTCCCACCTCACTACGCTCTCCTGTTTGAGAACACTTTGGCTTCTCTGTTAAAATACATAACGGGGATAGACGAGTGGATAAATTTAAAGTTGTATGCCAACATTGTTCCACGGAGATCGGGCAGGCAACACATCTAACATTTTTTACTGCTGGAGATATTGTCACTGCAACCAGATCTGTGCTCTCTTCAGAAAATGTGGATAGGTTAATCTTTTTAGCCAAAAACTTAAAACTTGAAAAGTTAGTTTTGTTGATATATAAGCTGAAGCTGTTGCTAGTGCTAAAAGTTTTCAGGTCCTAACTAGTTGCAGTATTTAATTTTTTATTTAAAAAAATGCGTTTTTCTTTATAGAGTGCAATTTATTTAAAATATCACCCAAAAGTTTATTTTATGCAAGAATTCTACTGTGTATTGGCAGCTTTTTAAAATAAAGAATATGTAAGTTCCTATTGTTTTGTACCGAACCAAATGAACCGAACCGAACTCTCCAAGACACTGTACCGAACCGAATACGATTTTAGCGTACCGTTACACCCCTAATGTTTATCTCAGCAGGTTACAAATACCAAGCTTTGTGTGCGTGCGTGCGTGCGTGTGTGTGTGTGTGCATGTGTGTGCGTGCAACTGCCACCAGCTGTCTGTGATAGACATTTCCTCATAGAAGAAAAGCGCTGATCACTGTGAGTGGAGACACTGCTGACTCATAGGGAGACAGTAATCGGCAGGTGGTTAATTTTTTTAAAATAAGTATTTGAAATAAGAAATTGGCTATATGTTGTTCAGTGTGGTATTTTTAAAAGAAGGAGGATAATTATTTAAGATTTAGATAGGAAATAAAATGCAATCAGCACATTTTTAGGGTTCATTTCTTTCAGGGAAACCAAAAAAATATAACATTTTCATTTTCAACAATATTCTGCCGATGACTGAATAAAAAGGCGGGGTCATTCACACCACACCCCACTCACCAATGCTCCTGTTCTTTCCTCCTTTTTCAATTAAAAGAGCAAATTGCACTTTTCATTATACAATAATTGGATTTTGGTCTGCATGATTTGCCAGATTACCAGCTTTCCGTGGACAAAGAGATTTGATTTCCTGACATTTATACATTCCCGATTTCAACACTGCATTGAGTCTTATTTGAATACACATTGAAAACAAAATAAACTTTTGTTTTGGACATATACAGTGGCAGGATAGATCTACTGAATTGTAATGTTTTGAATAAACTGTAAATATAGACAATATATTTGGTGCTTTCAAAGAAAACTCTTTTTTTTTAAATAATTCAATCTGAAATCAAAAAAGAATACTTTAAAAAAGTTTTATTTCCTCATTTTACATACATCTCACGTCTAAATCATTTACACGATAAAAAGCCTGAAGCTGGAATGAAGCTGTCCATTTGATTTCCAGCCAAGACGGATTAGAAGCAGTTTATTTAGCTAAGAAAAAAAAACATTTATCGCTCGAAAATGTGTCAAAAATGTTGTCACTTATAAGAGCAAAACGTAATGTGTAGAGAAAAATAATTCTGGGAAGTTCTGGAAAAGATTCCTTTAGTAGGAAATGACAAAGTCCCTGAAAGATTTTTCTCATGAATCCATTGCATCAAAGTATTTCTGTTTAAATTCTGAGCTTTAATATCGTTCTATACATAAAACAAAACAGCGCTCATCACAGTCATTCATTTCTCGTTATTTGTGTCGTTTAATTTGATGTTTTTATCATTTTAACAGGAGATATTTGAAGGACAAAACCTTTCAGGATATTTAATGTCTAAGTTTTACCATTTATTTATGTAATTTTCTATTATTATGTGGAGACTTGTTTATTATATTGTTTTATAGTTTATTTTTATTATTCTGAAATAACATTTGAGTGTTTTTAAATGTATATTTGTGTTAAAATCACTTAGTTATAGTGTGTTCAATAAATGTTTATCTTGTGCTTTGAGTTTTTGCCCTGGAGCAGATGCGTTTGACCTCCCTGCATGGCTAAGAGCTTTGCTCCAATCAGCAGTGGAGATACAGAACATCTGGTTATTGGAGAAGTGTGTGGTCCTCCTCACCATCATGTCCTTCTGTGGTACGAAACATCTGGAAGGAGCAATCACTGTCGATGGGAGATGCGGGGTTATTGTCCCCTCAGTCAATGCAGTTGTTCTCTGTTCTCTGCAGTTCTTTGCCTCAGTGATGACCTGTGGCTGTTTGTATGTTGATAACTTCCTTCTCTCACTGTACCGGCAAAATGGTGCCAAAAGAGATGCTGTGTTGTAACTCAGTAACAGGCAATGGTCAAAATTAAAATCAAGTTATGTATTTTTTTAATGTGTCTGTTACTCAAAAAACACCTGATAAGCATGTTGTACTTTTTATCGGTGCCACAATATCTGCAGATATTGATTGTGCTCCCATTGTTAACAATGATCACCAAAGACTGTAAATAACAAAGTGGAGAAGCATCTGGGCACTCCTCCAATCAGTGAATGACTCATGAGGGATAATTAGCAGTGGTTAGTACATGCTAATCATGCATTGGTGCTCCGTGGCCTATCATTAATTCATGGCTGACCACCCCCCTTTAGCTAGAGTTTTTCAAAAGTGAGACTTGAAAGCCCCCTGCTGAGTTTTACAGGTGCTGTGACTCTTTAAGTCTTTATTTATTTCCATCAGGCGAACGTCCTTGCTGTACAGTGGGTACGGAAACTATTCAGGCCATTTATTTTCCTCAATGTATGCACAGCACCCCATATTTACAAAAAAAATGTAAACTGTTCACATTTTTGCAGATTTATTAAAAAAGAAAAATGTAAAAACAACCTGGTACTAATATTCAGACTTATTTCAGTATTTTGTAGAATCACCTTTTGATCTAGGGCGGCAGGGTGGTGCAGTGGGTTAGGAAGGTTGTCTGTTCGAGGCTCGCCGGTGACCTTACTGGAAGGAGTTTGCATGTTCTCCCCGTGCTTGCGTGGGGTACTCCCCCATTGAATCAAAATTCCCCTTAGATGTGAATATGTGAGTGTGAGTGTTCCCTGCGATGGACCACCGACCTGTCCAGGGTGTACCCCTGGCTCTTGCCCAATGTGCACCGGCAGACATCCGTCACCCCGAAAGGGAATAATCGGGTTGGAAAATGAATGAATGCCGCTTTTTGTACCTACAGTCTCCTGCCCACCCCATACAAGTCACACACATCCATACAGGGGAATGCAGGTGAAGTGGCTTGCCCAAGGCCACAACGGCAGAATGGATCCGGTGGGGATCGAACCACCATCTTTTTGGTCAAACACCATGCCACTTGCTGGCTCCAACCCCTATTGTCTACAACCAGACTTTTACCTCAGTCAATCTGTCCCTGCAAAATGACCCCAGAGCATGTTGTTGCCATCACCATGGTTTACTCCTTGGATGGGTGATGAGCAGTAACTGGTTTTCTCCACACATATCAATTATAATTAAAGCCAAAAGGTTCCATCTTGGTCTCATCAGACCATTCAATTTTTGGAACCCATACAAGTACGATGAAAACATGCAAACTCCGCCCCCGGCTGGCTTTGAATCAATGACTTTTTTATTAAAAGACCACAGTGTTACTTACTCTGCCACTGTACCACCCTCATAAACCAGAGAATCTTATTCCTCACAATCTTGGAGTCTTCTGGGTGTTTTTAAGCAAACTCCATGCATGCTTTTGTGGGTCTCACACTGGGGGGAGTGCTCACGTCAGGCCACTCTTAAAGCCACCATCATAAAGCCCCAACTCGTGGAGGCCTGCAGTGATGGTCGGCTTTCTGCAACTTTCTCAGATCTCTCGAATGCATCTCTGGAGCGCAGCCACAGTTATCTCTGGGCTCTTCTTTACCTCTCTCACTAAGACTAAATTTCCCCAACAGCCAGCTCTAGGAAGGGTTCTGGTCATCTTAAAAGACTTTTATTTAAAGATTATTTAAACAAAAATAACTTTGGCCAGATCTGTGTCTTGCCACAATTCTGTCCCTCAGCTCATTTGACCCCATGATACTCATCTGCTCTGACATGCATCATGAGCGGTGAGGTCTTATATAAACAGGTGTGTGGCTTTCCTAATCAAGTCCAATCAGTGCAACACAGCTGGACTCAAACAAAGGTATAGAACCATCTCAAGGATGATCAGAAGAAATGGAAGCACCTGAGTTAAATATATTAGTGTCACAGCAATAGCCATTCCAATGATGAGGCCTTCCTGCCCCTGATACTTTAAATGTATAAATACGCATTAAATGACTTAATAAGTACATTTTTTTTACTAAGCAAAGTGTACGAAATACTATTCTTATTGCAAATTTTAGCTTTAACATTTAAGATATGGATGAAAAATAGCATTGATTGCTTGCCTACAGTCTCTGATGCTACACTTCATAAAATACAATGATTATGATATTTAAAATTAAAAAAAAACTTTATTTTGCATTGTTATGTATATCCATGTATAATGTTTGTTTAAAAAAAAACATTATTTACTCATTCTTGTTTCCCTAACCCATCCCCCTCATGAAAAACTGGGAAATTTCTATGATGATTTTGTGATGATATCTCGGAGCATCATTTTAACAATTATACAATCCTGTTACATTATTTTAGAGATTTATTAAGTTTAGTTTAAAAAGTGACTTTAAAAAGTGAAATTAATTTAAGAATTAATTTCCCTGGTTCTTTAATCATGTGCAGCATATGGCCATTTAGTGTGTATTTGCTAAAAACGTGTATAAGTTACTTGAATAAAGAATAATACGAGTGTTTGTAACAAAGTCACACATCTTTTGATTATAAATGTAATAAAACATTTCTCTCTACTTAAGAGAGACCCATTGAAAATCTATTTATGCTATTGGAATCTGTTTAGAAATAAAAAAAATAAATAAATTAAAAAGTTCCAACAAGCAAATGGCACCCAATGGCTCTGAATACTTACGACCATGTGATAATAATTTTTTTGTTTTTATTACATCTGCAAAAAATGTGAATTATTTTGTACTTTTCTATAAATATTGGGCACTATGTTGACAATAACGGGGAAAAACGACAAGGCTCATTGTATTTGGTAAAAGGCTCACAGTAATTTACCTTCTATAATGTTTAACAATTAAACTGTAAAATGCAAAGGGTTATAAACAAAAACGCATATGCTTTCAGAAACGAATAAACTTTCTACAAACTTCTGTCCATCAGAAGCTAATAAGGGGTAATATCGTTAATCAGAAGTCTCCTTGACATGCGCACAGAATTATCTGTTATTCTAGAGCAATGTTTACAAGGAAAATATACAATCTTTGAATGAAATGAACTGAAACATGTCTCTAATGAAAAAAAACAAGCACAGATCAATAAGCATGAATTTGGGTCATTCACGAGTCAATCATTTACATCAACATGAGTAACAAGGTTATGGGAAATTAATTTGGGGAAGCCTCCAGCTTCAGCGTCATGTTACAGTGTTTTAACTGTTTCTTGTCGTAGCCTCTTCTGAAATGATAGGGGTTTATTACAAGTCATGTGGAAGGTTTGGTAGATGCAAACGTAATTATTTTGCTCTTTGGCCATGTATCACATGGTCCCAAAAGCCTCTTTGACCACACACATAACTGGTCAGCTCTAAAACAAAAGTGACTTTGTTCCCGAGGGAGTGGGAATGTCGTTTTTGTTCCAATTTGCAACTGGTGCCTTTCATTTCCCAGGAAACACAGACTTCTCAAGCGTTTTGTCATTTTACATAAACATTTCAATATATGGTGCTTTGCTGCTTGAATGCTGGTCTGTCTCTTTTAAAGCCAGAGCAAAAGTAAAGACGTAAGAATCAACCAGTGTTTGCTTTTCAAGCCAAAATCTCTGAAAGTTCTCAGGGGGGGTTCAGCCTGCATTCTTACAGAGCTACTTCACCAGAGAATTTAAAGTCATGACTCATTGACAAGTCCATATATGAGTACATTTTTACAGCCTCTGGTAGACAGTGTTTGTTAAACTACAAGCATCTGGGTTTAGTGAACGAAACCTGACGACAAGATGTCAATATTCTATTAACTTGTGAAGTGTATAGATGGTGAATTAATTCCGTTTTTTGTACAGTAGCATTTTTAATTAAAAAAATGTACATATTTCCTATTTAAAACGTTTTTTGTTTTAATTTATCTACACTTACCTTTTTTCTTTGTTTAACATTCTGGGGGCAAACTGGGGTTTCAGGAAGAAGAAACTGTTAAAACTGCATTAATTGTTAGCCAACTTTATTTGTATAGCACACACTGGTAGAGGAACAGACCAATGTGTTTACAAATACATCAAAACATGAAAACATTAAAAAACAACAAAGTAAAACCATCACTAAAAAGTTAAAAGTATACTGTGAAACAATAAAATAGTAGGGACAAAAAAGTAGTAAAGCAAAACAACACGCTCAATAAAACCACTTATATGTTAAAATACTCGTTCGATGTTAAAGCAAGGGAAAACAAATGTTTTTAAGACCTGGGTTAAAAATGCACAAAAATGTTACCTAATGAATTTGCAGGGGCAGCTTGTTCCAGAGCTTAGGGCCTGGTCAGTGATCTAATTTTGTTCTATTGTTATTGTGTTATTACAGTTTAATGTAATTATATGGATCTCTGTGGTTTGTCCATGTTAACAATGATTTATGTATCTGACTCACTGTCAGGCTGATTTCAACATTTTTCTAATGCTCAAAAAACAAGCAGTATCATCAAAGATTGATTCTTATAAAACTTATCCTGCCTTATATTAAATTTTGAACTGCCCAGATGATTAGCATATGGACACAGAAGTACTTGAAGAAATTATTGTTGAAATGAATAACTATATAAAAAAGAAAGAAAAATATAAAGGTAGAAAGTAGAATTACAATAATTACATTTTCTTTATTCTACTTAAATATTTGTTTGTGTTTATACAGATGTTATATTAATATTTTTTAAATAATTATAGATATTTATTAAAATATATAAAATATTTTAGATATTTATTAAATAATTTTTATCTTTAAAATTTTTTGTATATTCTTTCATTCTTTTAATTTTTCATTTATTTATACTCGTATCCCTGAAAAAAAAACGTTTTTTGTTTTAATAAACTGTACTGTATTTGCTTATCTTTTTTATTTCGTTTCTTGCTTTATGACGCAATGACGTCGTCTCCAACACACGACGGCGCTGTTACACGACAAGTTAAAAAAAGCACATTTGATTGTAGCATTATTTACAAATAATTATAATTCTCGATTATTTATACTTTTTAATTGCCTGCAATCGCAAGTTAATATCTAAGTTTAATAAAAATGCGGAAAGGGGTTGTGACGTCATCATGGAGGGGCTGGTTCGTTTCACTTCCTGTCGAGTCGGTGGGACAACCCGCTGTAGTAGACGAGCTACTGCAGTTCGTGTTCTACATTACACGTTGTCTTTTATTTTTCTGAACTTAACGTAATGTTAAACTAATGAGCCTTACAGCCGCGAACCGTCGGTTGTAATGTAACGGACACTTCCGCTCCTCAGTGTTGCGGTTGTTTGCATTATTATGGAGTGCGGAGTCAGTGGCGATCATCCGTGCTGCTGCTGATTCAGTCATCCACCCACAAACAGCGCTCTCTCCATCTCCTCTTCTTCACAAACTCTAGCGAAACATTCAAACATGGGCAGACATCTCTTCCCCTGCTGGCTCTGGGCTCTGGTGGCTGTTTTTTCCTTCAGAAAAGCCCTTGCTTTCAACTTGGACATCAGCAACCCCACGGTTTTCTCCGGACCTTCAGGAAGCTACTTTGGATTTTCAGTGGCTTTCTTCAACCCTGATGACAAACAGTGAGTAACTTCCGACGTGTTTATCTATAAACTTTATTTAAATGATGTAAGCTGTGTGATAAGTTGTATGCCCTGTTGTACACGGCGAAACGTAAAGGAGATGTTTTAAATTGAGGAAAGCATTTAAAACCTGTTTTCATTTTGATAAAATATTTTAACGAACATTTTGTAGAAGAAGACGTATTTGTATCTTTGTTTTTATTTAAATCTATTTAAAATTCATATTCTATGTATTTTTGAATAAAACTTATATTGTCAAAGTTGGGTTTTTTTGTAATTAAGTTGTTTTAATTGTACATTAAGATGAAATACTTTCTAAGTGATGTGTAACTTAAAGATGGTAAGTTTTGCTGTAGTTCTTAGTTTTTTCTTCAGCAGTAGTGACCTATGCCTTGGGTTGTTTACCCAAGCAAATTTTTGTTCCTGACTGAGGTTTTCGTACAAAATGTCCTCATAGTTTTTTATTGGCCATGTTTCCTTTAACCCCAATCAGATCCCTAGAACAAAATAATCCTTACAGCATTTTACTCCCACCACCATGTTTCACTCTGGAACCGCTGTTCTTGGGCTTGAATTCCTGTCCCTCCTTTCTTCAAACTTTGGCTGCATCTTTGTCCAAAAAGCTCTAGTCTTATCTTATCTGGCTAAAGTTCATAGCAGGTTGTCCACAGCAAACTTCATTCTGTTTCGTCTTCATAAGTGGAGTCTCGGGCTCTAGTCATGCCTTTGTTAAGACGTTAATTCCAGACTTAATTCAGTTCTTCACTAGCTTTGATCTTTACTCTTTAGAAATCTCTCTAGTTTTCTTTCCACATTTTCTCTTCACATTTGGTCCTCCACTGTATTGGTCTCTTTAATGCTTCTTACTGCAGTTCCTAAACCTTGAAACGGTTTTGATAAACATGTGCCTCCTTCTCCATCTTTCTGAGTTTTAACAATTATTACTCTCAAGTTCAAACGAGTCTCTTTGTCTTTGACATGACGACCATTCAAGTTTTTTAACTAGTTGTTTGCAAGATACAAGGTAAAAAAAAGGTTAAAATTGTATAAAACAAAAGCATGGCAACCCCCCCCCCCCCAAACCTTATACACTGTTCCAAATACGTTTTGTTCCATTGTGCTTTGTTATGAGACATAATTTTGAAAAATCACAGGTATTGTACTTCCAACGGTTATCTATTCTTTTCACTGCTATATGGTACTGATATGGGGTCTGTAACATCTTACTAAAAGATGAGAAACTAAAAAAGAAAATGAACAAAATTGAATCCAACACATTATATTTGAAATGAAAATTAAATAATAGCGGGTTTGCATCATTTCAACTTAATTCAAAACAGACGCTGCAACTGGCAAACACACTGGTGCCTGCAGCGACTTCTAACGGTTAAGGGAGTTAATATGGTTGACCTTAGCTGCTTTATTTGTTTATTTTGTGTAAGGAACTATAGGAAACTAAACTTTAAGTCCCTGAAGACTTAATTATAGGAAAAAAAAGTCAAAATATTTGCTTGCTCTGTTAAACAGCACTTTGGAAATATTCACACAGTAAATGTAATTAAAGCTTAACCTTTAGTTCAAGACAGCTAGCAATTTGACTAAAGTGTTGACCACTTCAACAGATTAAAGCTTCTTACTCTCTGTATGCTGAAACTCAGTTAACTAGGGGTGTAAATTGATTTAGTTGAAGAATATTTTGAGCGAAACACTGTTTGTCCTGTTTAATCATGCTTGGTTGAAGTTTTTATTTTTCAAGAAATGTAAAGATGCAAACATGTAATATACGTTTAGTGATAATGATGAGTTTGTTGAAAGACTGATTTTCCAGGTTTCAGACATTGACGTTGGTTTCTGCTCCTGGATTCCAGTTATTTCCTTGAATTGCAGCAAACCATTTGCTCCTCCTTTCTTTGGATTCGTAGAATAGTGAAGCTCTAGAATGGTGTTCCTGAACTCTTTGAAAATCAGTTTGAGCTGTCAATTGCACAACAGCTTTACCAAATTTTGTAACTTCCATTCACTGGAAGTATGTGTGTACGGTTTTTGCTACTCACTCTGAACTTCCAGGTACCATGACAAATAGCATATTCTGGCCTTGCTGCTCAGACCCCTTACATTAGTAGTACTGTTAAAAACCCTGGAGTTATATTGGATAGCTTCTGGAAATATGACCAGCAAATTTCCTTTTTCATTCTTTCAACTTCGCATTCTAGAGTTAAACATT
Organism: Danionella cerebrum; assembly: GCA_007224835.1. Classification (NCBI taxonomy): domain Eukaryota; kingdom Metazoa; phylum Chordata; class Actinopteri; order Cypriniformes; family Danionidae; genus Danionella; species Danionella cerebrum. The sequence continues at coordinate 17,666 of SRMA01025128.1, forward strand.
TTTCAAGTCAATTCATGCATTTATTAGTTCCTGCTTAGACTCTTGTAATGCTCTCTATGGGGGGGAAGGGTACACCAAACCAGTCTTCACCATTTACAACTTACACGGAATGCTTGTACTGCCTTCTTACTGCTTACAGAAAACATGATCACATCACACCTATTCTGTACTTCCTGCACTGGCAGGTTTAGAGTCCAATATAAAATAATTGTGTTTGTTGTCTGTGCTGTGAAAGTTATTGGCCAATTTTACTTGTTCCTTTACGGTAGTGGGTCCAAAGATTTGGACTGTTGGAAGGTGCTATAGAAATAAAGTTTGAGTGATTGATTTCCCCCCCCTCTGATTCTAGGTTGAACATACTTGTTGGTGCACCCAGGGCAAACACATCTGATCGGACACCCTCTGCCATCACAGAGAGAGGTGCTGTCTTCAGCTGTCCTTGGCAGACGAGCGACTCATGTGCTCAGATCCAGTTTGACAGCACTGGTAAGGTCATGCATCCTGGTGCACTATGCTATGTCATGAGCCCCACTTGTTTCAGGTCTCTTGAACTTGAGATCATGAAATGTAAATGAAAAGGACACCGAGAGTCGGGAGGTGTGGGTGGGAGTGAATGGGTAGAAAGAGGGATCTACGTTCATGACACAGCCGCCTTTTACAGTGATTTTTGAATTAAGTAGCAGCAAAAGTTGGTGCAGAGAAAAAGAGTGTTTTTGTTGATTATAATGTTATTGGCATTAGGGTTGGGCGATGTCAAGCAGTTTTTGCATCGACAATGTCCAATGTAGCACATCGCAATGGACGATGACATCGTCCCAATCACCGATTGAGATTTTTTAACACACCCAACATTACAGAGAGCATTGCTGGCTAATAAATGGTGATGCAGCAATATTAGCGGTTAGGCTAAAATTGTTAACGAAACACAATTAGAAAGAATCAACACTTTACTGATTTCAAACCCCAACAATATCTGCATGAAATGAATCCAAACTTTGTTCAATAACTTTATCAGCATGAGGGCGTTGGCATACACACGAACTGAACTGCGTGAAGCGCTTTGTTATTTGTAAATGGTTACTGTGGATTTGTTAGTTTGTGAAGTAATGAGACTTGCATAGAACTCTTCGATGCACTTCAGTCATGTCCCTTTCCAGCCAGGATGAACCACAGAAAGCTATTAATTCTCATTTGAATGACTTCATGCTGTTTATTTGTGACTGCGACTTGTGGCCATTTTGCAATACATTACCCATGATTCTCAAACTACAAGTACCAAAAGGGGTGTGGAGAAAGCATGGCTGTGGGAGGAACAGGGGTTAACGGTGCATTTTGCAAGGTTATTTAAAGACGTTTTTATGATTAATATTTAATTTAAATCTCAAATACTTAATTTAACTTTTTAAAAAATTGCATAATATGCACCCTTTAAGGCCAATACACACTGATCAGAATTTTCGGTCCGAAGTTTTGTGCAACAACGCAATTCAATCGAAAACCATCGGCGCCAAGGGGATATCCATCTGTCAAAAAGAGAAAAATTGGGTCCATTTTTGCGAAGAGAATGAACAATGAAAGCTGACTCTTTGATGATGTGGCGTGATGACTGGGTGGCGCTCTTCTTTATTTTTCTCTCAACAGCTCCCTGTGATCAGCCACTGTATGACAGTATCTGCTCGACATCCTTGTGTTTTCTATGTGTTCTTTGATTTCTTCTCTGTCATCGACTTCTTTTCCTGTTTCCACATGTGGTGCAGGGCACTCATTGGTCACATACGTGTTTCCTCGATTGGTTACAATGACTTGTACACACAAGTAAACAGGACCGAATGCTTGGGATAATACGCTCAAAAAACTTTGTCATCTTTTACTATATCATTTGCGTTTATTCCTTATGATTCGCATTTCTAATGATGCTTGGATTACAAAAAAGTTTCTTCCAGAGACATTTCTTTTCAAAAAGGAAGTCAGAAATTGCGAATAAAAGATAGAAACTACCCCCACAAAATGTGCATAAAGATGTATAACAAAATGCAGATAAACTTTGATGGAAAAGCATGTACAGAATAAATCACCACACATATTGTGTCTCGTCTATGTGTTCTAAGACTCAAGCAAGTTATTATATACAAAAAAGGCCTTTTCCTAATGCAGCAACTTCTATTTTCATTTTATCAGGAAATGTCGATTTTTGTTCTCATTGGATGAAAATGCTGCGATATTCCAGTTTCGTGCAATGCAACTGGCATCTTTGGATGGAAACACAGTGTCTTCCCATTGGAAAAGTAAACACAGTCTTAAATAGTGTTCAAAAACAAAACATGTACATCTAATCAATTCTTTTAATGTTTAAACACAGGGTACTGGAGCCCTTAAAGCTTTTTTTTCTGTTGATTCTCACTGGGTGCATGTTAGTGGAAACACTGAGCTTCGTTTGAGATATCAGAGAACCTTCTGAGTAGCCTCAGGGTTTTTACTGATTTACTGGCCATTCATGAGCTTTGCTCTAAATATTTGCAATAGTTGAAGGAGAAATAACAGCAGATGGAGTCTGGGATGCTTTCGAGGCTCATCTAGGATTATGAGATTGCTGAATATTTTGAATTCACATGCTCGATAATCGACTGCGTAAGAGAAGGAGGTTTTCATTCACAAAACCTAATGCACGGGCCTTCAAGAGGGATTGCTAACATACACAAACAGGCTTCACATGTACATTGTGTAAATATATGCCCCAGCATCTCAGCTCTCATTGACATTCCATCGTGGTTATGGTGGCTGTAGTTTGGCCTAGTTTACTCTGCCTGCCAAGCTGGATTGCTACAAAAGCAGTTATCACACAAACAAAAAGCTCCACGGTTGAGGGGGGAGGCTTTTCACCATCTAATGAACCAAACAATTTATGCAGAAATTCCTTTACTCACTTATTTTCTTTAAAAAAGGTGAATACTTTTGTTTTATTTGACTGAAGGGAATATATTGATGTTATTTTTTTTGGAAACACTGAACGTTTTTTCATGAAGAGGCATAAAATATTTGTTGCTCAATGTTTTTTCTGGATGAAAGAAGCTTTGACACTTTCTGCTGAGTAACTTCCAAAGCAAAACTGTGTCCTGACATGTTTGGGCTGTCAGTGATTTGGCTTTCAGTCGTGCTCTCAGGACGAGGAGCTGTAGGTTCAGATAGAAACACCAGTAATAGAAAACGCCCATGTTCAACTGTTACAGCATGCTTGCACAACCAGAGAGCCGCTGCACCACTAACTCCCCCTCTGTGTGCTGCGCAATAATTGAGGGCTTAATTCTAGAAAAGCCTGGGTGTTGTTTGACCAGTTGACTGGAGCAAGACTGGGAAATTCCCACATTGGTGGTGAAGCCAGGACAGCTGGTATCCTGAGGGGGAGTGGAGCCAAGGTCACAGGGATGAGTGTGTGCAATTGTCACAAAGATTTAACTATAGTTTAAAAATCGATAAATCAATGCAGTTATCAAATTGTTCTTAGAAACATTCTGATTTCTTTTAGAAGACAGTCATTTGTAAATTCAAGGTTTAACAAAAAGTGAAATTGATAAATTGCAAACGATTATTAAGACTGATTGAAGCTCTATAACATGCTCTATAACATAACTTTGCTTTTATTTTGACCAACATTTATTTTTGTTTACCAACATGTTCAGTTCATTTGGTCTGGAATTGAAGTAACAACTGTTTTGTGCTGGGCGATGATTTGATTTCATTCATAAACTCAAATGTATAGTTGTAATGGGTTTGTTTGATGATCTCTTTATTTCTAAACACCCACAAATGCTCCTCTGTTGTCCAGGTAGGCTTTTGGTTGCCACTGACCCCCTTGGACCAGTAAAGCATGGTGTTCTTGGCCAGTGGTTTGGCATGTTGATATGCAGTGTCCTTGCGCTTCTTGGGCAGCCAAGAGCGAGAGGCCTGTCTCCGTTTCTTATTTAGAATAGGAACTTCCGCACGGCTCCAGGCAGGGCTGTTGCCATCACTGTGGGTCTTTGCTGGAGTCGTGCAAGTCAAGGTTTTCCCTCCGCTCACTCCCAGGTACTGAGTGTTCCAGTCAAGGTTCTCCCTCTGCTCACTCCCGGTGATTGGGCGATGCCCCTCCCCAGGGCAGCACCTGCTGATGCTGATTATCCCAGTCCCCTAACCCGCCTACAGCATCGCCACACTCTGCATCATGGGCAGGGAAGGCCGATAATGGGGTACAAGATATTTTTTGACAGGATAGTTGGTACGCATGAAGAGAAGGAGAGAGAGAGGGAGATGGCCAAGAGTTCAGAACTTGAACCCAGGTTATCCTGTACAACTCATTAACTTCATAACCTATTTACCACCGGAGCTTGGCTAATGACTATTGTTAACAGTGGGAGCACAATCAAACAGCTGCAGACATTGTGGTGCCGAAAAAATACTTCCATAAATATTGATGCCATTTGAACATATCCACAAACCACTGTGTAATTGGACAGTCGCAATCTCTTGAACGTGATGTGTACTCTGCAACTTAATTTGACTGGCATTTCTTTTTAATACAGGACATGCCAAAATTACACTTTTATTGTTTATATATAAATAAAATAAGGTTCAGATTACAGTCTGCAACAGACAGTGACTAATGTATATATGTTAATATCTTTAAAAACTACTCTAGGGTGTCGTGACCCTTAAAACTTGACCAATGAGAGCAATATATGAGAAGGAGGACTTGTTTCTTTGTGTTCTGAAGCTAGAAGAAATGTTGCAAACCCAATTGTTAACAAACTGATGTTTGATTAAATCTAGTCTTTAAAGATTTTAAGCTGCAATAGCCTAAGTAAGAAGTGTATAAATCCTTCATTAATGTATCTCCTTGTCAAGTTCATTGTTGATCACTAGGACAAAAATATTTTAGAATTGATTCTGGGACGCCAAGAATAGCTTCAGCTGCCACTTTTCATGACCCTAGACCTTAGAACTTTGCATGTTTCAATTGTGCTGATATGCTGATCAACTCAATTTTGTCATTATTTCAATCCAACAGAGCAGAGGTAAAGGGGCCTATACTGCTAGGTAGGGCTGGGCGATATGACGATATATATTGTGGGGACGATAGAAAAGCGTCCTATTTCTCTTCTATCGTTTCTAACCTAATTTTATCAATTACTAAAGAAAATATTGCATTAAATAGGATATGACAAATGTATGATATGTCTTGTGGCTATGCAATGCATACTCTACCCTTTATCTAAGTGATAATCAAGAATAAAAATGAACTTTTTCATTGAAACTCCGTCTTGTGATTTTGCGACGTGACGCTTTACGTTGTTGCGACATGCTTTACGCTAGTTAACTCGTGAGTGCTTAAAGATGGAGACGCAAGAGATTGAAGATGAATGCACGGAGTCGCAACAAATTGAAACTGCTACGCAGGCAGCAGCCCAAGAAGTTCTTTTACCGAAACGTGGGGTATGTCAGTGATTTGGTTGCATTTTGGTTTCAAGAGCTCCGACACAGAGCAGAATACAGTCATCTGCGCCCGACGCTAACACAACAAACCTCTTTTACCACTTGAAGAAGGTTCACGAAAAAGAATACTGGAGAATCGAAGAAATGCAACGTAAAGAAAGTTGTGAAACAGCCCGGGCAAGTGGCGAGAAAAAATATAGCCAGCCTAAAATTAAAGAGTCTTTCATAAAATGCACACCGTATGAAAAAACGTCCCAGCGCCATAAAGAAATCACATGTGCCATCTTGCATTACTGTTGTAAAGGCATGATGCCCGTGTATGCAGTTGAGAAGGGTAGCTTTTGAGACCTTATCAAAGTGCTTGACCCGAGGTACGTTATGCCCAGTCGTAAGCACTTCAGTAATGTCGAGTTGCCTCGCTTATATAACGCATGCCGGGCCCAAGTAGAGAAGGATGTTAGCAGTGTGGTCCATTATTTTATTTTTTTTAACTAGTTTATTTTGATAATACTATTTAAATAACTATGATGTGGTTAAAAAAATGTGAAGGCTACTGTAGCTCTACCTCCACCACATCTGTTGTCATTTGATACGTTTACATTGCTGCACTAAAATGTAGTTTTTCTCATTTGTGACAGTTCAGTTAAATGTCACTTCAAAATAAAGTTGCAAAAAAAGTATGCAATGATATTTTTGTCAAACTTTTCAGAGAATAACTGAAAACGTACTTTATTGTGGTATATCGTGATATATATCGTTATCGTGATATAAATAATCCATATCGTGATATATGATTTTTCCATATCGCCCAGCACTACTGCTAGGAAGGAAATGATTAGTTAAAAGGAATTAGATTATTTGAGGACCAAATGGATTTCTATTCTTAATCTGATACCTTTCCTCTTTTGTTCTCATCATAGGTGACAGGAAAAATACAAATGGACAGCCAATGGAGTTCAAGTCAAACCAGTGGTTCGGGGCCACAGTTCGTTCTGCTGGGGATCATATTCTGGTAAGACTGCTACCAGGTGCACAGCTCTTCATATTTGGAAACCAATATTTATACATTGCTCAAAACTGAAGGGTACTCGTTATTTCAGTCTGTTACACTTCTGTGAGAACCAAGCAGGAATCAACACTGAATGTGAACAGACATCAGGTGGAAAGTTCTATTTGCAAACTACCTTTGGTTAGTTAACAAGACAACCTCTGTATAGGAATGGTTCTTGACATTCTGGTCACACTCGTTTACCTGTCACTGGTTGGTCATTTCAAAAGTTGCTTGAGTAGTGCAGCTCTGTTCGAATGGGACATCATTACACACTGTGGGTTTCTCCCAACCCAGTCAAGATACTTAGAGACAGGCCTGGAAACCAGAAAACATTGGACACGTTTTTTTTTCCCTGATTATCCTTGCCCCCCAAATTATTGTAGACTTGGAGACTCCTTCTTTTACTTGGAGAAGCTGTGAAAACATCATTGTGATGGAACCATATAACACATCGGCAGTAGAAGGCCCTAACTTCAGGGTGTTGTAGATTCCCCAGCTTATGAGCTGGACGACATCTAGCAGTGTCCAGTGACTCAACAAGCCTGACAGCGACACTAAGCACCAACAACCTCTGGAGCTCATGGCGATGTGGCTGACTACCTGAAATCTCCTCAACACACATCTCCGGTGCACCCTTTTAACCTCTTAAGCCCGAAAGTCCCCGGTACCGGGGACTTGCCCCCTTGTGCGTTACATTTTCACTCATAGCTCACGAACCCTGAGAATAACCCACACATATTAAATACTGTTGTGTTCAGCGGAAACTCCTCTAAAAACGTATCTAATTCAATTTCATATCCGTTAACCACAGCTCGAACGCCATGCAAATAAACAACAACATGTCCGGAGTATAATTCATGACCACGTTTTTGTTTATGTGCGATATGTATCCACAATATAAACGGAAACACCCAAACCATTACATTAAATGAAAGCTAACAACCACCTGAATCCAGTGATATGCAACTCATTAACATTGCATGAAGTATTTCAGAGCAGGGAGCGAAAGTTCCACGAAAAAACGCCAGCGAAAACCAAGCAAGCATGTAAATCTTGTCTTACCTTTGCCGTTTTTTTCAACAAAAA
>SRMA01025128.1:35571-45706 GCA_007224835.1 Danionella cerebrum
CCCGTTATGTATTTTAACAGAGAAGCCAAAGTGTTCTCAAACACGAGACCGTAGTGAGGTGGGAGGGTCTTCAAGCTCTGGCTTCTCTTTCGCTGTTGCCATGTAATTTTCCTGCTCGTGCTCGTCAGTCAATAGCGTCCGTGCGGAAACTCGCCTAGGAACATTGTTCCGCTGCGCTTAATATCGCGCTAATAATACATTTATATAATTTAATAAAAATACCGAATACCGAAACGGTACGCAAGTGTCCCGAACCGAACAGGCCGTACCGAAACGGTTCAATACATCCCGTGAACCGTTACACCCCTATATGACATGCGTTAAAATTTATGTAATATATGTACATGCAATCTGATCACATGAGCTTGAACACGGAACAAGAGAATGCAAGTCAAACTCAGACACCGGTATCTCTATAAAAAAACAGACGGCTGTTAGTCCCGTCCGAATGACAGACAGACAGATGACAAACATTGTATGAGACAATTTCTGACTCAAACATCATTTGGAAAACTAGATCTGTCCGAATAGAGCTTTATTTTTAGATTACTTGAGAATATGTTGAGTCAAAAGTTCTTGTTTTAAGATTCTAGTTTTAGGTTTAGTGGCAAAATCAAAACTTGTTAAACAAAGTTTCTTAATTCAAGCAAATAAAGGATCCGTTTATGCTGTCTATACCCTACAAGGCGAAACTACATAATTCTTCTCAAAAGGAGAAAATCAAGATATTTAATCGTGTTCAGCTTTGCTTATATTTCCATTTTGCCTTTTAGTTTGATCTAGAAGAACCTGAAGAGAGTGTAATGTTAGGCTACATTTGATTACTTGAGTGAAAGCACTGGATTACAAATATTTCACCTTTTGTGTTCAGTTATTGCATCTGGTGGTGATTGGCTGCCTAAAGAGATGCATTTAAATAAAGTTCATTTATTCCTATCTTTGAGAAGCTTGCTTCAACCATCCACCTTTGAAAGTATGTCTCTGATCTAGGGCTGAACGATGAATCTAAAGGTAATCGTAATCGCCATTCAGAAGCTACAATCGTTCAAATGTTTTTTCCAGGTTGATTATTTTGATTTTTTTTCTCTTTAAATACACTACCGTGTATGGAGTCACGTGGAACTCTGAGAATTTTTTTTTCAGGCAATGTGGGCTTTAATTACAGTCATCGATGTTGTGTGTTTTCGACAATTATTTTAATAATCAAGTAATGTACGCTTCTAAAATCTCTGAACTATGAGAGCAAAAATAATAATTGTAATAAAATAACCGTTCAAAAATCATAGTCGAGCTAAAATCTTCTTTTAATCGAGATTGAGATTTTAGGTCAAGCCATTCTCTGATTAATTTCTAGTGCTTCACAAATTATCTTCAAAATTATTGAGCGAAACAATTATTCAGATTTTGTTTTTTAGTTAGATTCTATTGGAAGACACACAATCTACCAAGACGTTTTTGTCACTTGATTTTGAATAAACATGACATTTAATATACATGCCTTCTTTCAGTGATCAGTCTACATGCTTTTGAAACATGTCCCTCCTAAACATTACGATATGTACAAAATGCCATGATAAAATCATGGAAGATTATTATTAAATGATTAATTTCGCACTGTAGTGAAAACCACTTTCTCATCTCAGAGAATAAGTTCATTTATTGTGTTTGTCCCGCTTATTGGACATCATATTTTGAGCATTTTCACTTTTTGGGATTTATGTGGAGTTATCGTATAACACTTTCACCACACAACTACTCAAAAAAATAATACCACTTTTATTTTCCTAAATCTTTATTTTTCCTCAATCTTCCTCACAGGTCAGCTGATCTCTGATGACATCACAGAGGTCATCAGCAGATACAACAGGGAGTTTTTCACTCCTTACAGCAACCAGTTAACAACCAAGTCAGCCGGAGCGCAGTATGATGATAGTTATCTGGGTGAGCTCTTCTCTGCCTTTAGAAGTGTAAATATTCTTGGGATCAATTATATTTACAATGGCACCTGAAAGTCGAATAAATCTATGAATCATTAAGTTCTTAAATTTTCATTCAGTTCTGCAAAACACTTTTCTGAAGTTAAAAATGACAAAGAGTGGTTACCATCTCTAGCTAGATTGGCAAAAAGCAGAATTTTTGTGTTTAAATTAAAAGAAATACACGTCAGTGTCACTATTTGATTGTCATAGGTTACTCTGTGGCTGTTGGAGATTTTAATCAGGATGGGGAAGATGGTAAGACATTGAATTTCATTATATATGTTAACAATAAATGTCTAATGTGTTATGTATGTGTGTATAGTACTGTGCAAAAGTTTTTATCTGGGTGTGAAAAAATGCTTTAAAAATGGAGGTGTTGATAATGTATTACCCCTAATCCCAAACGTTTCCTCTTTGTTTATGCACAAGAGCTTGAGTAGCACATCTTGAAATCCCAGTGTGCTTTGAAATATTTTTCTGGTATAAATCTTGTTCATACAGTTGTGCTCATAAGCTTAAATGTACCTTCGTGCATTTCCGATGAAGCCATTTAATCTCAAACAACTGTGTTTACTCTTTTTAAATCATAATGACACCAGAAACTTCCAAATGACCCTGATCAGAAGTTTACACAGCCTGTCTCTTTATACTTTGTATTCCCTCAATGACAGCCTGAAGTCTCTTGGGGTAGTTGTCGATAAGGTTCTTTATTTTCTCTCTTGGTAAAGCAGCTCATTGTTCTACAGTGGTGTGGATGGTGTTCTGTTACTCTTGACTATTCTGTAGCATTTATGTAAATGTAGCGTTTATGGCCAAAAAGTACAATTTTGCTCTCCTAGCTCCAAATAGCTGTGTTCCAGAAGTTTTGAGGATTGTCTCTGAGCTATTTGCCATAATGTTAATGGGCCACGTTCTGGCAGTTCCATAGCAATGGCTTTCCTCTGGCAACTAAACCATGCAACCAATTATTCTTCAAGTTTCTCCTTATTGTGCTCCTTAAAACAGCAACGCCACATTTTCTTTCAGAGAACCCTGTATTTCAGCTGAAGTGGGTTTTTCATTTCCATTCCTTACAATTTTTCAGGCAGTTGTAGCAGAAGTGATTGTTTGTTTCAACAGAATCCCTCATTTTCCACATCTTCATCAGAGTTTGAACACTGCTGCTTGTCATTCCCAGTTCATTTTATTTTTCCTTTCTAGTTTTGTACAGTTCAACCATTTGACAAAGAGTCAAGGGTATATCAGAAACCAGAAACATTGAGTACAAGCAAACAGGTCGAGGTGAGGATGGTTACCTTTACCAGCCGCTTCACCAGGGTGTGTGAGTGTAAACTTTCGGTAAGAGTCATTTGGAAAGTTCTGTTGTCATTATGATTTGAAAATAAACAATAATCTAAACATGAGTTGAAAAAAATGCATTTTTACCATTATCATGTTTTATAAAAAAGTGTCTGTAAAGTTGGCAGGGTGTTTTAACCTATGAGCACAACTGGAACTACCTTTCTCAACTTTACTTTAGTAGCGGTTTGGTTGTTCCTCACTGAGGTTTAAGCCTCCTATACAGCTGTTTCTGTTTCAGTTCATGACTTACTTGTGGCATTGATGATCATTAGCAGCTGTTTGGTATGATTGGTGGATCATACGTCTATGTAGCTATAATAATAAGTGTAGCTATAATAACTTATGCTATTTTGTACATTTATAAATAAATTATACTTTTTTTTCACACATTTAACTAAAACTTTTGCTCAATACGAAAAAATGATTTGCTAATTCAAAATTAAGCTTCAAATGCAAAGCAATGTAATGGTTGAATAACTGCTGGCCTTATAAAAGAGCTTTTATCAAAACTGTTTAAACATGATTGACCATAATCTTTTGAGTGTCACTGGCCTGACTGAGCATTTATTCACTGACCTGCTCTTAATACTAGCCCATTCCAAAGCAAATGGCAGAAGTGCATTGTGGGAATTGCTCAAATCAGATTTTTCTGTACTGGGATCAAGACATTTCTCTGCATTGTTTTCTTCAGTTCACTTCTAATGCTTCCTGTTCTTCTAGATTATGTCACTGGAGTTCCTCGAGGGGAAAAGGCACTTGGTTATGTGAGTTTAATACTATTTTTGGTCAGGAATCTGATGAAAACCTTTAAAGTGACGTAACTCTGCTTGGAACAGCTTGTGTGAGTCAGAGTCTGCTTTTTTTGTTAGGTCAATATTTTTAATGGGAGGAACATGGAGTCGATGTACAATTTCACAGGATCACAGGTCAGTTACTGAGATTCACTTATATTCGCTCTGATTCCGGGATGAATGCTTGTGTGTTTTAAGTGGAGTATGTAGAAACGTTCTTGGCACAGTTATGTTCAACATTTACAAGCAGAAGGTCACATATGTAAGTTCTTTACAGCTGTGTCCCCAGCACATGAGATCTAGATGGAAAGAGGGTGACCTGCGCTGTTAACCCTGGCTGATTGTGATTTCTGCTGTGGTGATTCATCAGCTGCTAATCTAGCTTCAGGCAACACCACACTCTAGAACCCTATTGTAGCATGTGTACATTGGTCTCTGTCTCATTTACTGGTTAGTTAAGGGACAAACAGCAAAGCTTTTATTGTGTTTGTTCCATTCATTATTATTATTATTATTATTCTTTCTCAGATTCTACGCCATTTAAAAAAAAACATGAGCTTGCCCCCAAACAAACTCCTTCTAGGCTAATTGTCCGATCCAGCTGAAAATTGGTTGTAGTTACTCATAAAGTAGTAGTGAAAAAAGTTTTCCTGAAACCGCTGAAGTACGTTATATGGTCTTGATTTCACCCTTTGAAGATGTACTAAAAGTGGCTAAAATCCATCTGATCTACACAAAAAAGGTGATGCAGACCGAACAGATTTATATGCGACACCATGACTGCACTCTAACAATGGGCTCTATAGCTCCCCCTTGAATGCAGCAACATTAATCTTTTTGTCCCCCTGAACATGTTAGAATGCACACAAAATATTGAGCAAAGGTCGTACTCAACAAATAGGGTAAAAACCAAAAGGTGGTGCTCTTAAAACTCGTTTCATGAAAAGTACTTCCCTGTTAGCATGTGTAACAGAGGGGATTGTGTCAGTCCTGCTCTTCGGTTTATACTGGAGTGATTGAAAATCTAAATACGGCTCTTCAAAAGCACTTTTTTCCCCTCTTCATTAGTTATTTCAAACTGAGCATAATTTTCCCTTTTTGATTTTTTTTTGACATTTTCTCGATCATTTTAGTGCACTCGCTGTTGCGAAGGATTGTAAAACTATAATTTTTTTTTTTGTAAGATCTTAACATGGCTATGCATGATCCGATGAAGTCCAATCACTCCAATACAAACCAACGCTGGGGTTTTTTTTGCGACGCCCATAATCGTTAATTTTATTTAACTGATAACATATTCTGTGATGTGTCGTCAAATACTGTAGCTTGGTATTTGATGGTGTTTACTGCAGTGCTAGGTTTTTGATCCAATTGTCGTGTGAAACCATCTTCCTGTTTGTTAAACGAATATGAATGTAAGAGCAGACACCAGTTACTTGCATTGTTTTAGAAGTATCGTATCCGTCGTCACAATATTGTAACCATTGTAGCCATTAGTTTTCGTTTGAAGGGTCTCATGTTAACAAACCAAGAATCCTTAATACATTCCTTTGTCATCTTCATCGGAGTGTAACTACATCGCATCGTACAAATCTTCTTTTAAAAGGCGATGACTCATTTCCTGCTGAGAAACTGCCACCTGTTGATTTTTAATCTGGATAATTATGGTTTTGATGTCTCCTTCTCTGTGAGGGTCTGTGTTCTTAATCAGGCTAATGTATCATAAGGTTTGACTAGCTTTCAAAAGCCAATATAGTATCGTGTGCGTTATTTTCATACTTTGAATTTCCAATGTGTTTCCAAGGCAACAAGTAAAAAAAAAAAGGTTTTGTATTATTGATCTGGTGACAGGCAACATTTGTGCTTCTCAAATGAAAAGTGAATTATATTATAAAAAAAAAAAAAAAACAAATAGGGTAATCTTTGAAATTTGTATGTTTTGATAGTTTTATCTACAATCCAATGAAAATGTGTTAATTTGACCGTCTGGCAAATATTAGTTTGTTTTTATGAATTATGTTAGTTTTACATAATATTTTTGTTGCTAAAGGCTCTCTTGCTCTATTCTTTAGATGGCTGCTTACTTCGGGCATTCTGTTGCAGCCGTTGATATCAATAATGATAAGTAAGGTTTATTACACTTCTTCTCTGTCATGAATTTGATTGTTTTCATAATAATGTTGATTCTTAATTTGCAGTATGGATTCAAAAATCCTATCTCATCACAATAGTGCATTAACGTTAGTTAGACTGTGAGAAAACTGTGAATAAAGTTTCACCATTTAGCCATTTGCATTGAAAATGAGTGGGATTAGGGTGCTGACATGAGAGAAAAGCATGTGTAGCCAAAGTTCAAGATATTTACCAGGCTGAAGACCAGATCCGCTGCATATGTTGCAGACACCTTCAAAATGTCTGCAACAAAATACGTTTTGAAAAGCTCAAATCAGACAGACCCTGCAAGAGAACTGCTTGAGATGACCGTTTGTTGGATCGAAAGTCCAAGGCCATCCCATTTTCCACTGCAGCAGAGCTTCATAAGACCAGGTCACCTGAAGCCCCTCTGTCAACCAGAGCAGTTTTGTCAAATCAGTGTCCAGAGGCCAGAACCTTTCAAAGAGAGCAGAAAAACCTTGTGGTATTTGCCAAGGCCCACAGCTGCTAAAAGGATGGATGTAGGAAAAATGGCAGAAGGTGGATTTTTCTGATGGATGATCTGTTGAAATAAATCACCGCAAATATTGCAGGAGACCTACATATGGATCCAAGATTCATCCATAAAGCCGTGATGTTTGGTGTTGGAAACGTCATGGTCTGGGGGTCCAGTATGGGGATGTGTGAGCGATCTAAAGGTTGGAACATCACTAATCTAAAATACCAATAAATCTTATTCACAACAATAAGTTGTCAGATTCTGGTCCAGGATGGTGATCCATTGCAAACTAAGTTCCATCTCCTCATCAAAGATCCTCAAGATGAAGATCAAGATGCTCCCGGATTGGCCAGCCAATGGACGTGTCTGGTGTAGGATGAAAGAGAAAGCATGGAAGACAAAACCAAAGAATATTGATGAACTCTATGAGGCATGCAGGACTGCTTTCCTTCCTATTCCTGATGACTTCATCAATAAATTGTATGACTCCTTATTATGTTCACGGTTAATATCAGGTATTGCTACAAAATAGAAAAGCGACAAAACTTAGACAATGTTCACAGTCCAAAAGTTTTAGAGTTTGACAAAATAACAAAGAATGCTTTCAAAAATATAAATAATAAACTTTTATTTTTTAAAGTGTACAAAATGCAAAGTGAATGAACAAAAGAAAAACCCAAATCTGGTGATGAGGATGTGGTCAACTTTGTCGAATGCAGCAGAGAGTTGGAGTCTTGAAGTGGATTAAAGGCAGGGTATTCCTTGGAGCCAATTGTTTTCATTTTAATCGACCAAAACGAACACACCTACTCCAAAATTACCTCACTCCATTCTGACAGCTCTCGACCGTGTCTGTTACCGTGTTACCACACACCTATTACTGTCATAGTATATCCACCCAAAGAACATTAGGAAGATTAGTGTGGCTAACCAGTCAGAACCCAAACAGAACTTACAGCCAAATGTTTTAATCACTGCTACAGTAAGATGGATCTGTTGGTGGGAGCTCCTTTGTTCATGGACCGGGGCTCAGACGGAAAGCTGAGGGAGGTGGGTCAGGTCTACATCTACCTTGGCAAAGGAGGCTTCACCTTCAACAATGTCATCAAACTGACTGGTTCAGAGATCTACGCACGTTATGGAAGCTCCATCTGCAGTGTGGGAGATCTCAACATGGATGGATTTAATGGTAAACCTTCTCCCTGTTGCTTTCAGAAATCTCCACGCATCACAAAGAGACATTAGTTGTCTGAAGCTGTTGCCACGGCCTTTCTTTGTTCATTGTGCAACTGTAACCATGACTCATGAGCTGTTTGAGCTCCTGCTTGTGAAACATGTTACTGCATGATGACATCCAGGAGCTTTAAATTGTATGTTTATTTCAGATGTGGCTATCGCTGCGCCCTATGGTGGACCATTTCACCGTGGCCTTGTGTACATCCATAATGGACGCCCTTCTGGTCCCAACCCTGTAGCTTCTCAGGTTTTGGAAGGAACCTGGGCCTCCGTGTCTATGCCCTCTAGCTTTGGCTATGCCTTGAACGGAGGCACAGATGTCGATCAGAATGGATACCCCGGTTAGATCTCATTCAGATTGTTACAATTTTTAGTTCAAATTTGTTTACTGATCCCACTTTCCCTTCCACACCCTTAAGATCTGGTTGTTGGGGCATTTGGAGCCGACAAAGCCATTCTGTACAGGTACAGTTTTGTTATTTGCCACACATGCATTTAATTGTTGTTTTATGATCAAGGCCGGATAAGCTACTAAAGGTGGTCTCGTTTAATTCAGCAGGGTTTCATTTGCTTTAAGTGCAAGTCGTGAAATCAGCATGTATTAAAAGAAAATCACAGTGGATCGTTTCCGATCATTTATATTTTAAGGTTGAAGTCTACAAACCTTTGCAAACAAAAGTGTATTTTTGTTACCTTCAGTGATTGTTCTACCTAAACGATTAAAACACTTTTGATATAAAGATGTAATTTAACAAGAATGGACGGTTATTAATGCTGCTGCTATTTTATTTTTGAGGTATACTAATAGGCATCTCACAGTTTTAAAATAAAATAAAAAGTTTGAAAGAGAAACACAATACTATATTCAGTAGGTGAATCATTCTCTGGTCGAAAGGTAAAATTATTTGAAAATAATAATGGAAAAATTACTTGAACGTCACTTAAAATCACAAACAATTTGACCTACAAAGCAAATGCGACTTAAAAGATAGAAATCTAATTGATGAGTACTGGTTAATTTTTAAACTAGACAAAAGCAAGTCACTTAAAACTAAATAGGGGTTAAAACAGCATTAAAATAATTTTTTTTACTACCTATACATAAAATCATGATGTTTTGGGGAAAACAAATACGATTTATAGGAACTTGTGCATCAGCCCAATGTGTGTTTTTGATAAAGCACTAAATATAGAGTTTGGTCCTATAATTAGAAATGCTTTTTTATAAGCAAAAAAATACAACGCAATTTTACAAAAAATAAATAATGTAAAAGGAAATGTTCTATGGTCCCCCACCCCACCAAAAAGGATGGAATAACTACAAAATATTCCTACATTTTTGATTCTGACAGTCTAACATACTAACTAAAAAGATGTAGAGTTTTTGAATGCACCCATTAAGAGAACGCGAGAAATACTAATGCTAATAACTTCTGAACTACATGGTCTAGAAACTAGATTCTGGTTTCCTCTTAATCCTTGGCTCAATCCAATTCCATCCGTCTGTTTTTATGCACATTTTTGAATATTGCATAAACTCCCTGGATGGAAATGTCAAGATGTGCATAAATTTAAAAATGCACCTATAAATATTATGCACACAACTGAGTAGTAGTAACTTTTCATGTGACAAAAAAATAAAAGCCATCATGTTTTGTTGACGGAAGTCACTATTTTGCTCTCTTGGACTCCTTGGATGGGACCGGTGCTTTATTCCAAATATTTTATGTGATATTCCAGTTTGCTAGTTAGCCTCCATTTTCATAAACATGTTTCGGCCATTCTCTGACCACATTGACTAAAAGCTATGGACTTTATGAAACAAAGTGTTTATGAAATGCTGGACAAAATGGTCATAAGGTGCCCTCCGTAATACAAGGCTGCAGTGCCCTCCAGGCACCTCTGGTTAAAATGTGTTCTTTAGCTTCTAAAAAAAAAAATAATATACATTTTGTTCTAAATAACAGAAGACCACAATGGAAAAAAGAGGAAATTCCAACCTTTAATTCAAGTGCATTCATTCAGTGGGAAAATTAAGAACATTACGAAATAATTCTTTTACATCAAATCATGGGTGCCACAATTATTAGCACCCTTGATGTATAATACTTTGTAAAAAAAAAAAAAAAAAAAAA